>JAPMOR010044744.1:0-23467 GCA_026543865.1 Argiope aurantia
AAGTTTGCAGTTTCTATAAAAAAAGTATTGAAGTGGCATTCTCGAAGCCAGGTATTGTAGTTCAAGATTTACTTAATATTAAAAATGCAATCTTTTTCTTGGATATTTGGTTCACATATCTTCAATAGATACCCAATGACTTTATTTTTATGGCTATGCATGGACCTATAATCAATGTCCCAAGCTTTTATTGTTTTAAATACTACAGCTTGAAACAGCTGCTTAATGAATTTGTCTCCGATTCACAAATATTAATTAAGAAAAATAATTACATTTCAGTACTTCAAATAGAAATTATACTAATTAAGTTTGATGCCAATGACTCCAATAATAATTTTCATTCCCGGTTTTCTTTCCTGTTTTGAGTAGCGTGATTGGCTTTTCTGTCTTTCGGTTGTTTCCATTTATTTACACAACAAGATTATTAGAGATTTTTTTTTTTTGTACTTTTAGCAATGCAATCTCTTAAGAGTCCCCATGATGGTCATACTTCCGATTTTAGTCGTGAATAAAAATGCATTTAATTATTAGAGACAAGATAATTTCTCTACCTGAATACTTTCACAGTATTATAAGAAATTAAAAATGTTAATTTGTTAGAGATTCCATTAAAAAAATAGTCTCCTTAAATCTGTGAAATATGTGCAAAACTAAAATTTCTTTATTAATCAGGATTCTTTATAATATTGTGGGTTACAGCTTATGGGCTTCTAATGTGAACCTTAAGAAGAGTATCAATTCATTCCAATGGCAATAATGAAAACTGATAGAACTTACATAAACCAGATATTACATAAACCAGATAACCAAATTTTACCAGATATTGAGAAACCTGTTTGCAACAACCCAGAAGAATTTTAGAAGATTAGTAAAGCGATGTAGCTTTCAAAATATTTGTGTCTCATAAAATATGCAACATTTGCTGCCTAGAAACCTCCTTTAATAAACTTATTTACTCGTTATACTTACCCTAACTAGGCTCCCAGTATATCATTTAAATGTTTTTATAAAGAGAAATTGTGCTTCTCATCCGATTGTTAGCTATTTCATACTTATACTTTTATGTATAGTGTTTTTGAAATCATATAGAAATTCTAAGAATATCCACATGTAAAATCCTGGTACAAAGGTACAACCAAAGAATGCCGCCCATTTACAGATAATTGTCATCAATGGAGAACCTTGTGTACGAAGAATGGATTTTTCTCCTTCCAGAAGCGATGGCTTTGAATATTGATACTTCTATCTTCATTAAAGCTATATTCACATGTCCAAATTGCATTTTTCAGAGAAGTAGGATTTTATTTTACCTAAGATGGGACTCAGTTGCAAAAATTTAGATGTTGATCGTGTAATTATGATTGTCCTTGAAACTGTTGTATAAGGCCATGGACACCACAAATATTGTATGGTTGACAGTTATTACATTGAAATTATTTCAACAACGTCAGTTTTGAAATTTTGAGCTTACTGTTCGTACATTTACTGTTCGCATGAGGGTTAATTTGAAAAATAAGCCGAAATGTCAATTTCTGCATAATATGTCCCACCTGCCTCTCCAGGAATAAGGATTCTGGTATATGTAACAGTTAAATTTCTGTAAGCACATTTCCTGAAAAAGTGCAATAAATTCGGAAGCTATATATTTATTCTTTTATAATTAGGTTGACATTTAGGTTACACACAACATAAATGCACAACACAATATATCCAAACTTTTCTTAGTACTGAAATATGTCATTCTTCTAGAAAACATACATGTGCAGACAAGGAATTGTATTCCTTGCTCTGCATTCCAATACTTCTAGAAGATATTTTAAAATATTTTGTTTTTCAAGTTTCTTTTTTTATATATTAAGTCGATGTTGCAATTGTCGGCAAATGAAAAATAACTCCATTATACGAGATTAGCAGATTTTTTTGAAATCATGATGATTGTATGATGTGCTATTACACAAATATTTGTTCATGTCGGTTTTTCTGCATTGAATAAATTTATATAATTTAAATAAATGTATTCATATAAATTTCAGATTTATTCCCCTAAATTTAAAATAATCACACCTCTGCAAACACCTCTAATGCGGCATGCTCAGTTTTTTAAATTTTTACTTTTATTATTATTTTTTTAAATTTCATTGATGTAGTGAAAATATGCAGAAATGTTCATTATAACTCTCATGAATTTAAACAATAATATGGTTCTAAAGATAATTTGAAATCGGACCTCATATTCATATTCAGTATTCTATTAATTTAAAGCATCTCATTTTGTTTGTTATCATTTTTTTTTAAATTTTGTTCTATCAAAAAATCTTTGCTTTATTTCAGGATATAAATTCCATTAATATAATAGGGGTACGTGCATCCAGATTAAATTGTTACAAGTGTTTGCAGATGAATTTAGATATTGATTCTGAAAGTTAAATCATAAATTTCATTTTGCTTTCTTTGCATATGGGAAAATTCAAAATGAACTTGAAATTAACATTCTTTTTCTTGACTGCATTTTCGTTTATACTGTGGAAATAATAAAATATTATAGTTGTTATGAATATGGAAATGAAATTTTAAAACTATTTTTAAATAATTGGCCTTTATGCTTAAAATTTATTATTTTTAAATTTAAATAGTATTGACTTTTACAATAAATAAATGTGGTATTTAAAAGTAATCATGCACCAAGTGTTCTTTGTTTTATATTTACTTTTGTTATTTGGTTTGATATAAACTATAATGTGGTTAAAAAGAAAGATAAAATATTTTAAATGATTAGAAATAAAGATTGGAAACTATTGTATCAATAAAAATATGCATAATATAATAGAATCGATAAATAAATGGAATATCATATAAATTTTTAAATATAATTAGATTGAAACAAAAGTGTGTATTAGTAATCATGGTGCATAGAGAATGAAGAAAAATAGAGCCTATTGTATATCAAAGGTAAGGATTCAGGGAAATAAATGTCCAATGAAATCAGAAACGCAATGATATCGAATCTTCTTGATACCAAACATAAGAATAGATTTCGAATTGTGAATGGATTCGATTTAATTTTTGCCATGTTTAAGATCTTACTCTCTCCAAAAAATGTTTTCACATCTATTTTATTTCTTTTTAATCTGACAGGAATGGGGAGTATATATTGTCCCAAATTTTTCAAGAATTCTAAAATCTGTGAGTGCATTTGGAACTCCTTTAAATATATATTCAATTTCCTTTTCATGTCATTCATTCATTGTGCACTATTAAATAGGGTTATATATTCTTCCTGGTACCAAAGATGAATTCGGTGTGCTATTGATTATAATCTTTCAAACGACTGCTCATATTTCTTTAATTCGACACCGACAAAATATTTTATTGTTATAAGCGAAACTTTCAAAAATTGCTAAAATGATGCATTTTCTTGAATTGAAAACACTGAATATTTTAATCATTGGTTACTACAGTACTGTGCAATTTAATTGGGACAAACACAAAAAGTTTCACCTTTGTTGTTTAATTAGTATAGGTTCATTTACATGCATGGTATAGCAATCTAGTAGCTAATATGTCCTCCTGTAACTTTACTGAGATCTTGTACATGTTTTTAACATGGATTTCACTAATTTATAACATACGTTTTTGATGTCATCAAAATGAAACCAAACTTTTATGATATTCTCAATCATATTTCTCTTATTTAACAGTCCATTTTACTGGCATGTTTCTTCACAATGCTCCAGAAATTTTTGATGAGATTTAAATCTGAGGAATTACTAGGCCAATCCAAAACGGTAAATATCTTTTCTTGAAAAAAATTCTTTATCATCTTGGAATGATGGTTTGGAGCAAGATCTTGTTGAAAGACACTAACACCACCAGCAAATATTTGCATCAGAGGCACAATTTTTTCTTACAGTATTGAAATGTATTTTTTAGAGTTCATCATCCCTTCAACTTGTACTAAGCTACCAGATCCTATAGTTGTAAAATGACCCCAAATTATCTGCTTCTGAGGGTTCTTAACTTTTAGATTAAGATGTTGTTCTCTGATAGGTTTTCTAGCACTTTGTCTGACAAAAGTTAATTGAATCCTTTGCACAAAAAAATGTTTTGTCGCTGAATACAACCTTATTCCAGTCTTGTGCAGTTCAGGATTGATATTTCCTGACCCAATACAAAAGTTTTCTCTTCATAGTAGGTATTAACAACTGTCTTTTTTTTTTTTACTGGTTTTCTATCTATCCTCCTGTTTCAATAAGCCTTCGTCATATTATTGAGGAATCAATGCTCACACCAGTAGCTAATAATCCTCTCTAAATATCTGTACTTGTTTTAAGACAGTGCATTTTACTATTTTTTACAAAAAATTTGTATGCCTGAGGTGTTGTATTACGTTTGTATCTACATTTACTCTTATGTTTTGGAAAACTGTCCCAAACGTAATTTGCTGATAAATAATCCTTGAAACACTCAATTTTCGAACTCCAGCTGCTGCAGCAATATCCCTCACTGTTATTGAAATGTGCTGACTGAGGATACCAATTCTAGTCCTTTTCCTGGGAGTGATATATACATTTTTTAATATGCATTAGAACTAGACACAATCAACCTCCTGCAGAAAATGAAACACAACTGATGGTAAAATGCTTTATATGTGATGATCACATGGTCAAACCTGTTTAGACTAGTCAAGAACAACTTTTTTGTAAGAAAATCCAGCTGAAACCGATTTGAGGAAGAAAATTCCCGCGAAATGAAAAAATTTATAAAAAATTGAGTTTGTCCCAATTAATTTGCACTGTACTGTATATAATTGGAATGAATTGTATACTTCGGAATTGATGTTAGTCATGAATTCCGAATCGAAATTCATAATGCTTCGAAGAAACAAACAATCTAACTTTATTTCTAATGACTTAAAATATTTTTATGTCATCTTCCGAGATGCAGCAGGTGTTTTGTTCGTTCTCTTACTACATCAACTTTTTCTTTCTTTTACTGCATATCATCTTTGTATATGCAAATGCCTTAAATCATTTCACCTCCCATTTGTATCTAGATTGCGTTCCTTAATTTTGCAGCATAATATTCAATATTTGTTACAAATTTATCACGAAATAGGGGAAACAACATCATTAGCAGACGATTTTCTTTCATATCCTGCTTGCATCACTGTATTGAATGGTATGATTGGACTATTCAATTTTACTTACAATTTCATTTTTGAGTTGAAAGTCGTTTTGAACAGCAATTACTTAATAATTGTTGGTAATATAACTGGTATATTTTTCTATTCGATTTGGTTGGTCGCGATTATTTTGCCAGGAGCAGCTCAAGCGGCATGGATATCAAAGGAGACTGCAAAGTTTTTGCCTTGGAGATTTCCTCGACATTTTATGGAATTGAAAAAGATTTTACATTAACGATCTACATTTTCTGGTCTGACATTGTGGAAAATTTATACCATCAAAAACTCTCTTTTTATCAGTGCATTTGGAACTCTCGTAACTTAGACCTTCTTGTAGGAACTTTGGGAAGTGTAGAAAGTTTAGACTTAAACGATAGCAGTGCTTAAATGTGGCGTTATAAATATAATACTTAAAGTTTTGCAGAATGTTTGTAATTTCGACAAGTTTGCCCACTGCATACATTGATAAGTTTTTAAAGATGAATTTTACAGAAAGATAGCTAACAGATTTGCTTCAGAAAATTTTAAAATCAATTATTATTTAAAACCGAACTTCTAATTTCAATTTCGTAGATCTATTCAGATATCTCTTGTATCTCATCCAAGCTCCAACAAGTTATTCAGTGAATGTAGGATTTCCTGCATCTTTGCGATATATATTTTTGTTCTTTCACCATGATATTTATATTATTATGCTGCCTTTAACGATTAGTTCGTGGAAATCAGTGGTTGCTAAAATTTTCAATTAAATGTTTTGTATAACTTGATCTTAATTACCTCTTGAGCAAAATATTTGTAAAATTAAAATTTTTTGGTCATTTAAATTATATTATTTTGGAAACCTTTCGCCTTATATTTCCCTAATTTTTTTTATCTGTATCTTTAAACATATAATTTTAATATAAGAAAAGGTAACGGAATATAAAAATAATTATTATTATTAAAATTTTTATGATATTAAATTATTAAAATTATTTATTAAAAATTATTATTAATATTTAAATACTCATATTAAAATTTTTTACCACTGCTTGATTCTGAATGTGAGCTTTAATTGTACATAAAATAAAAAATAATTATTAAAAAACATGTTTTATGCTGAAACCTACTGAAATTCTTTGTGCAATACTATGCTGAATAATGACCAATATTAATTCTGATTGACATAAATTAGAATTTAGAAATAAATTGGTCTTGGAAAATACGCGCTCTCAATAAATGCAGACGAACTCAAAATGTCTGTCTTTCATTCAAAAGTGATGAACACAATCGCATATAGACAAGTTTTCCTGTTAAAAATCCCAGCTCAGACATCGGTCAGGAATATGGATAAATGATTTAAGTCAATAAGTTTGATCTTAATATCTCAATAAATTTTATAGATAGAAGCATGAAACCTTGCGTCCTTAAAAATATATAAGAAAAACATTTTACTCATCAACATTTTTATTGGACCGTATAAAAATTCAATTTTTAGTAATTTTCTCTCTATCGAAGCGAAAGTGTTTTCATATATTTGGGCATCTTATTTGTTGAAACTTTGCAACTGGAATTGTATGTCTACTTGCAATAGTTAAAGAGATAAACGCTTCGACACCTTTTTTAGGACACCCTGTATGTTTCCTAATATATTTTAATGTATTTTAAATCTTTATATGTGTGCATTATTTTTTATATATAATGGTTTGGAATATGAGTTGTTTGCTTATTTTATTACTGAAAATTCAAATTTATATTTAAAAGATTAAGTCATTCTGTTATTAACTAAATTTATTTTACTCGCTTGTGAATTCAAGTTTAAGTTTTGAAAGATATTAAATATATCAATGGTTCCCCATGAAGCTTACCAGAATTATAATAAAGCTCGAGAGAGTAATAAGATAAATTTTATCCACAAATTTTAAATAATTTGAAGAGTACCTTATATATTATGCTGAAACGGATATGTTGTTATTTTTTCTAATGACACTTGTCATAGACAAGTTCACTGACTTTAGAAGTCAGCGATTTTAAGCCAAGAGTACGTCTCTTGTTTTTAAGTAGCTCCATATAGGGCCAAGAGTACGACTTAGCTACACACATGTCACAACCCTTTTTACGGGGCGGATTTCTTTCTTGCATTTCCTTCCCTCATCCACAGATCGTAATTTAGACCTGAATCAGAGAACGACCACCCCTGATCCAGTACCCCCGTGGTATTACTCTCGACATGGAGAACTTAGTGACCACGACAATTTATACTCGTGCCAGCCACCACCACGCGGAGAGTCTTCGGCCGGCGGGGTTCAAACTCGCAACCCAAGTGGCGCGAATCCAACGTCCCACCAACCAGGCTATCCTAGCCCGCATCATAAAAAAGGGTTGGCAAATTCATTATTTATCAGGGTTAGAATGAGTTTAATTTTGAATGTTGCCAAGTGTGCCCACGAGAAACCCATACGTTACCAGCGTGCCAAGTGCACTGATGACAAAAAGATTTCTCAATTTTGTAGATCCCCCACAAAGTCAAATATGAATCCCAAGAGTGTACTTTGATCAGAAAGAAGTTTATTTCTTGGTGATTTTTAGAAAACCAGGATGGCAACGAAACAACGAAGCTTCTTGCAGCCTCTGCAGCTACATTGGTGGAAGAAGCAGAAATCATCATCATCATCAGTAGAATAAAGCTGACTATCATAATTTCAAAAAAACATAAAATGGTTGCATAATCACCTTTTACAAAAAAATATTAAATAAAAACACCAAAATAAAATGATCAGGCAGTTAATCACAGAAACAAAGACAGGGTATGATAGAATATCATCTGCAAGTGTCATAATATTTGATAGTTTCTGATACGTCATCAGTATTTTATCGTAGTCTTGCTGAACAATGTACGTGGACAATTTTGAAACGCATTTTCATACAGATGCAAATGAAATAAAAATATCCGACAATAGAAACTGTGAGGCATTTCATTGTTAAGGATGTTGAGAACATCAATATAATTTGAATATATGGAGAAAAATAATTTGTAATATTTAAAAAGATGGTTTGGTAACCCATTTTTCTTTTTGGAACCTGTCTCTGGTTTTGTTATAAAGGAATGTGGTTAAACTCTGAATGTACTCCAATCATAAATATAGTATAAGAAATAATTAAAATCCTTAAAATTTCACATCTTTGTTTCGATAGCATATACGCAGAGATTGGCAAGAGAAGGTCTGGAAGCATCTTAATCTTATCTCGAGACTGAAGCATGGAAATATAAGCAGAAAATAATAACAAAACGATACAGAACAAGGCAATCTCGTTTTTTTTACCTTATAGCTAGAGGACAAACAAACAGAAAGAGTTAAAACGATGAAGACGAGTGAAGTTTTGAAGATATACTTTGATAAAGACCATGCAAATCTATTACATTTAGTCTTGTAGATATTATTTCGAGGTATTGGTTCCAATCCTTCACCATTTGTCCAATTATTATAAGATTGCAAAGAAAATTGGAAAAAATCGAAAAGTTTAAAAATAATCTCTTAATTGAGTCAACAAACTTATATTAAACTACCAATTTGGAAATCAATTCTCAACATATGATTCGTGTCAGAACGAAACAAAGTCATACTTGGATTCAATTTTAGAAAAAGTAACCAAGTGCGTGAAATACCATAAAATAAAATGAATTGATAACTTCAATATAAAGTGTTTTAGATTTTATTATGGCCTCATTTCTCAAAATTTTTAAGGATTATAAGAACTAATTTTGCGGCAAATACATCATTGTAGGTGACAATTATGTGGGAAAACAACCAAAGTTTTGTTTATTTTAAAGCAATATATTTATTCACTTTATCATAGAAATCTCTTATGAAATAAAAACGACAAAACTTATTTTTGAAACATTCCTTGTAGCATGAAAAAAAAAGTTAATTCATAAACTTAAATGTCAATGTCTTTTCACAACATAAATAAACCACTATGAGGTCACTCTCCGCATAAGAAAGCGAAGTTTAAATATACTTCATACGCGGATTCTTATTGAAAGCCATGTGAATGTCAATGCAGGATGCCATGAAGCAGCCCCATTCAATAACAAGGTTTAACAGTCCCCTTAGCTAGTCAAAATGATTATTCGGAGGCAATCAATCAACCCTTTTGCTTTCAGAGCTTTCGAACAATCTCAGAATAATCCCTTTAAGAAAATCTGTTTGGATTTATCCATATGCCAGCAGGGTCTCGGATCCATTGTAATACTTCAAAAATAAAAATTTCACTATATATATAAGGTAAATGCCTTTTTTTAGATTGGGCAATGAAAGTTACTTATCAACTTCTAAGGAAATAGGTGTTGAAATTATTTCTTTAACCGAGGGGATGATAATCAGTAAATTTTTAAATGATTGGTTTTCCCATTTAATTGAAGATATGCTTTTTCACTTTACCAAAATTCACATTCTGTAATGAAATTGTCAATTGTTTCCTGTCTTTTTATACCGACATCTTTACCAAAAAGTCTCTCTTGGCGAATTTTAAAAATCCCATGCCCTATAAAAAGTGGTTAATATATAAATCTCCTTTTATTTTATTGAATTAAACATTTCCAAAAAAAAATTGTTTTTAATCTTTTTGAGCATTAATCCATTAGCATTTTCTTTTCATTTTACTTCTGCCTTCATATATATTTACTAAAAAATTTATATTGTAGTGAGCATCTATTTCATCTGATAGAAGAATTGATTTAGCCGATTTATTAGCTCTTTCATCTCTATAAAGCTTTGAAGAGCTCGAATTCATCTTAGTTGCTAATCCGCTCTTTTTTCCATGCAGACTTTAAATATGTTAATTGTGTTTCTTCTCTCTTTCACAGAATTTAAAATCATAATTGTCAAGGAAATAATTGTCACGGAAATAACTATTACTTAATTCTAAATAAGATGATTTTAAGTATGTCTTGACTTTATCGGCAAGTGATGCCTTCGCTTTTTCCGGTTATCTATTAAACTGGCTGAACAACACACCAAAAAATTGTAGTTTCATTAGAGCATAAATCACAAACCATAAACTTGTAAGGTATATCAGCCATGCCAGGCTGTATAGAATGTAGCATAGTATTGATTCCGAATGATTAAAATTAAACGTAACTTGAAAACCATATCTAATCACTATGAAATACTCTGGAGTAAAACTTGAATATGAAATGGAATATGGTGTAAGATATTTTGAATTTTATGTTTATTTAGAAAAGATAAAGAAAACACGCTCTAGTCTTCTGGAATTCGTAAGACACATGAAATGCAGCAACAAACATACAACTTATTGTTTATGTCCCTTTAAAGAACATTCAAAACTTTTCTGATAAGACTAAAAAGTAACTCTCATTTAATCAATCAGTTAAGTCAATCGTTATGATTGACTGAGAAGTGAAAAGAATCTTTATTATGAAAAGAACTAACAGAAGGTTGCCAGAAACAATGGAAATTGAAAAGTGGCAAAGAATTAACCACTCGAGTAACTGGACATTCACCTACGAGAAAACTGAATTATATGCCATACAGACTGATTAAATAATTGAAACGTTTGCCGTGCACGAATTAAGATGTTTTATTCTATACAAAAACGTGAAACACAGGTTACAAAATAAAGCCGAAGCGCACACAAATAGCAAATTGCTATTAAACAACCACAAGAGCACAGAGAGACTCCGCTCCAACTACTGGATTGTGCTCAACTCAACTCACTACTCTCTACAGCTTTTCATAGTTTCCTTGATAAAGAGGTTTATAGAACAAACGCTGTAATTCGGATTCTAATGAAGCCATCACCAAAATTCCCAAACATCCAGGATCCTTCATTTTTGTCGCCATTGCCAGGAGTCATTGACTGGTATCCATTATTATACTTGTAAAACTGTCTTCCAACCAGGAAACTTTCTGAGCAGGAAAGCAATACTGCAATTCGTAACATTTTTATCTCTTTCGTTCTTGGCTATCTTGAATCGCGAGATTTCGTAGTTAACCAATAAATACGGAGAAACTCAAATATTAGTACACATCCGAAGAAATTTGCCTTTAGGTCAGCGCCTCTCAATCTGTAGCATGTGTTTCTTCAAGGGTAGGTGGAATACAATCAAGGGGTTGGCGAGTACAAAAAGGAGTAATGGATAGTGATGGACGGATTGAAAATAACAGAAAAGATAAAAAGCTATTATAACCTATGGCATTTCCAATTCAACTTGCATTTCATTATGAAAATTCAAAATATCAAACTGAATTCGGAACAATTTTAATTAAAAAAGATAATGAATGTTTTAAAAACAGTTTAGAGGTATCTGTTAATTGCAAAATCAATATTTGTTGAGAGAGATAGGATCACTAGACACCATCTGACAATAATAGGTATATTTCAATATCTTCACATAAAGTAGGCGGGCATTTGACATTGTTTTCTGTAATAAAATTTTATTTTTTCTATCATCTAAGATAATAACAGCATTAATTGATACTAATTTTTATTTATTTTTACCTTATTTTATTTTTTGTTTCAGTGTTGCCTATAAATATAATATCCGTGCTATTGGGTTGTTCGGAAAGTAATATCGTTTTTTCCCGACAGAGGATTTAATTGTATTTTTTTTTTTGCACCCAACTTCACATTTAAGCCGTATAATTTTTATATGTTTTGAGAGCTCATATAGAAAGGCTTGTGTGTGAAAAATTCCAATTAATTCTACGCAGTAGTTTTTGGTTGGTGCCCTTTTAAATATGGAGAGCGATAAGCAGCATTTTCGACATATCTTGCTGTTTTACTACAGAAAGGGTAAAAATGCTGTTCAAGCCAGAAAGATATTGATCGATGTGTATGGAGAAGGTGTGTTGACAGTACGCCAGTGCCAGAACTGGTTCGCTACATTTTTTAGACGGTAAAACCTTCACCTCAAATGAGGAGGTCAAAAACCACCTCGATCAGGTTTTTGGCAGCAAAGACCAAACATTTTATGAGCGTGGAATTATGCTACTACCAGAAAGATGGCAAAAGGTGTTGGACCAGAACGGCCAATATATAATTTAATAAAGTATTTGTTTAATATACGAAAACTGTCTTTCATTTCCACAAAAAAAAAAAAAAACGAAATTACTTGCCGAACAACCCAATATAATTATTGTACTGTAAAATTTCGGAATGGATTCAATATGCACATAGTACTATATTTTATATTATAAATATGCAAAATTCGAATATTTGTAAATTATAGCAACATGAAACCCATTCTAAAATATTACTACGAAATTATAAATTGGAAAACTATTCGCACAGACACTTAATAATTAGTAGTTAAAACGATGTACAACTCCTTTTGTATCAGTAGGGGAACTCCGGACTATCTTTCTATTGTTGTTATTATAACATTGTTTCCAAATTAGTTCCTACTGATGTGGAGAGGGAGTGTCAGTTCAAGTGTCACCCTCGTCATCTGACTGAGGTTCAAAATTACGAGGTACGTTCCAAAATAACCCTAATGTTGCTTTAAAACGGAACCTTAGTATAACTAAACTTCAAATTAGTTCCACGCATGTTCTCAAAGTTAGTATAGATGATAACTGTAACACATAACGGATTAGAGTGTATGCAATAATGAATGCAGGTCCAGGGTTACTTAAGTATACCAGTGGCAGTGGTTCTCCCAGAAATTTTCTCATAAATTCTCTAATAAAATTATTACCTCCCCCCCCCTTCAAAACATTTTGAGTCTTGAGTTAAGCCACAAACGCCTCGCATAGCATTGGCAAACAATTCTTACAAAATTACCTTTGGTCTGTTTTTAGCATTTTTATTGTATGAATTGCATTAGTAATCCCTGGCGATTAATTGTATCCTTAAGTAGAATTTGCGTTTTAGACGTGTTGTTAACAACATAATGTAATAAAAATTTAACACATAATTACTTTGTAGTCAAAATTATTAAATTCGGTGCGATTTTGTAAGTAAATGCGCATTTGAGTTGCCGTGTTCACGTTCCTGAAAATACAGACCGACAGATGGTCGACCCATTGTTGGATTTGACTCAAAAATTGATAGTTGTCTACTACAAATATTAAATCTGTGTACCGAATTTTATCCATCTAGCTCTCTTCATTTTGTAGTCATTGTGCTAACTAATATTTTCAAATTTGATGAAAATATCATATACCAAATTTCATCTCTCTAGCCCCAAATGTTTTTTAATTCTTTGTCACAGACAGACATAGTTCCAAAAATGTATTTTTCGAACTCAAGCATAAAGTTTGGGAGATTCTTCAAAATCTAGAGTTTAAATTATTTGACAATTAATTTTTTGACTATAGAGTATTAATTATTTGACTAAATCCTCTTATAATTACAATACTTTCTCTATTGGATTACAATATTCTTTCTACATTACTATATACTTCGTATATGATAAAATAAAAAGGGTTCAGAAATGCTGGTTTAGGCATTAGAAAATGCATTTCTAAAAATCTTTTCAGAATGAGCATCTTAGGTCCCAGAGACAAACCCGATTTCATTTTTTTCCCCTTGATTTAAATTATTTCCTTATGAGTCAGCACCAAAGAGAGATTTTCAAACACACACGTCTTTTTTTTTTTTTTTGTATTTTTTAGAGTGGATAATCTTTATTTTGATTTGAGCATTTTTTCCTTAAATTCCAGAGCCTAATGGCACTCCTTATCGCCGAGATATCTTTTGAAATTAGTGGGATTAGGCATGAGTTTTTATCATTTTTTAAAGAATTTTTATTAGCATTATTTAAAGCTTTCGAGTTGAGTTTCTTTTTATTTTCTTATATTGCTAATTGTATCCTGTAAATTTAATTTTTTAAAATGCATAAATTTGTACATTAACTTGTCCTTACTTATATTCTCAATGACTTATTTAGGAATCATCTTTTAATCATTGATGTCCTGAATCCTCATTTGAGGACAATAATATTTCACATCTATGGCTAAACCCATCATAATCAATTTTATCTTGTTTACTTTCCCGAATGAATCAATATATATTCACAAAATCCTAAATCGGTTTCAAATGGTCTATCCCTCCATTAGCAAGATTTTCAAGTCAAAGTATCGTTATTTTGAAAACATTTTTCTTTCTATGATTTATTACCAAGGAAGTGGAAGAAACTTGAAATAATTCGTATATTTTTCAAATATTGTACAGCATTTCCGAAATTTTTTGTATACATATAAAAAAAATTCTAAAAAATACATTCATACTATTTTTTTTTAATTTTTAAAAACAAAATTTTATTTTGTTATTACCTTAATCTTAGTGTTTCTATTCAACACAATCCAGTCGTACAAGCTGTACACTGGTGAGCTGGTTTCTGTTTCAAATGAAGGGTTAGAATGCAAAATGAGTTATTACAAAGGAAGTCTTCATTTTCCATCCTGCAACCCTCATTTGAAATGGAAACTCGTCCAAAGTGGCCTACCATTACAAAATGGTTAATATTGAAAGGGAAAATTTGATTAGTATTGAAAGGATTAAATTAATTCAAGCAATAAGAGGTTAAAAACATGGCACTGTGCAGTAGCTAAACTGATTATTCTTACGACAAATGTTATCATCAACATAATTCTTTTAAATCTAATAAGAAATCAGAGGAGTTATGACTTGAATGTATTAACGTTTAGCACAGTACCATCTTCTTGGGTCTCAGCAATATCTATACTTATAAATAAAGCTCAATGTGTGTGTGTGTGTGTGTTGGCGCTCTACAGGCTAGGTCATTTGACCTACAGCTACCAAATTTGGTACATGTATACCTTAGAGATCGGGAATGTGCACCTGGGGTCCCTTTTTCGAATTTTTAATTAGAATTTTAATTATTAATTAAAAACTACCTTTCCCGGCAAAAAAATCTTCCATTTTCCCCACCACCAAATGAGTAAGGTTTCAGTTTTTTTTTCTCCCAACAGTAATGAGGCTAGGGTTAACATTTTTCGGCCAAATATTTCAAACGATTCTGTTTATTTTCTTAATGTTTGATGCATTTAAAATTAAACATTGTTAATTAATCCATGTTTTAGATTCATTCTGAAGTACTTTTGAATTAAAATAACACAGAATAAAGGAAATTAAAAATTTCTAATCTGCATAGCGTTACCCCAACTGGCGTAGAAAAATTCACGCATTTGCGCTACCGTAACTGGCGTTGAAAATTCACGCATGCGCATTGTGTTCTGATTGTTGACATGACAACCATTATCAACGGATGATTTCAATTATTTTTAGGTTAGTTGCATGCTTTTGTAATTACATTGTATTTATGTTAGTTATATACTTTTTGTATATGCTTATAGTTTTAAGTACATCGTTTTTTAAGTAGTTTTTTTAAACCTGTTTTCGACCGATTATTTTACACGATTCTGTTTATTTTCTTAGTGTTTGATGCATTTAAAATTAAATTTTGTTAATTAATCGATCTGTTCATGATGAATCTTAGAAATTTTTGTTGACAAATTCTTGAGATATTACATAAATTAAGAAAGATATTCTTTAGTGCCCATAAAGTTTAAACGCTCAGTGACTCTGTTATCAGTAATCATATTATAAAAAATGCTTTGTTTCAGTAAAAAATATTATTATATTAATTGAAGATTAATTCTTTCCACTTTAATTTAAAGCATAAATTCTACGAGAGGTAACAGAAAATTAGAGAGATACATATTATGTTATGACTGAAAGCCTTTATAATATTATGAGTGAATTATATGACACTGAAAATATGAAGTTTTAAAATATTTTAATGAAGAATCTATTAAAGTTGGAATTGCGTAAAATATTTAATTATTAAAATTTAAACGAACATTAAGATTGGCGAACCGGCTGGTCGCCAAATGCGGCTAGTAATAAATAAAGCAAAAGAAAAAAGGATGAAATTTACATAAAAACATATATAATACCACTTTTACATTTGCATTTAATATTTCTATTCATTATTAAATTAGAAAAAAATTAATGAATAAAAGAGATACCTATAGTTTATTTTTGTTTGAATTATCATTATTTATAAAAAAATCTGTCTCTATCTGAGACTTAAGGGACATAAAAAATACAAATTACTAAATAATTTATGTAAGTTTTTAACATCCTTATAATGGCTCTGCATATAAATATTAGTTATAAAAAATGATTTTAGTTAATTATTAGTTCTACTTCAATCAATATTCCTTTAAAAAAAGGAGAAAATATTAAATCAGATATTAGTCTTAATTAAACTGAACACTTGTTTAAATTGGGACAAAAAAAAAAAAACCTATCAATTTTGGATTACTAAACAGTAATTTGGAACATTTTCGAATTCGAATTGCAAATTTATCTTGAGGAAGAAGTCCATGCAATATTGAACCATAATGCAGTGCAAAATTTAATTTTAAAAACATTTTAGTAATGACAGAATAGCTAATTTGAAAAACAAATCAAATGCCATCATCATAAATCGAGTTGTAGATGAAGAGAAAATATATTTAAATTATATAAAATCTTCATTATGCTAATGTATGAAGAAAATGTTTGTTTTTAAAATGAAATTTTTACACAATATGTGAATGTAGAAACTAATCTGGACCAGTCACTAAAATGTCAAAGATGAATGTAATTGCTTTTCAAATCAAAGTCTATACTGCATTCACTGACAGTTTTGTAACATTTTCAAATAAATACTTTGAGCATTCTAAATTATACTCTGCTTTCTTATGATTAAAAAAAAAATTACTCTTTTTTTTTATTCTTAAGAAAGCAAAGTATTTTATAAATTAAAAAAACAAATGCTTTGATTTTTTTTTCTACCAATAAATTTAATCTTACATACAGATTATTCATAATTCAATTGGTTATAAAATTTTGTAGTACAATAGCTAAACATTAAGAAATATTAAATTCAACATCCCTACCCACACAGATAATCAAGATTTAAATGATTTTATCTCATCGAGCAGATCCAATTTGTGATTTATTTTATATCAACACTTTTAATATAAAACTTATCCATGATTATAATTTATTTTCATTTTTAATGAAAAGTAAAAGGGCATGAAAAATTGAGAACTGTATGCATTTAAGCAAACATTTCCATAAATGTATACTGATAAGAAAAAAACTTTCAACTCATACAATAAAAATACTCTTTTTCATCAACATTCTTAAAATCTCAATTTCTTTTGATGTGCTAAAAATTAAATAGTTATACACAAAAAGGACAGAAGTCAATTTACAGCAATTTTTTTCCACTAAAATTACTAAAAATGAACAATGGAAACTTTACAGTGATTTGAAATTATATAGATGATATTTATACAGCCTTTGGCCTCATCTGATTACTACGATCACCACGACATGAAGGACAGTACCATTTTCCTTTAGGTTTTGTGGTAAGTCCAACACAAGAGAAATGAAACCATTCTCTATCACAACCATCATTGTCACAGCCAATCATTTCACCAAAAGATACTTGATCACACAAGCAATAGGTTGGCTCATTGGGATCAATAGGAGGATCAATTGGAGGGGCTTCATGCTCTTTTTCAGTTTTTGTTTTCCTTTTCTTTTTCTTCTTGTTCTTAGTAGTAGCAGGTGCAGGAACTTCTTTTTCGTGTCTTTCATGTCCTGAATCGTCTCGCAAATTCATGTCCACATGGCGTTGCCTTCGAGAACGCTTGGTGGGTCTCTCAGGTTGTTCGGTCTTATTATTCTCATTTTGAGTTTCATTTTCCCGTCTTAAATCTACAAAAGGGAGATATCAGACAGTTAATTATTTTAATAAAATAGTATAAAATCCAATCCTTAAAGTATAGCTAAAAGCTATATCAGCATTGGTTTAGGCGGGTAGAGCATATGCCTTAGACAACATTACTAGGAAGTGCAAAATTGGAGGAAAAATTAATTGCATTTAAGAAAAAAGTATCTTCAACTTTTATTCCCTACATCTGCAATAAAACTTCTTGAAAACAAAAATAAAGATTTTTTTTCCTCTTAATTTTACATCTCGATTTATTGAGTTATTTTGAAAATTTCCAAATTCAAATCATTATTGTATGCATGCATCATATCTGACATTCAGAATCGAACATTTCAAAATATTATTCGGTAAATATACAAAGACAGATATATTGTCATAATTAGGGATTGCAATATCGGACCAAAAGTTCAAAATCGGTATTCGGTATTTTTAAGATCTTAATACCGGTAGTAGAAATTTTAGAAAAAGAAAGAAAACACAGATATTTCTTTGTTTTATTTGCCAGTTTTATTATAGAGTGTAAATAACACAAAAAAAGTAAAGGGACATCTTATTTATTTAAATCACAAAAAAGTGAAAATATTAATATCCAGTCTGTGGTATTATTACAAATTTTTGAAATGTGATCTTAAAAAATATAATGCATCAATTATACTGTCATTAAGCCTGGAACGTAATTTAGAGCAAAAATCACCATCTGTCGATTCCATCTCATTAAGGAGTGAGACGCGGAACGATAAGCGCATTTTCGGTATTCACCTTTGATCTTAAATTTCGCCCATTATATAATTTTTAGTTCAATTTTTTTTTCACGTTTATGTGAGTGTTATATTATTTCTGACAGCATTTTATTTTAACTCAAAATTTCATATTGATATGTGATAAAAAAGTTTTCCGGAATGGTACGAAGAAAATTTTACATAATATCATTAAATATTGTGACTAAGAAGTAGAAAACGGGGAATAAAAATATTCCTGAAAAATATAAAAAAGAAACCTTTTAATATAAAAAAGATTATTATTTTGTAAAAAAATAATTACCAAATTTTAAGAACAGAAATTTTTCATTTATTCTTCATAATTTAATGTTTATGTCTCTAATATTAAATAAAAATTGCTCCGAAATATTTTACTGTGCATTGGTACCTTTTTCCTTCTGTATTACTAATTATATGTAATGTTTACGTCTCATAAAACCGCTAGTCTTCATTATTAAATGTAAACACCTTCTCCTTTCATCTTTCCTCTGACCCTTATTTTGTCGAATTAAACCCATCCTAACACATACGCAAAAGCGCGGAGGGTTTTACAATCCGTTGTCAAACAGTATTTTATCACTTCTCTTGACTGTACGATGCAACTTTGTATTTATTCACAGTCTAATTAATTTCGCTCGTTAAGGAGACATAAAAACAAAAGCGTATATTATTTTGCTATGTTGGTGATCCCTGAACATATGGTGAAGACAATTTAAAAAATTTCTAGTAAATATCGAAAAAATCGTATTTAAACTTGTGAATACCGGTATTTGTATAAATGACTCAAAAAACCGGTATTCGGTATCCCGTTATTGCAATCCCTAGTCATAACATAAACAAATCATGTAAGTAGTATTTGATTAAGTAAGATTTGGCATGAAATTGGACTCAATATAAATAAATTCAGATGGTCATAATACTATTCATAGAAGTGAAAGATAAATTTTTGATATTTTGCCAATTGATCAAGCTATCAATTAGCATAAAAAACCCAACAGTGTTTTGAAACTGCTAATTTAGAATCGGTGAAATTAAACTGAATTAGAAGAATCATGAAAAAATATTATTAATATTTTTAAAAAAAGATAAAAAATTCTTAAGGAAATACAGAAAAAAGGACTTTGATGTGAAGAAAGGTGGCATGCATAAAGTACTAGATTATCTTTTAATCTAGATTTTTTTTTCTTTGTGAGGCTGGAAGGAATTCATTTTGTTAAATGTTCAAATCAAGGTCTTTTTTTTTTTTTTGCTCATAATATTGGCTTTGGCATAATAATGAATTCACTGGAGTAACAATTTGGTTAAACTCTTCAACTTGAGTTGGAAAATCAATAATCCTATAACTGCTGCATATTATTTTACACTGAATAATACATCAAACAATTTCTCTACAGTTATATAATCTCACTCAAATCTAGAAGTGATAAATTTCATAAAAATATGAAATCTTTTCATGTATTGAAGTTTTGGGATGAATTTTCTTATTTAAAAAAAAGTACAATAAACTTGCAATTTTTATTTAATTTCAGAATAATATGTTAAATTTTTAACAGTAGAATTTAAGTTAATTTTTTTACTCATGTAGCATAAAAAAATAAATATTTTAATCGGCACTCTACTCAAACTTTTTTTATATATTTTTAATAACTATGGTTTTGATTATTTAATTACTTTCTTAAATTTAATTTAAAGAAAAAAAGTTTCCAATTTATTAAAGAATATTTTTTTTAACAAATGTGATTTATTTAATGCTTTTTTATTTGAAAAAGTACTTTTGAAAGTTAACCTTAAGTAAAACTTTAATTCACTATAAAACTTCTAAAAGTAACTAAATGAAGGACAAAAAAAATGTCACTCGGAAAAAAGAAAAAAAAAAGTCCCAACTGCAAAGTAATAACATATAAAAATATTTTTTTAAATTCAAAATCATTTTGAACATTTTTAATGAAATCTTGCTAAACCTGCTCAGAAATACTTGATACATTTATACATTAAAAAAGCTGAAAATGAAAAATTCTAACAGTTATTTGTGTGGAAATTTTAATATATTTTAAAAAATATAAAATGAATATGCATTAGGAGCTAAATCATTTACTGAAGATTCCTGGTAATGATGTCTTTTAAGACCCTCTGAAATGATTACACATAAAGTGCATTTCAATTTATCATTTATTACATTATCACATTCTAAAATGTAGTTTCAAAAGCCTTTGCACACTTTAATTATATCTTTGTTAACAATTTCCTTTATTGTTGTAACATCATCTAACTATTATGAATAATTTAATTAATGAACTGTTAGAACGATTAAGATATACTGATTAGATGATTGATTATATCATGTTTTATATATAATTATTTAGATTTCACTTCAACTGTCCATTTACAAAATATTATTCTTTTTAAGGGAGAAGAATATGAGGATTGTAATTTAAATAAAAAGAGCATTATTTTAGAATTTGCTCATTTTGATATCTGGCATTAAATTTTAGGAAATATTTTTTTTTTATTCAAGTACCCTACTCTATATAAGTCTATATAAATGTACAATCATTTATGTAACTGACAAATTAAGAAATTACATTCACAGCATTAAAGAAGTTGCATAAAAATAATAATATACAAATATCATATGTTAAAACTGATAATCTAAAATCAGACTTGACTTCATATCGTATGAAATCAATGAACAAATAGCCTGCAGCCAAAGACAGTTGATAATCAGCATTCTCACCAATCAAAAACTTACAGCATTTATATATATATATATATATATATATATATATATAAAAAGTTGCATCTGAATTAAAAATTTAGCAAGCTCCTCCATTGAATTTAAAAAATATCCTTATCAACAAAATGAATAAAAAATAGCAATAATGTTTTTTTTTAAATTTTAATAAAAATAGGATGTATTGTAATACTGTAAAATTAAATTAAAATTAAAAAAATTAAATTCTCCTTGAATTATATCTATCTAATGATGACCACAAATAATAATTTTCAAAATAAAATGATTTCAGACTGAATTTTTGTTTAAATAGCTTTTAACAGAATGTAAAATACGTATTTATTCACATATGTATAATAATTATATATACATAGATTGATTTTTCATATCATCTATATAATTTGTATAATTTACTTGGATGAAATATATAAATCTGACTTGCAACTGTCACTCAAAAATGGTACTCAATAGAAAATCTAGAAGACACTGAAAAATTATAATAAAACAATCACACATACAAAATTATTTCACAAGAAGCTCTTTTGACTGCATCACTCTCTTTAGCTGATTATTCTCGCACCCCAAGTGAGTGGAAACTTAATGCTTTTATTACCATTCAATAGTATGAACAAACACAAGCACAACACACATTTATACAAGAGAGAAATGATGTGTTAGATATATTCAACTATTTACAAATAATCGAATATGTCCAAGCCAATTCTAAAATGAAGAAACTGAAAACTGGCAGAAATATATTATATATATATATATATATATATATATATATAAAGTATGGTGAAAAGAATCGAATATGCACATCAAATTGTTTCCCATCATCCTATATGTGCCAAAATTTATGCTTTTGATGTCAAAATGATCCAACAAGATCTACTTATCATATTAATGTTTTTGAAGTACCATGTTCACATACACACAGGCAATCTATTCAATTGATTGATATGCCAAAAAATTAGAAATATATCTGTAATTATAAAATAAAGATCTGACAAAATTCACTCAGCCAACTTGCTGTGATTTAGTTATTACATTCACAAATGAACAAACAGATAGAATCACAGAAAAGTTCCTTCAACAGGTTTAATTCAAAACTTAAGAGAACAGAATTTTAGCAATAAAACCACATGCCAAATTTCATTGATTTAGCTAACAGCATTTTTAAGTTATTGCACTCACATACATATTTACAAACATAAAAAAAAAGACTCTCATGTTAAAAAATTTTGATCAAAATTAGAAGGGAAACCATAATTTTGGTTTAGACTTTATATTAAATTTCACTTTCTATTGTGCAGATTTTCAACTATGTTCACTGACAAGGTTTATTCATTTATTTTATATTGAGAGAATTCAATGAAACAAATTGATTCATCAAAATTTCACGGTTAAATTTTTTTCATGACTACAACTCTCCCACACTTAGCAATGGATAAAGTTAAAAAAAAGATGCTTTAATTGTTATTAAACAAAAATTCTTAAATTCATTGTAAAATACTGGCTTTTTTTGAATTTTAGCAGAATTAAAATAGATTGAAAAGAGCATTAGATGCTGCTATTTAAATTAGAAAATTATAAATGCAATGACAAAACAATTTTACAAGTGCACCTAAATACCTATCTCATTCTTGATTAACAAAAACACCTCCAAAATATGATTATTTTTCCCCCTTTTATGAGCAACTAAAGAGGAATAAAGAAAATCGTTTTAGTGTTGTGCAACCTAAATCAGAAATATTCCAAATATTAAAGGGAGGATGAAACAGAAGCAAGGTAGATAGAGAAAAGAAGGATGTTAATTTGTGATTTGTCCTACAGTTAAAAACAGGGCTGGTTTCACAGCAGCTCTTAGATGGATGTTATCCCCCCCCCCTCCATTTAGCAATGCCTCACAATGTACACTGAACATATATATGATTATTTAGTATTAGAAAAAGGAAAGCCCACGGTTACAACTTTGATATGACAAGATGATTGAGGAAGTGAAGGATGATGAGTCTTTTTTTTTTTTTTTTTTT
>JAPMOR010044751.1:0-11440 GCA_026543865.1 Argiope aurantia
CTTCGTTTCTTTTGTTATTACAGTCCTTCGTTTCACAACACAACAAACAATAACATTTCATTTCACTTCATTTTCATTCCTTTAATGCATGAAATGAGAAGCAATTTCTTTCTAGAATATTATTTTCGTCTTCTTTAGGTTCTGCCAATATCTCTTCTATTATGCCTCTTTTGTTACGAGTTTTCGCAAGAATTTTATCAATGGCAAGAAAAATCTGTCTCCATCTGCGTTTTCTCAACCACATATCGGGTGCGTTAGCTTCTGCGAGGAATTGCATGTAAGTTTTTTCTAATAAGATCTTGAGATTGTCGGATTTCAAGGCTTCTTCAAGACACATTTTTACCAAATACCGTTTCTCAGTCAATAAAAGAGAATCGAAAAGACGAAAAAAGTCATAACCGTAGACAAGCCTGAATTTGTCAAAATCATCTAATTTTCTAAAAATAATTTGGATTGTCTGTGTATCTCCCTCATTGAAAAATTTAGGAAAGAAACAAGTTGGGTAAGCTCCATAATCGACGAAGAAACGTTTAAATTCGCTTGGACTGTTCAAGTATAATTTCTGCAAAAAGTGTGGAAAATAATGATCTGATTTTTCAATATTTTTAGATATCGTCTCTATAAAAAAATAGTAATCCCGCCGAGAAAGAAATTGCCAAACGAGATCTGCCATCTCCAAACAAAGGTCTTGCAAGGGCCAATCCAGAAAGCATCCTAATAATTCACAAGGCAGAGTCCTTAAAGCTTGCATATACTGTTCCGGACTCATCTGCGATAAGAAGTAACACAACACTTCGGAGAGTTTTTCGATCGGAAAATCGCCCGCCTGTCGCGGTGCCTCTCTGTCTCTTTCTAGAGTGATTTCATTGACCAAAGGAACTAAAAAGAAGTTTTGTCCGCGTTGGTTAACTTCTTAAAAAAATACTCAGCAGCTCCTTTATTGCCGCTGAGTGCTGAGTATTCGCAAGCAAGCTGCTGGAAAGAACTATCCCGAGACACAGATTTCTCAACGATGGTATCCAGTGTAGATTCTTGACCCGTCAGAAGGTAGGCCCAGGCAACGTCCAATTTCACTCTGGATAGAACAAAAGGCAAATCGGATAAATACCGCTTCTTACATGATCTGGGAAGTTTGCCCCATAGCTATGGAATATAATCAACTAAGCAATATTACGATGCTAATTTATAGCCTGTCTGAACTTCCAACCTATCAAGACATAGAAGTTTCTCTGCAGTTTTGGGGTAATCCACCGTTCCAGTAGGTGTCCAACACAATTGCTTCAGAAAATTCAAATCCAGACCATCATGTGACCAATTAACAATATTTTTGTGGAATGTTTTCCACCTTGCTAATTCAGCACCAATTGGTTTAACTACAATCATCATCCGCTTCTTTAGCGGCTCGGTTATAATGAGATTTGAGATTTTCTCTTTCACCATGCCATTTAGGGTTTCGCCACAATCTCTTGGGAGTTGACCTTCATTAAGAGATTCGAATTCTAAGTCCTCAATCGAGGACAATACGTCCGTTTCACTCCACAAGTTAATAACGGACCTCCTCAGGGCCATTTCCTCGAGTGATAGCTTCTCCACGAAACTGAGCTGCTTCTCCATTTTTGTTAAAAAGCAGAAGAATCGAGGCAGTCTTTGTGAGATCACCAGAAGAAATACTTGAAGATACTGAATGTAAAACAAACTATACCTCTTCAGCTAATCTAATGTTTCAACTTTAATCCTATGCCTATTTTTACAACTATTAGTAGTATATTCATTCGTAAGTTAATGTCATTTTTTATATCTCTTGGTTGAAGACTGAATCCATTCTTCTTTGAAAATTTACACATCCGCTCCTTTGAAAATTTATACAAATGCTTTTCTTCTGTTTTTGTTTACCTGTATAGAGAGAGAAAAAAAATCAATCAAGGATCAGCTTCCAACAAAAACGTTGAATTATATTTAAAATGTAGCAGATTGAATAAACATTCATCTAGATAAAAGAAATTCATCGTAAATTTTAATACTTCTCCGACAGCAGTTTCATCCTTCTTTGAAACAAACAGACTCAGATTATCCCTAAAGACAGGCTGCTTTAATCCATTGTTTGATATTGAAACTCTTAATATGTAACAAAAGGCAGCAATGAACATAAACCAATAATCGGCTTCATGGAACCTGTAAGAGTAGCTCTGAAGGCATCCATTCCCTTTTTAATCTCTGGTTTCTATGACATTACTAAACCTTTTGTCTCTGAAACTTCCTTATTGCGATATTAAGAAGTCCTTAACAAAATACATTTTTTCTACTTGGCAATCAGCATGGAATCAGCGTACTGAAAATAAACTGCATTCCATCAAGCCTATTATTGGATTGTGGTCTGCTCTTTCTGCACGTGAAGTTGACGTCAAATTGACTCGCCTTCTTATAGGACATACTCGCTTCACGCACAGACATCTTCTGTTTGGTGAAGCTGCACCGAAGTGCCCCAAATGTCATGTGGATTTTACTGTGAAACATCTTTTAATTGAGTGCCCTGATTTTAACTCTCATCGTATTCGCTTTTTTCATTCAACTTCATTGACTCTTAAGGAATTGGTGGGTGAAAAACACCACCCAAATATCTTTATATTTTTAAAAGCCATTAAATTTTGTGTAACTAATACCTGTTTTATCTCAGTCATCGCGCCCAACAATGATTTGATACCATATTCTTTGGATGATGGTTTTTTTTAATTCTGATATTTTATTGATGTATTGTCACATTTTATAAGCTTTAAGTTTATATTACATTATATTTATTATCTAAACTTGTATTTTACCCTTCATTTTACATTTTACCATCTGCATGGCGCAGCTTAGCTAAATGCGGCTCATGCGCCAAAAAAACCCTCTGAAATCCCAAATCGCTCTACCCTTCAGGGGCTCACCTACTACAGGTGAGTACGGGTGTCCCAATCCCGAGGTACCCAGAGATATATGCTCCCTTTATGTTTTCATTCCCCTCCGTCTTCTGCTGTTAGCTTTCATTATTCTTTCCCTCGAGGGTGGAAGAGGGAGCTCTCCATGAGAAGCTGTCGCCGCTCTGTTTGCTTCCTGCTTCTCATGGACAGCAAATACCTCCACGTGTTTGCCGTGCGTGGTGACCCATTAGACGGGTGGTGCACTGTGGTCCCCGGTGTATCAATCGGCTGGTACCTTGTCACCTGAGTGGCTAGTCTGCTAGGGATCAAGCGAAGGGGTTACTCCTTGGGCTTGGCGTTAAGGGTGGTCACTGTCCCCGGGGGTAACTCCCAGCGTATAGGTACCGATTAGCACTAGGGTGGATGCCGAGGCTGGGAATGACCAGAGCCGGTAATTGCCTTCTTTTGTTGGGCTCCGTGGTGGGCGGTGCCGTCAGACCTGAAACTTTCATCATATCGTATGGGCTCCTCCAAACGTGGTCCCTTCAGTGGGCATAAAGTTCATAAGTCTCTAAATTTCGAACATTTCGACAAATTTTTTGTAATTAAAAGAAAATCAGAAAAACAAGATACTTTTAACTCGGTTTCACCTTTTTTAGTTCAGAAAGCCGTCTCTGCTACTGTCGGTGCGGTACAATCTATTAAAAAAATGCGCTCTGGTGATTTATTAGTTGAAGTAAATTCAAAGAAACAATCGCAGCATATCATGAAACTGAAAGCTCTAGCTTCCATACCCATTTCTGTCAGTCCGCACACATCCTTAATTTTCTCCAAAGGTGTAATAACTTGCGGAGAATTATTTAATGTCTCTCTGGAAGAAATAACTTCAGAATTGAAACCTCAAGGTGTGATGCATGTTCGCCAGATTGCCATTTGGCGGGATGGTCAACTCCTTCCAACAAAGCATTATGTGCTCACCTTCCATAGCCCCAAGCTACCTGAATTCATATATGCCGGTTATATTAAGTTACCTGTGCGTCAGTATATACCAAATCCTTTGAGGTGTTTCCAATGCCAGCGCTTTGGCCACTCGAAGATTAATTGCCGCGGGACACTCACTTGTGCCCGCTGTGCTGATAAAGGGCATGATAGCCAGAAGTGTTCCGCAATAGAAAAGTGCGTAAACTGTGGTGGCGATCATCCCTCTTAATCTCGAAATTGCTCACGCTGGAAACTGGAAAAAGAAGTCACTATTATCAAAATAAAAGAAAACATTACATACCCAGAAGCTAGACGTAGAGTTAAAATTCAGACACCTACGCCAGGCATTAGCTATGCCTCAGTTGTCCAGAAACCATTTTGTGCAGATTGTTCCTGTGAAAACTGTATAAAGCAAACTCCAAAACCAAATCTTCCTGTAAAAACATCAGAATCGGATTCTGATAATTCAGTTAAAAGTATATCAGAATCTCCTAAACCGGATCTGTCAGCATCTAAAAAAACCCGTAAGAAAAAACCTCAGTCCTCACTGACATTGAAACTTGCTAAACGTGGCATATCGCATAAAGATCTTTCCTTCAGATTACAAAAATCTACTTCTCGGAATTCCGTAGCTTTGGGATTAGCAAGAGATGGTGTAGCCCATAAGGATTTAACGTCCATTTTTGGAGGCACACCAACTATCCCTGATTTTAAGCTCCATCCGTCTGAGGATGAAGATGCACTTTCTATGAGTTGCGAAGATCAGGCAACTCCTACCAATGCTCACTCACACTCCCCATCTAAATCTCTCTCTGAATGGGCCCCTCAGGGGCTCACCTACTATAGGTGAGTACGGGTGTCCCAATCCCGAGGTACCCAGGTATCTTTACTCCCTTTAGGTTTACTCTCTTCTGCGCCTTCTGCTGTCGCCTTTTTTTCTTTCCCTCGAGAGTAGGCGAGGGAGCTCTCCATGAGAAGCTGTCGCCGCTCTGTTTGCTTCCTGCTTCTCATGGACAGCAAATACCCCCATGTGTTTGCCGTGCGTGGCGACCCATTAGACGGGCGGTGCACTGTGGTCCCCGGTGTATCAATCGGCCGGTAGCTAGCAACCTGAGTTACTAGTCTGCTAGGGATCAAGCGAAGGGGTAACTCCTTGGGCTTGGCGTTAAGGGTGGTCACTGTCCCCGGGGGTAACTCCGAGCGTATAGGTTCCGGCTAGCGCTAGGGTAAGCGCCGAGGCTGGGAATGGCCAGAGCCGGTGGCTGCCTTCCCTTGTTGGACTCCGTGGTGGGTGGTGCCGTCGGACCCGAATCCCCATCAATATCGTATGGGCTCCTCACACAAATCTCCCTTCAGTGGGCGTAAAGTATTCAAAATTCCCAATATTGAACATTTTGATACTTTTTTACAATAAAACGAATATCTGAAAGAAATGAAACTTTCCATAACATATCTCCTTTCCTAGTTCAAAAAGCAATTTTGGCGACCGTCGGCGAGGTTAAATCTGTAAAAAAAATGCGTTCTGGTGACTTATTGTTGGAGATAGATTCCAAAAAGCAATCCCAACAACTTATGAAATTCAAATCTCTTGCTAATATGCCGATATCGGTGAGTCCTCACTCATCTCTCAACTTCTCCAAAGGCATTATAACCTGCGGAGAATTATTTAATGTTCCACTTGAAGAGACTTCTGCTGAACTTAAAAAGCAAGGAGTGACTCATGTTCGGCAAATATCAATTCGACGTGATGTGCAACTCCTCCCCACAAAACATTTCGTACTCACTTTTCATAATCCCAAACTACCTGAATATATTTATGCTGGGTATATCAAGTTACCAGTTCGCCAATTTATACCAAATCCATTGAGGTGCCCCCTCAGGGGCTCACCTCCTATAGGTGAGTACGGGTGTCCCAATCCCGAGGTACCCAGGGATCTTTACTCCCTTTACGTTTACTCTCTTCTGCGCCTTCTGCTTTCTGCTGTTTTTTCCTTCCCTCGACGGCAGGCGAGGGAGCTCTCCATGAGAAGCTGTCGCCGCTCTGTTTGCTTCTTGCTTCTCATGGACAGCCAAAAACCCCACGTGTTGGCCGTGCGTGGCAACCCATTAGACGGGCGATACACTGTGGTCCCCGGTGTATCAATCGGCCGGTATCCTAATCGTTTGGTTAGTCTGCTAGGGATCAAGCGAAAGGGTCATCCTCTGGGGCTTGGCGTTAAGGGTGGTCAACGTACCTGGAGATGGCCCTGAGCGTATAGACTCCGGCTAGCACCAAGGTAAGTGCTGAGGCTGGGAGTGTCCAGAGCCAGTTACTGCCTTCCCTTGTTGGGCTCGGTGGTGGGCGGTGCCGTTGAAGTCCGAACCTCTTTTCACTTTTGCATGGGTCGCTCCAAAAAGGGTCCCTTCAGTGGGCAACATAAGTTACAAATTACGAACCAAAAACCATTTGACACCTTTTTCATTGTGAAAAGAATTTCTCAGAATAACGAGAGCTTTCATACTGTCTCACCTTTTCTAGTTCAGAGGGCCATTAATGCAACTGTTGGTGATGTCTCCTCCATTAAGAAACTTAGATCTGGTGAATTGCTGGTAGAGGTTAATTCTCGACAGCAAGCCCAGCAAATACTAAAAATCAAAGCTTTAGGTACAATTCCTGTAACTACCCTTGCCCATGAAACGCTCAATCACTCCAAAGGTGTAATTACTTGCGGAGAATTGTTGAATGTTTCATTAGAAGAAATAACCTCTGAATTAAGCAGTCAAGGAGTAACGCATGTCCGCCGCATCTCTATACGGCGAGATGGACAGTCCTTTGAAACAAAGCATCATATCTTAACCTTCCATTCTCCCAAATTACCAGAATACATTTATGCTGGATATATGAAGCTCCCAGTTCGACCGTACATCCCAAATCCCTTGCGATGTTTTCAGTGCCAGCGTTTTGGCCACTCGCAGAATAACTGCCGCGGGACGATCACTTGCGCCCGTTGTGCTGAAAAGGGCCATGATAGCAAACAATGCACTGCACCAGAAAAGTGCATAAATTGCAACGGAGATCATGCTGCCTATTCTCGACTATGCTCACGCTGGCGGCTAGAAAAAGAAATTATTACAATCAAAATAAAAGAACAAATATCTTACCCAGAAGCACGACGTAAAGTCATAAATTTAAAACCGATCTCGGATATTAGTTATGCATCTGCTACTAGAACTTCTACTTTGATTAAAACCACACCATCACAACCAAAACCTCTTTCACCTTCTGACTCCGAATCAAGCCAATCTGCAACAATTACACCTGAAATTTCAAAGCATAAGAGAACAACAACAAAATCCCGAAGTTCTTTATCGTTAAAACTTGCGAAACGTGGCCTTTCTGAGAAAGACATACGATCAAAATTCAAAAAAGCAACCTCGCAAAAATCCGTCGCTTTGGAACTTGCGACGAAGGGTTTAGTCCACAAAGACTTTACGTCAATTTTTGGTGGCATGCCCAAAAGTCCCGATAGACTTTCTCTCCACCCGTCAGATGAGGATGAAAACTTGCACATGAGTTGCGAAATCTCTCCAACTCTTCAACGGGCTCCTACAAACTCTCTAGAAAAACCTATCTCTTAATGGGTACCTTCCTTTCATGGAATTGTCGTGGTCTTAGAACAAAACTACAAGACATCAAGTCCATTATCAACACATTTCATCCCTTTTGCTTTGGCTTCCAGGAAACGTTCTTGAAGCCAAATATACCGTTAAAACTGCGTGGCTATAATTGTGTTCGGAAAGATGCAGACTCTGGATCTCGTAGTTCGGGAGGAGTCTGTATTCTAACATCAAATCTGTATCCGAGTACACCTCTCCTATTACACACTTCCCTGCAGGCTGTGGCTGTGCAAATTCATACTCGAACACTGGTTACAGTCTGCTGCATCTACTTGCCACCACATGATGTCATAAGTCAGCAAGAACTTAACAAAATTGTAGACCAGCTTCCCAAACCGTATTTATTAATAGGCGATTTCAATGCACATAGCACCTTCTGGGGCTCAGAAAATACGAACACTCGAGGGAGACAGATTGAGCAATTTATTGCCAATAACTGTCTCTGCCTACTGAATAACGGAGAAAAAACATATTTCCACGAGCCAACACGTACATTCCATAGCATCGATCTGGCCATTTGCTCTCCTGAGTTATTGCCATTGCTGAAATTTAAAGTCGGAGATGATCTTTATGGTAGTGATCATTTCCCTTTAATTATTTCTCAAGTCGATAGAAATAGTGAAACTCGTCCTCCACAACATTTCCTTTTCGATCAAGCAGACTGGTCTGTATATACAAAATTGGCAGACATTACTCAAGCAATGGTCAGCATGACAGACATTTCAGAAGTGGTGCAAAATATCATAGATGTCTTGATTAACGCCGCTAATAAATCCATTCCTAAAAGTTCACCAGGTTCACGAAAATTTCGAAGACCTTGGTGGAATAAAGCATGTCACGACAGTCGCAAACAGCAGAAGAAATTATGGAACGTCTTCAGAAGGTACCCGACGACGGAAAACCTTGTCGCATTTAAACGAGCCAGAGCTGTTGCTCGTCGTATTCGACGACGTAGCCAGAGGGAGTGCTGGATAAGATATATTTCCTCAATTACATATCGCACTCCAAGCAAACAACTATGGAGTAAGGTAAAAGCTGCAAATGGAGTTTATCAGGAGTTTTCATTTCCTATCCTAAAATCCGGTAGTACAACATATTCTTCTCCATTAGATGTCGCTGATATTCTCGGACAGACTTTCGCACAAGTTTCCGCTGCCAAATCATATTGCCCTGATTTCATGGCAATTAAGAATCGCGCGGAACAGATGACTTTGGATTTCCAAACTCGGAAAATTTGTCCGTACAATTGCGATTTGCAGATGACCGAATTAAGAAGGGCATTGTCTCAAGCTCATGATACTAGTCCTGGTCCAGATGGAATAACCTATAGTATGCTTCGCCACTTGAGTGTATCATCGCTCTCCAGTCTCCTGTATCTCTTTAATAGAATTTGGAAAGAGCAGACTTACCCATATCAGTGGCAAGAGGCTTTTGTGATTCCCGTTCTGAAACCGGGAAAGGATCCAGAAAATCCTCTGCACTACAGGCCTATCGCTTTAACGAGTGTTCTTTGCAAGACACTTGAACGTATGGTCAACGCCCGTTTAATCTTTGAATTGGAGAAAATGACATGTATTCCGCTCTTGCAGAGTGGTTTCCGTAAGGGGCGCTCCCCAATTGATAATATCGTCCAACTGGAAACCTACATCCGCAATGCTTTTGTACGTAGAAACCATCTTGTTTCCATTTTCTTTGACATAGAGAAGGCGTATGACCGTACATGGCGATACGGAATTCTTCAGAAGCTCTTTAACTTGGGTTTTAGGGGAAATCTTCCAATTTTTATTCGAAATTTTCTAACTTCTCGAACTTTCCGAGTTCGTGTCGGCAATTTTTACTCCAATTATTTTATTCAAGAGGAGGGTGTTCCACAAGGGAGCGTCCTCAGTGTTACGCTTTTTATCATCCATTTTAGTGACATACTTAATCATTTACCACCATCTGTGCAGGGAAATTTATACGTTGACGATCTACATATCTCTTGTGAAGGTAGTGATATGCGTTTAATTGAACTTCAACTGCAAAATGCAGTTAACAAATTAAACAAGTGGTGCGAGAAAAATGGACACACTCTTTCTGCTGAAAAGAGTAAATGTATGCATTTTTGCAGAAAACGAAACCTTCACCCTGATCCGTCAATCTATATACGTAATGGCTTAATTCCAGTTGTTGACGAAGTGCGTTTTTTGGGTGTATATTTTGATAAGAAGCTCACTTTCCTTCCGCATATTTTATACCTTCGGAAGAAGTGTGAGAAATCACTCAATATCCTCAAGGTACTTTCTCGCACTTCCTGGGGTGCCGATCGTACCTCTTTACTTCGTATATACCAAGCTGTCATTTTATCTCGGATTGACTACGGGTGTTTCGTATATGGCTCAGCCAGACCTACTGTTCTGCGTCGACTAGATACCGTGCATCACTCTGCTCTGCGGATTTGTTCAGGAGCTTTTCGGACATCGCCAGTGGAGAGTCTTTATGTCATTTGTCATCAGTTGCCTTTGGCGCTGCGAAGGAAAAAACTCTCCATGCAATATCATTTTCGAACGCTGTCTCTTCCACAACATCCTGTGGCAAATACAACTCTTCCTGCTACTCTCCGCAGAATTTATGATGCTCGTCCTTCCTGCGTTCTTCCCTTTTCTGAGAGAGTGAAAAGAGCACTTCAAAATATGGATTTGCAGTTTCCTGAAATCCAGACTGTTGATTTCCAAACTTTTCCACCTTGGGATTTTCCCAATTTTTCCTTTTTAAATCCTTTTAGCGGTTTCATAAAAGATACAACTGCTCCAGTGATTTTTCAGCAAATTTTTTGTGCTCATCGCGGGCAGTATCCTTCTTTTGTGCCTGTCTTCACTGACGGTTCAAAGGCAACCGAGCATGTTGGTTGCGGAATTGTCTTTGATTCCGAAATAAACAGTTTCTGTCTCAATACATCCTTTTCTGTTTTGTCAGCCGAATTAGTGGCACTTTATCAAGCTCTGATGAATATATCATCCTCACCCGAGAGACAGTTTGCTATATATACCGATAGCATGAGTTCTTTGGTAATCCTCTCCCAATTGAACCCTCATAGGCATCCAGTTGTAGTAGAAATCTTGGGACTTTTGAAAACTCTTCAAAATAGAGGTTTTAATATTTTATTTTGCTGGATTCCCAGTCATATGGGAATTGCTGGCAATGAGCAGGCAGATCATGCTGCAAAAACTGCGTCTTCTCTTTTACATCACAGAATACCATACAGTGATGTAAAGAAATCTATTACCAATGGGATTTTTACTCTGTGGCAAGAGACATGGAATATGCAGACACAGAATAAATTGCATTCTATTAAACCTGTTATTGACACATGGCCAGTCTTACCGATGCGTAGAGCTGATGTAAAATTATCTCGCCTACGTATTGGACATACTCGGATTACCCATAAACACCTGCTGTTTGGAGAAAGGGCACCTGTGTGCTCCTCATGTCACACCGCATTGACAGTTCGTCATATTTTGATTGAATGCCCAGCTTTTGAATCTCATCGCCACCATTTTTTTCATCCGTCAAATGTTACTCTTCCAGAATTGCTGGGAGAGAATTATCATCCAAATATTTTTAAATTTTTAATTGCTATACACCTTTTACCATATATTTAACTTCAACAATTTCCATTTTCCTTTTATTATTATTTTAAAACAAAGATGTCCTATTTCATCTGAATCTGTTTTAGATATTTTATATTAGTTTACACATAAGCATACTTAATTTTATACAAAGTTCCAATTATCAACAAAGCTCTACTTTTTACCATAAGGATGGCGCAGTATGGCCAGGAATGGCCCTTGTGCCAAAAAACCCAAACTAACCAACCAACCGATTCTATTTCGCTGTCGGTGTTATGATTGGACTTATTTGTGGTC
>JAPMOR010044759.1:1924-17794 GCA_026543865.1 Argiope aurantia
AATTGTTGAAAAAATTCCACAATTTCATACATAATATTCAAAATCTTTATTTTTGTATATAATTTTTAGATAATAGTTAGTTACTCTCTATGATATATCACACATATAATGTTACAAAGAAAAAGGAAAAACTACATTTTTTTTCTCAAGAACAATCCTAGTTTTGGTAAATAAAAGATACAATTCACATCAAGATGTGATGTTTCTTCAAAATTTATTGGCATATTTAAATAATTTTGCTTTTATTCACCAATTTGTCCTTACATTAATAGAAGAACGTCATATATACTTATATATATACATATATATTTGAAAATTCCGGCCTGAAAAAAGGCGGTTCCTTAAAATTGTCACAAAGCTACTTAATAAAAAGTATAAATAAAAAGAAAATTATAAGTTGCAACTTTATAAATGCATATTTACTCAACCTACTAATTATCAGTGATTTCAGGTATTCTACCAGTAATTATAACTGCGCCATATAAATTTAAAATTTAGACCTTAAAAATTTTAAATAAATTTATATTTATTTTCCTAACATCCTGCTGTTATATGTTTTAGTTCAAATAAAATGTACTAATTTCTAAATCGTTTCTTTTTTTCCAAGAAAAAAAAATCTCTAATTTTGTATGATAAACAAAATGTATTTATTAGATAAAAAAAAAGATAAAAACGCTTATTTAATGTTTTAAAATTAATTTGAAAACTGCTATGTTTTTCTGAACTGTAGTTTCAAAAATTTTTATGCACATTTTATTTTTTTTTTGCAAAAATGGAAACTAATTAATTATATGTAATGCTATTTGTTTCTAATTTTGTAACATTATTATCAGATAAAGATAATAAATTTCGATTTTTAAAAATTATTTGCAGATAAAAATATTTTGTTACTAAAATAATAGCCTTTCTATCTTTTGGAACGAAATTTAAAACAATATGAAAATAATTGCCTTGTGCCTAGCAACTTTTTAATAATAACGTTCCTCGTCTCTGTACTGAAATATCTGAGATTTATTCTATTTTTAGACATTTAATTCTTTACTCCATGCGTAAAAATATTTTTTGCATCAGGCTTTTGTTCTTTTCTTGTTAACTAGACAAATATTTAGATTGAAGCGTAGATAATACGTCTTAGATCTAATATAACTTTTATACTTCAAAGAATAGTTTATTTTTATCTTCTGAATTTATAACAAGGAGATATTTAAGTAGTATCGTCTGTTTTGAGAAATATGTTTCAATTATGGATTCCATTGCAAAAATTTGAAAAAAAAAATCGGTTCTGATAAAATTTCAAAACAACCCAATGAATTAAATTTATTTCATGATTTTTTTCCTAAATTGTCTGACAAGTATAACACGTTTTTGTGCTGTATGATATGAAAAACACCAATGACGAGCTATATTTGTCATTTTAATGGAAGGGGTTAAAGACTGGCTTTATGTTTTTAAGATGGAAATTCAGAATTCATATTTTCTTTCTCTTCTAAATGTTCTTGAGTTTTGAAATTTTGAACGCTAATGATCAATTCATCGTCATAAAAATTGATATCTCAGGAAAAGCTATATATCTCTAAAAAGCTGTATAATTAAAAAAAAGTTATCTGTCTCATAAAGAACTAAGTAACTGAAATACTTTGCCAGAATTCAGCAGCATTTAGTTAATTATTATTTATTTATTTTTCTAAATTGAATTAAAAGTAAAAATTTCCTAATTTAACACATTTCGACCTTCCTTTCTTTAAACAAAACCCTTTAAAATATAACAAGAAACTTTGAATTGTTCGATAAAAAGATTATTTGAGTGAAAATTAAATGAAATTTCCGAAGGTTTTTATTTGACCCATGTCCAAATATTTGGATCAGAATTTTGTTGAATCTAACTACATCAGAAATAAACAAAATCAATAATAATTATCACCAAAACAGTCAGTCGTTTTGCCATAAAAAATGTCTAAACTTAAAACTTATAAAAAATATCTAAGTTTAATTTACTTATAGGAAGAGATGAAAGTTAATTTGTTTAGATGAAATTTATTCGAGAAAAATAATTGAAAAGGCAAATGCACTTTCCATCAACTTCTCCCTAAGAATAATTGTACTTTTTTTTTATTTAAGCAGATAGGAAGTGAATGGATTACACTGAAAGTCAATTAAATAATTAATATTTTTTTTATTTGAAGCTTTTAAAGCTGAAGTCTAAAATGTTATCTTACCATGCTTAATGCAAATTGTGGTTTTATTAGGCAAGAAGTAGAAACTTGCTGAGATTTTTTTCAGCTTATTAAGATGGAAGCAATTATTTTTACTCTCTTGAAGTAAAATAAACATTGAATTTTGAAAAGGAAAAATGAGTATGTCATCATCAATATATTTACATTTGTTGAATAAAATAACTTGTTCTGTAGAAAAGCACAAACAAGTTTCTTGGCAAATATTTGTGCGCAGAAATTGAATGAAATGCATAAATTAATAATAGTTCTTAATAAAGGGTTTCTCGCTAGTTTTACACGAAATTGCATCTTGTGCTATTAATAAAAGAAAACGCCTCTTATAACTTTAAACGAGCAATTCTTATATAAATTCATTTCTTGTATCTCGGAAAAACGATCTGGTTCAACGATAGGGATCAAATTTTATATTTAGATAAGGTTTTGCTTTTTAAGTTTATCTATGTAGGTATCTTCTCTGAAAAAAATGCCCTTTTTTAATTATTAAAGCTTTTTTTTTACCTACTTTCATGCTGGCAATTTCATATAGCACCATCTCGTAAGTTTTTGTGCTACTTGCATTGTTGCTATAGGAGGATAACATACTGGACCTCAAAATTTTGTTGAGCTGGCGCAGTAGAACATGATCCAAATATGAATAGGTTTGACTCACATCCAATAGCAACAATGTATAATTGATTGGTGTTAACTAATCAAATTGTAACATTACCGAATTTGGGCATTAAATCAATGTTGGGTATATTTTTCTTTGGTTAGACCAAGGAACTCCTAAGGTTTACTTATAATATGGATTTGTAGCCAACATGTGCACTTTATCATCCCTAGGAAATCTTTGAGAAAAACATTTTATCTTAATTTAAGCAGTCAAGACTCATCTCAAGAAAAGTCGAAGTCCTTCGAACCAGGATTCTCGCACTTCGCCTAACTGAACAAAAAATTGCTCAAACTTCGCCCCCCCCCCCGAAAAACAAACACCCTGCCAAACGAATCTCGGTCAACCTGGTACTGTGTATGTAAATGCACGAAAAGTTTCGATATCACGCTGGAACGACAAAATGAACAGTAATAACTACAGAAAGATTTATTTGGAAATTATTGTAAGAGTTGGTGGAAATGATGGCCACGGAAGTCATTAAGTCATAGAGGTAAAAACGAAATCTGGATGCCTTCATTGAAATATTCTTCGCCACAGAGATAATAATCTTTGCTATGGGATTCTGTGTGTTGCATAAGTATTGCACAAACGAATGATTTAAAGTGGCTCCAGCGAAAATACGTGAATTAAGATAAGACGAACGGATGGGTTTCGCACGTCCATCTTCTCTCCATCTTTAGAAACTTATCATTCTAGGATTAAATATTCGCTCGTTGTCTCTCTAAATAATAGCTCCATCCATGTCTCAAATATAAAAAAAAGAGAAGTCCCCAATTCTCTAAAGACTATCATACAGTTCATGCGAATTCTTTGAAAGCAAAAGCATTTAACAGTGACATTTACTTAAAGGAGATAGCCCCCTTCCGGAATCGGGAGCTCCATTATCTGACTTGAATTTTGGATATGTAACAAGAAAATTACGCACCTCTTTGCAAAAATGTTCGGGGACTCAATCATGCATAAACCACATGCCTTGTTAACATTATGCCCGATACACTTTGCAACATGGCTGAATGAAATATTGCATAAACATAAAGTTTGTGGCTCCATCTTGGTGTTTGGGCAGAAAGCCCAGCCTCAAAAGATAAACACCAAGAATTTCTGCTCACAATTTAAGACAAAACAATAGATTCTGATTATGATTTTATATTGATTAGGGAATAGGAGTGATTAAATTTCATTAACTATTATGAATCATGTCTCATTAAAATTCAAAATTATGTTTGAAAAACGGTAACAAAATTCTGTGCAATTTGATTGGAATGTAAACTTTATCAACAAAAATTCACTGGATTCACTGTAATTTCTTCTTGAAAATAATCCGTCCAGAAAAGTGTAAAATAAGAAACAGGTTTTCAAAATTTTGTTCTAATATATATATATATATTAATATATATATAAATAAATATATATATAATGGATAAGTATAAAATGTATAAAATATTTTTAAAAAATTTACGGAAAAACGTTTTTAATTTAATATGAATTATTCATATTCGGTAGTTCATATAAATTAAGTAAATAGAATAAGAAATACTATAACTAAATAATGAGTAATTCAAATAAATAAGAACAATAAGTAATTCATATAATATCATCATAATGCAATTCATAAGAATAATCATGTTTATATGAATTAAATGATTGAAAATGGCAATGAAGAATTTTATTATTTTTTTCAATTTAATAATTTACAACTAAACAGTTTTAATTGTCAAACTTTTCGGATTAATTAAATTATGGTAACAAGGATTTTCATAATTGACCATTTAAACATGTTTGGCGAATAAATGACTCATTTGCTGGAATACATTGCTTCCTTTAATTGAAACAGGAAGAGAAATATATCAATTTATATATAATAGATCACATAGAATACGTGAATACTTTATAAATAATATAACTATTAAAGTCAGCTTTACTACTTGACGAATATAAATCATTTTTCCTCAAAGATCAAAATGGTAAATGCAGCACAAAAATGTGTTGTTACAAAAGTTTTTCCTCCCAATGCATCATGTTGATGCCAAGAGATTAATAGCCTTGACGTCCTTGCCATGTTTTCTTTGTTTGCGGATGGGGATGAAAATGATGGATTAAGAAAAAAGGCAAAATAGTGCATTTGTTACTTTAACAAACAATAGACGGCTGAAGATTTATTTTGATGTATGTTATAATTTAGAAGGAGGAAAAAACTCTACATTTGTTTACATACTTTGTTATATGTCAAAAATATTGGGCGATTTTCTTTTTAGTTGTGTTTAAATTAATGTCAGAACAACATCTTAAGTTTGAATTTGTAGATTAGATTTATTAGCACAAAAAAAGATGGCGAATAAAGTATTTAATATAATAATTCTTGACATTACTCATAATTTTAGATTTTTATATTATTCGATTCACAAATTAAATGAAATAAAATGTAATTAAAATGAAAAGTGGAAAATATCAGTATATGTATTTTTGCTTTTTTATAAGCTAAATTAACTTAAAAATCAACAAGAGGAAACATTTAAATTGATGAATTTTAGCTCACTTATGAATTAAATTATTTCTGTTTTTCTCTGTGTTGGTGAAGCTTATAACTCACAAGTATAATGGGCTGATTAAATCCAATTTTATAGGTATTTCTTATATGAAAATTACTTACTTACCTTCAGATGCTTACCTTAATTGTACTTACCTTCAGATAATACAATTTACACACATACTATTAGACTTTTTTTAATATTTTTAAATGCGAAAGGTGCTTTCATTCTTGTTTTTAAATTTTTTAAGAAAAGCAACATGCTTCATTAAAAACGAAGTTTTTTTTTTCTTTTTGTAATTCAAAATGTTTCTTAGGGAATGAAATTACGGCATATTCTTTAAATGTATGCATTTTTTACCAATTCATTTCTGAAATGTCCAATGAAAATAGTAGCTTTTGAGTTCCTTATATTTCTTTATATCCATTTTGGCAACACAAATATAAAAGCCTCTAAATCTAAACCGTTCAAAATAGTACAACTGGATCAAATATAACATGTAAATAAAATAAATAATTAATCTTAAAAACTTTGGAAAGATAGCTTTTTTCTATAACAACTTTTTCTTTAATTTTAGAGTTTAAATAATCCAATTTTAATTGTATTATTAATTTGCTTTGCAAGACATTTTATTTGTTTTTGTTGATGATTATAGTATTATCTTTGAACGAACATAATTGATATTTACTTCTTTTTACTTATTTTACATAGCTGTTTATTAAAAATGTTTCGCCATTAAAAATACTTAATCTATACAGTGACTTACTTTTATGGAAATATAATCCAAAGTCAGGGAATACATATTTCTTGAAATGTTCTTTTTCTTTTTGATTTAAATCAGTATTGTATAGAAAACACTTCATTGCTCCTTTTACTGATGTCAGATAATAAAAATCTAGAAGCAACATTTCCTAACCAATAATGTCAATAATAATATTATACACTTTAAATCAAATTATTAGCATTTTTAATTTTTTTCCCCTCAAACTAAATTTAAAGTTAAAACACACTTTTACTTCAACCTCTAAGTTGCGAAAAATTATGGCTTTTCGGTAACTTTTGGAAATATAACTTCTATAATTTTAAATATTCGAAGTTGAGATGCTATTGAATTTATGCTCATGCGAAATTTTGTCTGTTGATAGTTGATGTTAATAATGAGTTATTTTGGTTTTTGGTCTTTTCGGTCTACAATGAACTTTAAAAACCATTTCAAAAATATAAAATTTTGGTTGATGAAGCCAATTTTTGAAACAACCCTTTCTGCTTATTTATTGTTCATACTATATATATGTGTGTGTGTGTGTGTATGTGTGTGTGTGTGTGTGTGTATGTGTGTGTGTATGTGTGTGTGTGTGTGTTAATTTAAATGTAATTTAAATTTAATTAATTTAAATTTAATTAAATTTTAATTAATTTAAATTAATACTAATTTAAATTTAATTAATTTCCAAGGTTTTACTTTAACTTAGCCCATAGTAACTTCGTTTTAAAATATTATCTTATTTCGTGATCCCATTCCACTTTTTCTACATAATTCAAGAGGAGAAGCTTTGTAAAATTGCTGAATCGGCTAAAAGCCTAACTTTCCCACACACCGCGTAAAGGGCTAGAAAAATGTCCAATAAGCACATTCTTTTTTAAAAGATCCCTGTGTTTCCCCTGCCTTGTCGACGCATGTAGCAAAAATCCCTATCGAAATCTTAATAATATATTAGCACTGTAACGAAACATTTTGCCTATCGAAATCTCCAATTATATAAGACCGGAGATAAAATGTCCAAGAGCTTTTTCCTCATTTCTTTCTGTCTTGTGTGTATTGTTCGTCGCTGCTGCTTTTAAATAATGCCTGCTTCTTCAAGAGGAATTAAAATGACGACAAGAAATCGAAAGTCTCTTCACTGTCTTCGGAACTGCATTCTACTTCACATAGAATAATGCTTACATATATATATATATATCGTTGAGTTACAAATCGTTCAGTTCTGAATAACATATGAACATGACAAAAACACGAATTACATGCAGTACATTGAATTTCAACATTCTAATAAGAAATAAGGTAAAGATTTTTATGCTAAATAATCATAATCATAATTATAAGGAAATAAAATCCCATGGGTATGTGCATAATGCAGTATAAAGTAACTTCTGAAAAGAATAAACCATTTCTTTTTCCAGATTTCAGTCTTTTGCTAAAATTAATGAATATACAAAGAAATTACTTTCGAAACATGTCTTCATTATTTCAAACCATTTGACACCTAACATTCCTTAAATTATATAAATTAAAAGAATATTTTTTAAGAATTTGTAGAAAACAATTTAAAAAGATATATGAAAGTGACTCTACAAAAATTGCAGTGGAAGTCTTATCGTTAACAGTGTTTCGCTTTTATTTTCCTCAAAGCAATTGCCATTTGTAAACTAAAATCTGTTTACTGTTAACTTAATGATGTTTGAACACATTTGTAAAAATGAAGTTAAGCTCTGGCAGTAAAAAAAATGCAAAGCATAGGGAAACATTTCTATTTGGAACATTTAATATTATCACGTGCGTTATTGGATTTTAAATCTTTCTCGCTATTTTGCTCTTTCTCCAGATAATTTAGAATCATTTGTGCAGTATGAAAAATGGTAGTCTCCATTATATATCGTAATGGATGCAAAACTTAAAACAGAAATAACAGAAACAAAACTTTCCAAAGTAAAAGAATCTTCTTAAAATTATACTTATTTATTTCTCACGGATAAGCTAACTTAAACCAAAAGGGATTCTTCATTTGATTTATTTTTCAATTAAAAATAAAAAGAATTTTTCTAGTTTCATTATTATCATGTTTATGTTCCGATACTTGCCTTTTTCCAAATGGAATTTCTAATGATATTTGAAATTTCAAAATGTTATCCTTGTTAAGATGGGAAATAGTTAACAATTTGAAATATCTTCACTTTCGTACTGCTTTAATAGATTTATAGGTATCTGCCGTTTGCAACGGCAACCAAGAAGCGCCAAAAAAATCGCCAATTTGCCAAAAAATCGCAAAAATCGCCAGTCATCAAACTATATAGCATGTGATTCGCACGTTCACAATTTTTCATAATCAATAATAATGCACTTGAGTATATTTTTATAATTTGGCGACATTTATTCTTGGCGCTTTTTAATCGTCGTTAAAACCGAATTGTACAGATTTCAAATTTTCTGTGAAGATAAACTATAAAAATTTAGACAGTGCAATTGTATTTTTAGAATTAAAGTAAACATGTTCAGAATCGTCAGGGAAGACAAAAGTAATATTGTGCCATTGACTCACTCAGGGTTTCAAGCCCATTTTTCTGAGACCATTGCAGCGCCACGTAGTGACAGGATGGCACAGAAACACATAGAAAGGACTGTTTTCGTTATACTTCAGGATGTAATGACAATTATCGAATATGCCATTTCGACTTCGGCTCTCACTCCACCAAGTAAAAACTTATTTTGGGGTCAGTACCAATGATGTAATGTATCGTCAGCTGAACACCTTTAAATATAGAAGAATATTATTTTCCGGCGAAGCTGAAGCATTGTAACGGATTGGTGCCACAGACACAGGCTAAGGATTTGGCAAATGAACTGGAATAGGAGCTCTTAAGGTAGATTCTAATGGTTTTAAAACCTTACCAGAAGATATATCATTCAGATCCCACTGAGTGGATATGGTAGCCGACATTTTTTTAACTTCAAAAGCGTAATTTATTCCAGCTGAAGTCGTTTTCGATTTAATGAGTTTGCGAGCTTCCTGATAAGAAATTTTATTTTTGATCTTAATTGAAATTATGTATTTCTCCTGTTTCCAAATAAAACAGTTTCGGGAAAAAGAAGTGTGCTAGTCTTTGCAATTCACACACTTCTTTTCAGCACTGCATTTAGTACTGTCATGGCCTGATTCTGCGCAACTGTCGCATGTTAGAGTCCCGCGGCAAGAAGTTTTAGAATGCCCGAAGCAATGGCATTTGAAACTTCGCAATGAGTTTGGAATATATTCTCGGACAGAAAGGCGCATATATCCGGCTTTTATGTACTCGGGAAATTTAGGAGAATCAAATGTCAATACTAAACTCCCCGTTTAATTTGCACATAATTTGAATAAATAATATTTCTGAACAAAAGAAATATATGTCATTTCAGAAATTGCACTTCTCAAATAGTAAAATGATTGTTAACTGAAATGAATATTCGAAGAACTACTTTGCTTTAAGATATCTAAAATTAGGGGAAATGAAAAGCTATAAAACTCTTTTTTTTTCATAATTTTTCTTAAACTTAAAATTAAAACATAAGATAAATGAAAAAAAATTTAGTGGATAGGATTTATCTAATCTTTAACATTTTTTTAATTTTTCGATGAAGCTGTCTTTTTAAATTTTGCTTTCAATTTCTCAGACCTTTATTTACATTGATTTTTGTTAGAAAAATATATTCACTTTCATTTGTTTAAAGAATTTTTTTCTGAAAGATATTTTGCATGTGTTACATTATAATTCTTCATTTTACTTTCCATGCATATGCAATATTAAATTGCGCTAGAAAATTTAGAAAAAAAAAATAAGATGTTCATTATCTTTAGTTTATATAATATATTACCCTTCTAACTTCTTCAAAATAAATTTGGGTTAGTACGACGCGGAAATTTGGAAAGAAAAAAGTGGTTTAACGCCTTTTCATCATCTAGAGACAGTCAAAAATTTTGATATATCTAACCGAAATTATAACTCACATGTCTTCAAAATATGATTTTATTTTAGAAACACCAAGTTAAAATAAAAAATTAAAAGTTCCTTTTTAACAACGGAACTTCTTTATTCTTGTAACGGTTACACAACTCTACTACCTTCTCTTTTGACGCAACAGATGACGCTACCTTATTAGCAACAAGGTATATTTCCCATGATTCTTCTTGGGAGTTATTATTAGATTGTAGTCAAATGAATGGCATGTATTTTGCTGTTCGTGTTTGTTTTGTCTTGTGAAATGTGGAAATAGAAAATAATTAAATAACTGCTCCTGAACCTCGTCTCTTATTTTCATCTACTTCATAATAAGGTTATTAAGAGTCTTGTCCCTCGACATTCTTACTTAAAAGTTATAGACTGTTCCTCGAAATCAAACTGTGCAATCGCAGATTTAATCGCCAAACTATTAATTTATAAAAGGGGACAAGTAAAAATATCGTGGAATTCTATTTTTAATATTAATCTTATTTCTTACAAAAATCCTTCTGACATATAAAGCAGCATCGAAAGAAATACGAGAAGCTTCTCTTTCAAAACTATTCGTATATACTGGAATAAATTTTTCCTAGTGTAGGCTGTTGTTTGTTCAACACTAGCAGATCTTATTACCCTTTCATTTCAATCCATCACTTACATCCTTTATTCAAACAAAAAAAAGTATGTTGGGCTGTCAGAGGTATTAATGTTTTGGCATCAACATGATACATCGGGTGATGAAGCTTTTGAAACTAAATATTTTGGATTCGATATTTATTTTCTTTTTCTGAAGTGAAACAAAAGTTTTTGTAAAATACTTTACGAAATTAGAATTAAATAGATAATAGTTTATATGATTTATTGAATTGATTATTATTAATACTGTTTTGTAAATAATTATAAAAATAAGAAAAAGTCTGCAGACATTTTCAGAATCTTATTTTGAATTACACAGTAATTATTAGTAAAAATAAATTGACGTTAAATCGAAATTAATGAGGATATTTCTAAAAATAACAAAAAATTAATTTATTTATTTTCATAGCTATAAAAATATTAAAACTTTACAATTGCTATATATATAACCCAAACCCTTATATAATTACAAAAATATAAGGAATCCAAAAATTATTTAAACTGTAAAAAATTAATGAAAAAATAACAAATGATGTTTCATCTATGATTTTTTTTAGTAAAAGCCCATTCGTAAAAACTTTTTTTCATGTAGGTAATATACCGATTTGATGATATCCAGGGGTCTTAAATTACTGAAAACTAAAAAGTAGTTTAAAACTCTTATTTGCAAAAATATTAAAATTTGAAGAAAAATAAAAGCTTGAAATTGTAAGGAATTTTGTATTCTTTAATTTGATATAAACGTGTAGTGTGAAAACTGAGGGGATTTTAATATATTCAAGTAAAACTAAATTGGGAGCCAGAAAACATCCCTGCAACCTCGGCACCGTTGTTTGCAGAGGGTATTGTCAAATTCGAAAGATAAATTCAGAGCTGCAATAGTAGACACTAAGGAGATGAAAAATTGCCATAAAACATAGGGTCGCAGTTAAGGTTTTTCAGCGAAAATCGCAAAACCTCACGTGGTACTGACGTACAAACAGAAAATAAGTACTTCGAAATTTTTTACAAAACAAAATGCAATCAATATACTATTGATATCACTTTTACCTAAATTAATAATATTTTATTCAATTCGAAATAACAACTATTTCTCTCGAAATTTCAACTATTCAAAATTATTTCTTTTGCATAGTTTGAAAATTATTTTTAAATTTTGTTAGGAATTGACATTTTTCAATCCTTTTTTTAGAACAAGAATATGAAGCACACGATTTAATTTCGTTTTAGTTTTTCCTCAGTACGAAAATTTTTGGTATAGATGCTTGGCCGAAAAGAAGAAACATTTTTGAAATTACTTTCAATTTATTTTACAATGTATAGATATTATACCAAAGGGAGAAATTAAAAGACCACGCGTCAGTCAACATCGAAATACAAAACACAAGCAAAAAGAGAAAGAAATATGTCCCTTCAGTGATTTTACTATGAGATTCTGATAGGGAATTCTTTGCCAAGTGTAGACTTAGGCAAAAGAATCTTTGATACCTTTTTTTTTTAAAGGTATTAAGGATTTTTATCACTTCATTCCTGGTGTGGGAAAATAAAATGAACAACTTTGTTAAACGCGTGTTAGAAATAATTAAATAAAAAAATGTTGGAATTGGATCAGGAAACAAGATAACATTTTAGAATGACCTTAACATGGGCTAAATTAAAGCAAAAATTTGGAAATTAATTTGGATTTAAATATTATTACACGCATACATATGAATAAGGAAACTCATTCTCAACTTTAAACAGCAAGAATTAATTAAAATATAAGCTAATTAAAAATGGATGAAGCAAATCGTTTCAATTATATCTTCCAAAAAATATGTCACAAAATCGCGTTTTATACCATTTAAACACATTTTTTTAAAAAATAGCAATTTTATTTCCTTGCTATATTTTCTCTGATTATTATAAATTTTAAGATTTAATTTAGAGCATAAACTGTAGCAATGATGTTATTATTATAATTAAATTCAAGCTAGTTTTATTATTCAAAAGCACGTGATCAGAGCATTTAATCACGTGCTTTTGCCAATGTTAAAATTAAAGTAAATGCTATTTTTTTTTTTTTTTTTTTTAAATGAACTCCGAAGAAAGATTTTTATTTTTGCTTTATTTGTTTTAAAAAATCCATATTTATTTATTTTAATGTATGCATATTTTATTTATTATAATATATGCATCATTTTGACACATATTTCTCATTAATCGTTAAACAATTAGAAAATCCAATATTGCCAGTGATTTTTTTTCTCTAAAGGCCCATAGATATATACATAAAATAATTATGATTATATACGATTTTTTTAAAAAAAATTTCATGAATGTGATCGAATTTTAATAACTTCAATACATGAATTATCAATTCGAAATAATTATTAAAAAAATGTGATTTCTATAATAATTCTTAACTATATTCTAAATTTATGCGTATATCAGCATATTTTCTTGAATAGGCTTTTTTTTTTTCAAATAATCCTTCAATCTATATTATTTGACGTATTATAAGTTTTAGAGAATATTGCTTCACAATCTGGCTCACTAAAAATCTGTAAAAAAATATAATAAGTTAAAGATATCCGCACAGATAATTTCCTTTACTCTCTTTCCTTTTTATTTTTTGCAATACAATTACCATTCTGATTCTAAATTCACTGTCTGCTCACTGTTAAGTTAATGATGTCTGAAAAGCATTTGTAAAAATAAAATCATGTTAAAAGAGTAAAAAACTAATGACGCGAAGACATTTCCTCCCTGAAACAATACTTATTATTATTATGTGTGTTATTGGATTTTAAGCTTTTCTTCTATCTTACTAGATAATTTTGTGTTATTTGTGCTGTGAAAAATGATAATTTCTATTATCGATTGTAATGATAAGCAAAAAAATTAACAAAAATAAGTGAGTTTTGCAAGAGAAAGGAAATATTCCATTTATATAGAAGTGGATGACGATAATTAGTTATTTATTTACTGCGACTAAATTTATTCAAACATTTTTTTCTTTACTAACTTATTACTAAAGGTGAAGTTTTATCTTACTCATTTTATAATTTGAATATAAAAATAAAAATGTTTTCTATTTAATAGTGTTTATTCTTTCGATAAAGAGTTTTAAAATATATATATATATTTATAAAAATATGATTATAAGATAAATTTTATGAAATTTGTTAATGGAAAACCAATTAGTATACCAAAAACTAAAAATTTCTTTTAGTTAAACATTTTAAGGTTTTTTTAGTTTATTTTATCTACTCAACATTTTTTTTTCTTTTACTTTAGCATTTAGTTTACATTTTTAGTTTTTAATTTTTTTATTCTGATTTATAAAAACTGAAGCGTTCTGAAATTAATTTTTTCTGCTATTTGCTCTGAAATGGCTTCCCTAAAATTGAATAAATATTTAATTCAAATAATTGATTAATTTACAATTCAATTCTGAAAATATTTAAAGAGTATTTATAAATTCACATTGAATTATAACAGTATTAATATTTGTATATCTGGGTCATTTATTGTAATTAGTGTTCTTGAAGGAAATGTTAAACTTACAAAACACAAAACTTGTAATATTATTGTAAAACTATAAATTCTAATTTGTTTTTCAATCTCAATGTCAAAGTTATAACTGGTTAAACTCTATCCTTGAAATTTTGTTCAAACTTAATATTTTTTAAATCGAATTTCCAAATTTAATATATTTATTAATTATTGCTATATTGATTAATATATTTTATTGTAATAATTTTCTAAATCAAACTTTTATTATTCTATTTAAATGCGTAATCCTTTTTATTTTTTTTACTTTTTAGTCTTTAATTTAAAATCCATTTTTATATGTGTTATAGATCTTAAAATGAAATTTTATTCAAATTCTTTATTCTTTATTTCTCATAAGTTTCTTCTGAAAGGTCTGCTAACTTTTTAATGAATTATTGCCTTCCTCTTGATTTCTCCTATTAAAATCTCAATACAGAATCACCTGCACATCGAAATGATCATTATAAGAGAATTGCTGATCACTAGAACCGGGGTATTCCCTATATATTTAGATACAGGAAATCTATTTCTAACAAGTTTGATTTATACAGCAGATTGATCGTTATATTGCATTCAATATAAGCTGCAACTGCTCATCTGTATAAAATCTTATCTTGAACATGAATGAAAAATGACTATTATGTTATATTTTTCTATAATTCCGAAGTTCAGTAAAGATAAACACGCATGTTTGTAGGCACATCTTCAGTCATATAAGTCTAATTCAACACTTTCTTAAAAAGAAAAATCTACCATTTTCCGCTAGTGAAAAAAATTATATACGAAATTTCATCCGTTTAAATTTTTTCACAATTATTGTTTCCATATATACAATACAGACAGACAGACAAGCATTTTTTCGAAAAAGTTTTTTTTTTTTTTTAGATTGAGTGTTTACACAAATTCTTAAATATTTAAAAAGTATCGAATTAAACATTATTCCAATCATTTGCTATATTTTTTTAATAAAATTTGTCCTGCATAAAGGACAAACGGAAGCATAATATTCTTTAGTTTTTTTCTTTTAAAATGAGCAAAGAATTCTTAATATTTACTCATTTGTTATAAAATATATGAAACAGATTTTATAACATTTCTCAATAGAAGGAAAAATAAGTTATTTTATTTCTATATTCTTTATTGATTTTCATTTTATTAATTCCTCTATTGTCATTTGCTTAGTAGCAGAAAATTGCTTTCAGTCGGTAAATTAATCATTCAAATATCTTTAGAGTTCAGAAACCCAACTTATAATAATAAAGCAAAACATTGCTTGTAACCTGCCCATTTCAGAAATAATTTCAAATTCGTGAGACAATAATTATTAAAATTGTTAAATTTATTTTGTTTCGAATATTGTGAACGTTTTATTGTTGGATGAATTGAAAAATAGAAGATAAAAGTTCAAAACTTTTCGTTTATTTAAAAATTTAGAAGTTGCCTCTCAGTAAATTTATGCACGAAATTAGATAAGATAAAATTAATTTCCTTAATCCAATGCTAAAATTTGGTTATATATATATATATA
>JAPMOR010044759.1:17894-36105 GCA_026543865.1 Argiope aurantia
CTAAGGATGATCAGGTTTTTATTAAAAGTATAGGACCAATAAAGTACTCGTAATAATTAAAATTAAAATATCAAAACTTAGAATTAAAAATGAGGATTTAGAATGACTGTCAAAGAACAAGAGGTTCAAAAAATAAAGCCAGGCCCTTATATATTGGATATAATGAAAATTAAGGACATCCAAATAAAATAAAAATTCGAATCAAGAAACAACAGCATAAAAAGAAAATAATAAGGAGTTCTGAATGACAAAAAAAGGGGAGGTTATCTAATGTTATGCAATAAGAGCATTATTCAAATATAATTAGAGAGCAATAGAACTTTTCAAAATTTAGGTAATTTAATCTTAGAAAGCAGAAAAATAATAAAAAGGAAATAAAAGTATTCTAAAGGAAACAGAAAAATATAAATAAATAAATGAGAAAAAGAATAAAAAATAACAAGAATAAAAATTATATAAACTGGCGTATTTTTAAATAGAGTCAATTTTCATGAACAAAAGACTGGGGAAAAGTTGATTTTCATTCATTATTTGTTGTTGTTGTTATTCTTACGTAATAATATTCTCTTTTTTTAAATACTTGACTTTCTCTATGTCTCTCTCTCTCTCTCTCTCTCTCTGCGTGTGTGTGAATGCGCAAACACATTTTAGCAGCTGCTCGCCGAATAGAAGAAACTTGAAAATTTTTAAACTTCGATTTATATCACCATGGGAGGCATAGTTTGCATACAAGAAAGATGCAATCACAATACAAATGCTGAAGAGACAGAATTTTTTCCCTTCGATCACTTTACTATGAGATTTTGATAAGGGTTTCTTTTACACGTGTAGTCTTAGGCAAGGGAATCTTGGGTATTTTTAAAAGAATGTTGTAAATATTACTGATTTTTATCATTTCACTCGGAGAGTGAGAACCTGCTGACACCGACAGTTTTATAGAGCACTTGTTGAATTCATTAAATAAAAAATTTGGAATTGAATCAGGAAATAAGAGATTATTTTAGAATGAAGGTCTAAATTAAGATATGGACTGATATGGACTAAATTAAGTTATGGACTAATTTGGATTAAATTAAGATAAAAATGTGGTAATTAATTAAGACTTAAAAATACCATTACACAGAAACACACACACACACATATATTTACACACGCGCGCGTGTGTGAGTAACCGGTCGAACTTAATTATCTGACAATTCTGTGTAATTATCCTTCTGCGAAAAACTCGCTAAAAGACATACAAAATGCCTTTATATTTCTTTGGCACTTACTTAGCATGAAATAAGCGTCACAAAAAAACGAAATAATAGAGGTAATAATTCCTACCAAGTTTTAAAGCAATTGAGTGAACATGTTTGTAATTATTATGCCATACTAATTTTTTTTTAAAAAAACACTGTGTCGATAATATTTTGATTCACTGCCCGAAAGAAAGAACTTTTATTATTTTTTTATTTCACTCTTAAGTTCATTGTATCTTTGAGTTATTAATTGCTAGCAAGAATGCATAGATCAAATGACTATCAATCCTTTTATGACTCGGCAATTTGTCTCAAATCTGAAATGTTATTAATAAAATAGTGTGACAATTTCAATAATCTCTCACTTTCTATTTTGAAGTTATCGACTTAATATCGTTGAGAACTGAAATACAGACAAATTGGCATTTCAATATTCTGTTTAAATTTTGATAGGAATGACTTTTAGCGGAAGAGTCAATTTTAGTGGAAGAGTTCATACCAAATTTCATCTATCAAGCTGCGTTTATTTTTTTAATAATCATGATTCCAGACAGACGAATTGATGGAATTTCAGATTATCATAACTCCACAAATGATTTATTAAAACTATTTTATGTCTAAGATCTGAGAATCCATCAAAACCTACAAATTTATTTGTTTAATGATTATTAAACTTTATTTAAGGTAACCGAAATAAATCTAAAATCTTATATTGATGTTTATCATAAAATAAATCAAATAAGCTTTCTTTATAGACACATACAAAAAAAATAGAACATTTCAATCTCCTGCTGGGAATTCAATTACTTTTAAAGATTTATAATATTTAAAGTTGGAAACTGAGGCTATAATGCAATGAGAAAATAGACTGCAAAGTCTTCCTCTTTGTTTGGTCTACGCCCAAGGGAGGCATTGTTCTTGTCTTTTATATTTTTTATTTTTATATATGTATAGTCATCGAAATCGTTCCGTAGCTAACAGCGTATTATGGAACGGAAGGGATACACTGTCATTTACTTCGCATTATCACCAAATTGCCTCCTCTTCTTTTGAAGCTGAAGAGACTTTTAAAAGTTTCTTCTCCAGAAAAAATATAAACAGTTGCGGCTGGAGACGGCTCTAAAAGTCTGATTACCTCGGAGAAATTAAATAAAGAAGTTTCGTAAAGCAAGAGAGAGAAATCTAAAGAAAAAAGATCAGATAAGCTAGTCGCTTAGATCTATGCATTTTAACTATTTCACATTCAGAGAGCTTCAATGTTTAATAATAAAGCTGCCAAAGGTTATAATGAATTTACCGTGAAATGTAATATACTGGCCTGTAATATAATGTAATATAAAGCACATGTATATCTGAACACAGCTGAACAACCAATTAATAAAATACCACATATTTATTAATTAACCGAACATTACAGGTGAAATAATTATTTTCACATAAGACACCTGGAAAAAGAAAGAATTCAAACAACTTTGTTATTATAACGTACAGTTATTGCTCGAGTTCGATTATCAGCTTATCGGAGCACCCGACCTAAGAGCTAAGGACTATCTCCTTCATGGTAGTGACAATATGTAAAAATAGATTTTAATAAAGTGACATGGGTTGGGTAGAGCCTTTAGGGAATTTTGTTAGAATTTCGGATGCATCATTTGATTTCATTTCTCAAACGTAGAAAATAGTGCAATTTGATTCGAATCTTAACCATAATTTTATTAAATTAATTAATCTTTTAAATATATATTCAAAATTATCGAGCTTCAACATATTGATTATTCTCTTAATTCCAAACATATTAATTATCTCCAAATTGAACATTTATCAATATTCTTCTACCTTCTTAATTTCATTTGCCCTCATTATATGAAATAGACATATTTATGAGGCAAAAACTTTTATTTCTATGCCTATTAAGCGGAAGCATTAAAGAGAAATTGACTATGGATAATTGTTAATCCATGAGTTTATTGTTTTTAATGATAATATAGTTGCTAGTTTATAAATCTAAATATTTAGCTTTTAGAATTTGTTTTATATATTTATCTTAAAATTCTTATTTATCATTTTTTACGCTCATATTTTTTTTTCTGTTAAGGTCTTTAATACTATTTCATGCTACCACCAATGAAAAAAAAATATTCATAAAGAACAAAAAATTATTTTCGAATTCATCAAATTTTATCTTTTGACATTTTAAATTAAAGCAATAAAGTAAATCAACTAACTCAACTGCTATAAATTTTTTTTCTATTACAATCTTTTTAAATTTGTTTTCAAGACTTGCTAGAGTAAACTATATATTTATTGTTATGAGCTAAAAGTGTAAATTTTGTGTAGAAAAAGATAGCGCCTCCTAATATAAAATATTGTGAAATAAGATAATGGTGGAAATAAAATATAGTGTGAGTAACTGATTTTAATATTCTCTATTTTCTTGTCTTTGTTAATTTTATGCAAAATAGATAATGACTAGAGAATCTTCCTCAATAGTTGTTTTTAGTAATTCTGAAACAAGGTTTTAAATTTAATCAATCTTATAAAAGGAAGTGCATAGATTTTTTCACACATTTGTTTAAATATATCATAAATTACTTTATCTAATTATCTTTCCGTCATAGTAATACATTATATAATGAATTTCATAAAAACTCAATATTCGGCCAAATGGTTGAGAAAAAAAATGGAATAAATACCATAAATGTTTGCTTTTCGTAAGATTAAAGAATCTATTTATATTATTTATAATTGAAAATGCGCAGTCAAATAAATGTGAAGTACTTCCTTGAATTTGCAAATTTTCTTTTAAAATTTAATTTCTTACCCAAAAAATAAAAGAGTTCACTTCGCTTTTAGATACATATTAAGAATTCTGTTCCTAATATATTACAATTTCTTATGTCTTGTAAGCCTTTTAAAGAACCATTTTTTTCTGGTTATGGTATATTAAAATATTTTTAGAAATGAAATTGGTTTAAGAACAGTAATCACATTTTGCTTATTAAATAAATTTACTTGGATAAATTAATTTTGTTAGTTGATAATTAAGTAACAAATCAAGGTATACGTTGTTTTGTCTGAGATAAAGAACTAAAACAACTAAGGTTTTGCTTTATTGAAAAATTTTCAGAATTTATACCTATCTACATAATTTTACTCAAAGATTAACTAATTTCTTCGGAAGCGTACTTCCCCTAGAAAGGGTTAATTATTGCTAATTATAACATTATAATATACATTTCGATACATAGATCTCATTGTATTATGTGTAGTTTTTTGATAACAAAATAATAGTATTTATTTTTAATAAATAAAAGTAAAAATACTATGGCATATTTACAAAAACTATTTTGTAACAGAAAAAAAAGCTATGTTCTAAAAAGCTATTTATATTTTGAGAAATTAAATTTTTTAAATATTAAATTACACTATATCAAAATAATGTGTAAATAACCGCTTACAAATGACTTTCATTTCGTACGACTTTTGCACGAATTACAGCTTCAAATACAGAACTGACGATATCAAATTCTAAACCGAGGTAAAAATTTCGAAACCTTTATAGATATTATATCTAGCGACTATCTTATTTCTTGAGCGTGTGGAATTAATTTAGAATGTTTCTGTGGAGAACCCTCCTCAAATTGCAATTTGTATAAATGGAATTCATTTAAAGATCATTTTGTGTCAGATTCTAAAGGCATTCATTCATTTGAAAGTCAAACTTTTTGAAAAGTCAACTCTAAAATGCATGAAATGAATACTAATGCTGAAACTTGACGTAATATTTCACGGTGGGCAATTTGCATGCGTACGTGCATGAATTCCGAAGTTAAGCTCCTTGTGGAAAATTCACTGTAGAATTGAAATTATAAAGTCACATTTAATGCATTTCTGTTTCGAATTTAATATACTAGTCAAATATTAAAGTTTAAGGTGAACTTTCTCTGCTATTTCAATTTTGAAATGAGAAACTGGATTTGAATAACTGTTTTTAGAGTACTGAAATGAAGGTAATACTAATATAAAAATATGTTTTTCTTGATGCTATTCTATATATAGATAACCTTTAAATGAATTTGTTGCTTAAATATTTGCTTTTTACTGTTCATTACGTTTTAATTCGCTTTCATTTATGTTAATATTGCATCATTTGCTTTGAAAAATTCATCATATTTAAATATTTAAACAGCAAAGATCAAATAAGGAAATTATGTTTATTTAATCTATTTTAACTAAAAATTATTGTAATTCATTAAATGTTTATTTAATCTATCTGATTTTAATTCAGCCTTATCGTAATAAATCAAACAATGAGTTTCGAATGTATTTAAAAATAAAATAATCAACAATATGGAGATGAAATCATTTTTCAAAATTCTTGCATATTAGTTTATTATTTTATGAACATAAAAATTGTTGTTCCTTTATTTTCACTTTATTTCACTTTTATTTCTATTGAATCTTCGTGTCATTCTCGGCGAGTTTTTTGTTGAATAATTTCTGATATACGAATAAAAGAATTCAGAAATGGAATTTGAATTTGAGAAGCGTTCTTCCCAACCGACTGAAACAAAAATTTAACACTTAGGCGCAAAATCACGTACCAAATTTAATACATTTAATTCATTACATTTTTAAGTTATCGCGTTTGCATGTTTTTCAAAATACACACAGAGGCCAATGCCTGTTCCATTTCATTGTTACAATTGAGTTGGCGTCTATTATAAAGATTTTAATCATGTGAACCAAATTTTATCTGTCGAGCGCTCTTCATTTTGTAATTATCAGACGAACTTATTTTCGAACATCCGAATAGACTCCCTCTCAACTAATTTTGCTGAAAATTTGACAGAAATCAGTAAATATGGTATAAAGACTGCAAACCGAATTTCAACCATCGTGCTCAAAGCGGTTTTGAGTTATCTTTGTGACTGACAGACAGACGTACAATTTTCAAAAATGTGTTTTTCGAACTCAGGGAGGTCTAAAACGTGGAGATTCGTTCAAATTCTCGATTTCGAATTTTTGGACGATTACTATGCTTTCTTTATACTACGTACGTATACGAGAAAGGAAAAAAAAACATGGAAAATTTATCTTTTTGGGTGAAATTGTAGACTTCTTTTAGACTTTGCAATTTGCGTTTTTTAAACATTTTAATTTTTTATATTTTTCACATATTTTTAATTAGAATAAATAAGTAATGCTTTGTGTAAAGTGTTTTTATATTTAAAAAAATTTTCTTTATATATTTTCGAGATTTTTTTTAGTTCCAACATATTTTACCAACATAAACTTTAGTAGGGTAACTTTGCCAGTATTGCTTTTTTTAAATATCTAAATGTTTTATAAATATTTTTAATAAAATAAAGTTAACATAGAAGCTTTGAAGTCCTAGGGATGACAGTTGAAATGGGCATGTTCACCATCAAGCCGTACTCCTTCTTATAGGCGATGCACTCCGGTTCGAAGTAGAGGTAACTCGATTGATCATCATTGCTTAATTATAAAGAATTGAAAATCTGATCATTTGTATGCTAACTTCTCTTCCATAAATTCGTTCTGCCCCTCCCCCGGTAGACCACGCTATAGAATAAGAAAGCGCGTTGTTCGAATGCATGCACAGTTATTTTTGTTATATCAATTTGAAGACTCCACTCAGTTAAATAACTAATAGAAAGTATAAGGAGGAGAAAGGTTGGAAAAGATAAGTAATAATATCAAATGAATTGACAGAAATGTATTCAACACTTTATGCAGAAGAAAAATATTTTTTTATTATTTATTTATTTGCATAATGAGTAAGGAATCATTAGTTCAACTAAAATGCTTTGTTACGTTAATAAACAGTATTACAAACATTACTTTCTTGTTTTACTTAAATTTGTTTCATCATGAGTATAATGTGAATTATTTATCTTAAGATTTTTATAACGTTTTATTCTAATGTTATATAATTGAATGATATAAAAAATCTAATTTTATACAGTAACTGCTGTTGAATTAGTTGTACATAGTGCCTCTATTTGCCATATTGAGTCACTAATTTTATAAAGGCTGTTACTTTTTTTTATTCTTTATTGAAGTATCGTGCATTTTTTAAATTCATATTCCTAATCCAAGTCATTATGTATCTTATTGTTAAACATTAAAAACAAAAAAATAAAACGGAAGATAAAAGTTTTTCAATTTTACATTTATCATATTTAAAATGCCTATTTATCGTTTTCAAAAGCATATGTGTGTAGAAATTCATATTATATCCCCTAATTTTAATCAGTAAATATTTTAAATGGAATTTAATTGAAGATTATTGAAAAGAGAAAAACAATTTTTGGCGAGAAAGTCCAGTCTATTGTTTGAATTTCAATTATACTAACCTAATTTTCTTCTATAACGGGAGAACTCATTAAAATTTCTAAACGTATAGCAAACGATAAGATAGAGTGAATTTTCTCCTTGATAAAATGGCAACATTGGAAGCATTTCAGTCCGATCATTCTTAAAATGAAGTCGGAGGCAATCATGTATGAAGTTTTATATCTCTAAGAAAGGAACCATGTCTACATAACAAGAGAGAAAACTTAAACTCGCATTAAGATTTCCATTCGAATGCGTACGAATGAATAGAAGAGGTTTGTGAAAGCTTAAGGTTGTTTTGCTATAAAGAATGCCGCTGCTTTTGAAAATGAAATGAATTATAAAGACCTACATCGCTTACTGAGAGTTGCAATTAATTGAGTATTTATTTAAAGATGCAGGAAGAAAATTGAGGAAACTATTTACTTTGTAAGATCGTTTTTCTTAATTCAACTAAATTTAATTTAACTCCTCAACTTTGTTGGAAAGGTGGAGTTTTGAATAAAGAGAGATTCAATTAAGAACTTCCTAAGGACTTGGAAGTTATTTCGTGATAATTTAAAATTATTACAGAAAATAACGTATTATTGTTATTTAAAGAAATTTGTCAGTAAATATTAATTTCAATGTTATTTCCATTGTGAAATTATATAAATTTCAGATGCAATCATGTATGTAAATGAAATTATAAAATATTTAATGAAAAGTATTTTACTTAGAAATCAACTTTACTTCAAGAAATACCCAGAAAAAATTCTTTCTAGTTGAAGATATAAATGATAAAATTTCATTCATCAGGTTTAATAATTAAAATAAACACTTCATCATTTAGCAAAAAACAATATTTATATAATTTTTTTTTCAAATTTTACTAGAGAAGGAATAGCTGATGTTTTCACAACAAATAACGAATATTAATGACATTTATTTCCTTGTCTGATATGAACCAGAGGCAATAATTTTTTTCCCTTGAAAAATTAGAAAAATTTAGATAATTGATGTATCTTGTTAAGTAGAGCGTTTCTTATTCAATATTATTTGTATCCTATCCTATCATTTGCTAATATATCCTTGTATTTCGAAAAATATTGCTGAGAATTTATAATCTTCCTTCCCTCTGCAGTTTATTTAATGATGAGAAGACATGTTAACGATACTTAATCATGGTGACGATTCGGTGACTTCACGATGAATATAACAACCTTGGCGGCAAAAATAAATATCCCTGAATATTCGTGAATCTTAGGGATATCTTTTAGGATTCGTACTCCGATCCTGTTCTAAAATAGTCGATACTCTGCAATGGGGACTATAAAAGCAAAGGCACACGAATAAGAGACGTCAGTCGAGTCGAGAGAAGGAATAGTTAAACGAATAGTTATTAAATAACTCCGAACTGACTAAAAATAATAACTCAGTGCGAAATTCAAAAACTTAAAAATATATATATAACTAAAATTGAGATAATATTTTATTCCCTAGGCTGAGCTCAGCAAACAAATAAGTAAAATAATATGTTTATTGCATTCAGAGATTTCCAAGTTGTGAGTTTGAATTTGAAAGAAAAGTAATTATGTGAGATTTGATATTGTGCTCAATGCAAGCGATGATGGGCATTTATAAAACAGAATGCTAAACGAGAGAAGAATATTTCTTTGGCTTCAATCCGTAATTCACTCCATTCAATATCTTACATATTCCAAAGCATGAAGAAAGATTGACGTTGTCAATTAGCAAAGAATGCTGAAATCCAAGTTACACGTAATCTTTGTTAAAAAAACGAGTTCAAAGGAGAATTTAGATGGTCGTATGAAAGGAAAAGGATGGCCATATGAAAGGAAATTATTAGCCTGTGTCAAAGATGTAGCCCAGTGTATTCAGAAAGAACATTTCAGTTAATATTAATTATATTTATGATGGATAATAATCATTAAAATGGAAGATAATTTTGTATAACTAAATTACAGAATTTTTTTTCTTTCAAATTTTTTGTCTGAAAATTTTATTGCATGGAAAGAAACATAAAATTCCACTATAACTAGATAATAAATTATAAGCTTAGATCATTACAGGATCTCCAAACGCATTATTTCGTAATATGAAAATATTAACAGTTGTCTCTTGACAATTATTGTATTCATTATTACTTACTTGTATAAGAAGTCTATAAAAAGTATTATAATAGTAAAAAAATTCGTACTCAAGATTTTGACATATTTCCACTTTTAAGACCTCCTTGGGTGAGAACGCGTATAATTTTGGAATGATGTCCGTCTGTCTATCTGCTTGTGATAAAGATAACCCATAAATGTTTTTAATTAGACTGAAGTAATTTGACATACAGACTTCGCACCAAATTTGTAGATTTTTATCAAATATTGAACGAAATCCATTCAGAAGAACACTATCTGTTCGAGTGCCTAATCATAACTACAAAAGAAAGGGAGATAGAAGGATAAAATTTGATAGACAGAGTTTTATCATCTTACTTGAATAAAATTTGGAACCAAATCCATAAAAATATTGACTTTCTGTCAGTCTGTGCTTCCACATGCATGTCAAAAACATGATTTCAAGTTTGAGTTACTTATATACAATACACTCCTGAGTATCCGGAGCGCGACTATTCGACCAAATTTTCTTTTATCGTAAATAAATGTGAAGGTAATGCTTTGCATTGGCAATATTGCCAAGGTATTGGAAGCGGGCGTCTGCTACGATTCTCCTACGTATCGTATGGAAAATACAAATTGAGACAGGATAACAGCAGCGTTCTGATAGTTGTCCATTATTTCATCAATGTGTAATGGTCCTCAATTATTACCAATATTCCTGATTATAGCGGCACAGTATGTACAGTATTCGTAAATTGTTCTTGGGGTATGCTTAATGGTTTTTTTAAGTGTTCCACAGTGAAGATTGCAGAATTTAGGTTAAAATGTGAATAGTATATAACCATATATTTTTATTATAATGGCCGTGGCTGCGTTCACATTCTACGAGGCTTGAGATAAATGGAGGGTTTAGTACACAATAAGAATGAGAAATACGTATTATAACAGCGTGTTTTGGTATAAAACCTTTGTCTTCTGGTATTGATGGGGTAAAAAAAGAGTTCATAAAACTCTGGCCTATTAGGCGTTTTTGTTATTCGACCTGCCCTTCCGCCATATGAGACCGAGTACTCGGGAGTGTACTGTATATGTAAAATTTTATGTTATTTTGTGGCAACAGTTGTAATTTTGAGTCGAATTTTGATTTCAATCGGTTGGAAGCAACGTGTCCAAAACACAAAATCGATGTTAGGGCACTTGTTGATGAGTGCAATGGATTAATCGTCTAAACAATCGCCAGGGATAGCGTTATAGATTCACTAGAAATGATATCACCATCAAAAATGTCACTATTTTGTAACTATAGCTCACCAAAGACATGCAAAACAATCACGGTCTTCTGCATTATGCTTTTAATTGCATTTACAGACATGAGTCCGGTTCTTAAATTTTTCACTCGCCAGTGATTATAGGGTGCTGGCGAAGCATTACTCACACTCTGATTTAAAAAAAAAAAAGCATCAGTGCATGCTCATTCTTTTATGGCATGTTCATTGCGTAAGAGTGATATCTTCAAACCACACATATCGCATTTACAGAGAAATTAAGTGAGCTTCTCGTAAGCATACGGCTCTAAGCGCTATAGCGTTATCAATTGTAAAAATTTCAAACTATTTTTTTCCGCCCGAAATTTCGGCCACATGATCTAGTGCAGGGTTACACTCCGCTAGTTTTATGTAGGCAGCGCATGCGTAGGAAGTCTGAAAAATTCTGTTCTGTCGATAGCAAGTAATTGTCCCGACGGAATAACAGCATGCCGCTGTATTGTATTGTTCTCTTACTGCGCATGCGTTTGTAAAATTTGACATTTTTTATTATTTTAATTTTTTATTTAATTATTTATTTATTTTTTGCGTGGAAAAATGGACCACTTATCATAGATTAATTCCGACATTTTTGCTCTCTGTTCTTTTTGACGCAAAGTTGTATTTTTCTCAATTTTCTTTGCAATTTTTTAAAAATATTTTTTCGAGGTAGGTATTTAACCTTTTATTTTACCACGTTTCTTTGTATAGATATCCTTCATTTTAATACAATACGCAATGAAAAAAAAATTCAAAGACAATTCACACACAAAAATTCACGGCAATTTATAGCCAAGCATGGAATGCCTGAATCTATCTTATGAAATTATGGCAAACATAAACACCCTTTCGCGCATATGTGCGTACTGGCCGTTTTATAACTGGCAGAATGTAAGCTCGGCATAAGTAACAAATACATGAAGTTTCATTCGGATCCAGTCGATAAAAACGGAGCTGAAAATCTCTGAATACTGTCAGATTCATTTTAAACCACTTGTATTTATTAAAAATTGGAATTTTTCCGTTTAATTTAATGTTCATTTAAAGACTTTTTTTATCCAACAAAGAATTTGTTTCGAATTAAAATATTTTATCAATGCAAAGTCTATTATTGACAATTTTTGCCGTTTATTACATATATATTGCTTATTTAGAATAAAAAACAAATTGCAGAACGCCGTGGAAAGCAAACAACTGGCGGAAATATGTGAATTATGTTCTTCCAAAATATATGTATTGAATTGATGTGACGTATATCTCCAATTCTAGCAGTTGCAATAAGAAAAAAAATATGCACAGACAGAAAACAAAGCCATCTAATCTGTACTTCTGTCTTCAATTCTATGAATAAATACATATACGACATCTGCAATGGGCTACAAGCCAGTTTTTTCATTGCAGTCTCACCAGTATTTATTATAATGACTGAAAATTCACAATAGGAATGTGTGAAGATTTACAACAAGAGTTACAATGGAAATGAAGTGTCATTTGTTCGTGGTAAAAGAAATGAAGGCATTGGAATTTTTTTTTTTTTTTTGCTTTTGTTTTAGCGCCATAACATATTGTTACATTTAACATACATCAGATCTAACCCACAGATTTCTCAATCATTTACAAGTTAAATATCATAGGTCTCATAGTGGAAAAAGAGCAATCTTTTATTGAAATAGTCAGCGAGCGTATATTTTAAAAAAGGATAACATTATTTCTCATCATTTACATAATGATTATGTTATGAATTTTGATAAAAACAATTTAAAAAATTTCTGAACATGTCTGAAAGTCTTTATTTCTACTTATTTTATATATTTTATGCGAAGAAGCAATTGATAACTTTTTCGATGAATTTTCATAAGCGTAAAGATAAATTTCTACGACACTAAATATAAAAAATTATTAGATTTGGAGAAAATTTTTCACTATGTACATAAATATAGCATTTGAAATTCCTCTTATAATCACTATTGAGGAATATTTTTTAAGAAGCATCTTTGAAATTCGAAGAATTTTCTTCAATTCTAAATAAATTTATTTAGAATTCCCTCACTACGCTGGAATTATTCCATATGTAGATGTATAGCAATTTTGCATATATATAAGCAGATTGTCACTTGCTCAGTGAACATAGCTGTGAGGGTATCAAGCTAGTTCCTTAAGCAGCAAAGCGCCCCTCTTCAATAATGTTTCTGTCGTGACATGTGAAGACCGTTAGTTTTTCCGCTATGGATTTCAAGTCTACTCTTAGTTCCCATTTTTGCTATCGCGATAGTGGTCATTCGATTAAACGCGTGGTTTTTCTTAGGTAAGGTGGGGCTAATCTTTTATGAAAATAATTTTGATAAAAAGATGTAATTCATTATGGGGCCATGTTAACTCCTCTCTGATGGAGAAATTTACCTTCTACAGGAATTTTTGGATTGTGACCGGTGAATGCAATTACTATTTCAATCATTGAATCAGGTCCCCTTTAAGTTTCCATTTATGTTGTTACAATGACCGCCATTCGATTAAACACCTGGTGTCTAAGCAGGGGCTGGGGAGAAAGCTAAAAACGCATGTTTGATGAGGAAAAAAGTACTTTCTACGGGAGGGTTTGTTCCGTGGCCAGTGAATACGGTTATTGTTTCAGTGAATTGTGGTTATTGGATATTAAGTTCATTCACGGTTTCTATTAATGTTGTCGCGATGATGGTCATTCATTGAAACCCCTGGTGCTAAGACAATTCATAACTGACTCTTCCATAATTAAAATGAATAAATGTGGGAGTAGTTCTGATAAAGGAAAGTAACTCTTATGGGAATGTGTGTTCCTTGTCCGGTGAAAACGATTGGTATTTCAGTCATGGACATTAGGTACATCCTCAATTACTGCCTCCGTTGGCGCTACAACAATCATTTGATTAAAGGCTGGGTATCTTAGCAGAAGAGGGCAAACGTTTTCGAGTTAGGAATTTTATGATAGTATTTCGATGCATCTATCAAACTGTTGCTTTGTCTATGTACAACATTTTTGTTTTTACGTCCAACTCAACAACTCCATTTACAAAACACATATTTGGTGTAATCAGAGATCTGAGACTAGAAAAGAGCATGAGCCTCATATACAACATTCACGAAGTTCTTGAAATTAGTTCTTCTTGCGTTATTGAATTGTTGACAATCACACTCTAAGATTTTGATGCTTTGTTCAAGGAAACTTAAAGCGCAAGAAGAGTATTAGTCAATTTTAGGATTTAAAATATAACCAATAGTCCATGAAAGAAACTAGTCATCAAAAGGGGCTAATTTAAGAATAAATGATAAAATCATTTCAGTGAGGGCATTTTCATCTGAAAGATTTATTTTTGTGGAATCTAATGGAATAATTTATATAATGCAAAGAATTAAATAGTCAGATTGTAGCATTATCAGAAGTTTCGAGCTTAATTACGGTATTTATTTAAATTTAAAATTAACTATGTAATTATCATAGATTCAGTTGTTGTTTTTAATGATTTGTTAAATTTACTACTATATCAAATCCGTGTATTTTAAAACTAAAAGGAATCACTCGTAATTTTGCTTCCAATTACAAAAATCATTTCATTTTTCTTCTATAAAATAAAAAAAACATGAAAATTGAATATATTTTTTAATTATTTTCATAAGTTTATAAATAGATATTACATTGAGAAGTACTCAATAAATCATAGGTATATTTTCTTCTCAAATTTCTGGTGTGCTTTATCAGATATTTCATTACCTGTTTCACTACATAGTAAAATGAAGAGAATATATTATACATTTAGTTCTTTTTTTAATTATTTAATCGATAATATTGCACAAATCAACAAGTTTTATATCCATACCATATATGAATTTTATTTATATTATTTCGATATATTTCAGAGTTATGATATAGATACAAACTATTTACAAACAGGCAGAAATATATACTTTATCAAGTTTCACACAATTGGATTGAAAAATGGGATCTAAAATTTTGGTGTAAGGTTTCTATACTAAAATACATTTAATTAACTCATTGCATTTTTTTTTCAATCATCATGCGTTCCTATATATTTGCTGGCTGACAAACTTTTTTTTTTGACAGATTTGGCAAAAATCTAAAATTTAACAGATTAGTTCTTATAATTATCGTTTGCATAAGCAGACAGAGTCGATATTAATATTTTTTTTTTAATTTGGAAACATATGGTGTTATAAATATGTCAAAACATTCAGGTCCAAACGTTTGGTGGTTACAGAATTTTTCATAGTGTTTTTCTTACGAAAAATAAAAAGATTTGAAAGCAATCTTTATGAAATCCTAACCATTTAAACTAGATAAAAATTCAGTATATGAAATGTTTTATTTTTATTGTATTTTAAGAAAAAAGTTAAGTAAGGTGAAAAATTTAAAGAAAGAAATAGCAACTGATTTGAACAAGCGCGCTAGTCAAAGAAATATGTTTGAAAATGGTTCTAGTCAATTTAACTGCTCAATACAACGATATGATTTGGCCACTGAATTGGTGCCCTGATCAGTTCAACAATTTGAAGCTGGTTCAAGATAATCTGTCTTCGTTCTGAACATTAAATAAATAACGATTTCATAATAAATTAATAAACTTTTTTCTAATGTAAGAATGTAAGTGATATATAAATTGTAATGAAAACCGACTTTCATTTATTTAAAGAATGTATAAAGTAAATAAATATAAATTATAAGCTTCCAAATTAACAGTAACATTTCTGTTACAATTAACAAAAATAAAAGGTTTCAACAGAAATTTTAATTACAGTAAAATTAAAATGCTATATTTGTGGAAATTTATCAAATATGACAAAGGGCAAAAGACTAAAATACCCTTTCATAAAATTTGTAAATACTCTTCTTTCAGATCAGCTAAATGATTCGTAATCCTATTAACTCTGCAACAAATATTAGCTTATTAGAAACAAACATTCCGGAAATTAAACTTTTTCTTTGTTTTTCTACAACGAAAAAGATACGGAAATGAGAAATTGCTGACGTCAGAACCAATTCTAAATTCTAAAAAAAAGCAATAAAATATCTTAGCATCATTTTAGAATTCATAATAATATCGTCTGCGTAAGAACATTTTCGTTTGAAAGCTTTCGTTTTCTAGGAATCTACGAAAATATTTCAAATGACAGTAGAAAGATTATTTTGCGTCACTAAGTTGTATTTTCAGAATTTTTCGGATTAATTATAAACAATCATCTGAGCGTGAATTTAATTGGATATTATCTATCGATTCGATTGTTTCTTTTTCATTTTATTATCTTAATATCGCATAAATATTCTTTGTTTTAAATCTGTGTTTTCTAAAAATACATATAAGCCGTCTTATTTTTGCATTCGATTTTCGAAAAGCTTTTGAAATTCCAGAGTAATGAGTTTCAAATAAAAGAAGAAAGCGTAAGAAATGAAGCAACTCCAATATATGTTGTTGTCTTTTTCAAATCCCAAATTTAAATCGGTAAACTACTTTTTGGAAAAACTCTAATTATCTTTTAATTAAAACTCAAATATATCAAAAAATTTGAAGATTGTATTGCAGCAGAATAGGAATGACCAAAATACAGGTAATTATTTCGACATTTTCTGTCAGGCGGAAATCTTAAGTCTGATTACACATGAGCAAAGCTCAATCAGTGCATCAGCTAATTAGAAACTTCTACAGAGTTTTTCTTAATTAATAACATTCCATAAGGTATTTTCAAAACACTTAAAATAGGATTATGCGATATAAATTTTATTCTAACAAATCTTGTAAAGCGTAAGTTTTATTGTTATTTAATTGCATTAAACTTGCAGATATTTCATAAGATTTTAGTAAATAACAACAAGTGAAAAAAATACTTATCGTTTCGACAATTAAATTATAAAAAAAGAAAGAAAAAATGAACTATGAATGAAACATCTTGAATACTATTCTATTTATAGACTGTAATCGTAAAACTTAAAAGGCATTGGTAAATATACAGGGATATGACATAACCATAACATTATCAAATGAAGAATATTCGTATTATTAATATAAATTCTATAAAAAATATCTGCAAACTACTTAGGAAGAAACTCTAATTAATCTTTAATCAGAGCTTAAATATATCAAGAAATGTGAAGATTTTATTGCAGCAAAATAGGAATTACCGAAACATAGGTAATTATTTCACCATTTTCAGTCAGGAGGGTGTCTTAAATCTGATTACACATGAACAAAGCTTAATCAGTGCCCTGATCTAATTAGAAACATCAAAAGATCTTTCCTTAATTAATAATATTCCATAAGGTGTTAGCAAAACCCTTAAAATAGCATTATCGAAATATTATTCTAACAAATCTTGTAACGTGTAAATTTTATTACTATTTAATTGCATTAAACTTTCAAACATTTAACAAGATCTTAGCAAATAACAACGAGTGAAAAACTACTTATCACTTCGAGAATTAAATTACTAAAAAAGAAAAAAAAGAACTAACATTTTACATACATTTATACTATTTATAGAACTGCAATCGTAAAACTTAGAAGACATTCGAAAATCTGTATTGATATGGAAGAAGCATAAAATTATAAAATCAAGAATATTCGTATAATAAAATTAAATTCTATAAAAATAGTAACTTACTAGAAATAACTATTTAAAGAGTAAAGCTGCAATCATTTAATGTAACCGAAAAATATCGTAAAAGTGAATACCAGATATCGTGAATTTATCGCAGTTCTCGTTAAAGTCTGAAATTCTACGAAACCCTATAAAATATTTCAGCGTCAGTAAAGCATTTTAAAATTGCTTGCGTCAGTGCGTTTCCTTCTTAAATATTCATTTTCGTAAAATATACGGAAATATTTCAAATAAATCAAGAGTTCTTATTTTCTAACCCTAGGTTATACTTTCGCTAATTTTTGAAGCGAATATTCATCTATACTTAAACTAATTGTAGCATATTTTTCGACTCAAAGAATTTATTTGCTTAAAATATAGCATCCACATTTTTATTATGTGACTTTTGAAAATTGAATTAATTTTTCACATTTTTGTATCTGAGTTTTGAAAACACATTTAAATCGAATGTACGATTGTTTTAATAAGAAAATTGAACAAAGAAAATTAAATCTTTTTTTTTTCAGTTTTAGGTTTCAGACAATTTTTTTATATCAAAACATCATAAAAT
>JAPMOR010044759.1:36205-95674 GCA_026543865.1 Argiope aurantia
ATATATATATATATATATATATATATATATATATATATATTAATGTTATTTATTTATTTATCTGTTTGCACTTTGAACATATTGAGGAAAGAAATCAGAAAAAAGTGTTAAGTGTTTACCCTTTTATATAAAGAAGAATTATTTCATTTTTTTACACTTTCAAAGCAAAATATCTCTTTCAACATAATTTGATTAATTGATATCACGATTATTTTACTTTAAGTATTAAACACCCAAAAGATGCGAAAAAATGCATTAACGCACAAAGTTTCAAAGCTGTATTTTTTATTGAAAATGCCAAATGATTTTACTGTCGCATTAAGAAAAAACTTTGAATAACACTGATAAAATTGCATATTAATAATATTTTTAATTCATTTGAATTAAATATTTCGAAATGGGAGATAACATTATTTGTACAGCTCATTTCGTATAAACTTTATTATTAAAGGTAGTTATTTTTACTAAATCTTGATTTTTTATTTTTATGACTTATTTTTCAAACAGAAAGGTCCTATCAATTTCAGTTTTTCAATAGTAACATTAAAAACCAAATTTGTATAAAAATTTAAGTTGTATGAATTGATTAATCATTTTAAGTTCCGTTTCTTAAATTGCCTCAGTTGTGCGTTCATGAAGTAGTTCTAAACATTCCGTTCATAAACGAATTAAAAAAAATTCTGTTGCTTTTCCTTATTACCTATGGACTTAATATTTCTCCCAAAAATAGTATGCGAATCACAAATAAATTCCTGATTTAATTTATATTTTTATTTTATAAGCGTAATTACATATTTATTTCCTCTAAATAAAACATTCAAATTCCAAAAATTCCTTGCAAGCATTTAAATAATACTTTTAAAGCCTACTTATTACTTTTTGTAATCCGTAACATCAATTTACGTTTGACAAAAAAAAATTATTGATAATCGGAAGCTCACTTAATAATTCAATAAAGAGAAAATAATTTAGAGTTTTCTTAATGAAAGCATTAAAAAACATAAAACAAATGCTTTTAATCTTGACAGGAATGAAACATTTTAATACATATCTCCATAGTAAGAGAAATATGACTTTTTCATAGTATTGAAATACTTTGTGGAAAATATTAAATTCCATTGTGGAAATACTGTTGCAAACTCAAATGGCTAAAATTGTCACTTTTCGATTAAATCACTATATTCTCATATATATATATCTTTATATGAAAACAAGTATTTGATTATTGCATTAAATGCAATGATAGAGTTTTTTAAAACGCTTATTCCATGAAAGAATTAAAAAAATTATCCGAAATTATACCCAGTTCTTTTTTTTTTATCTCTCTTAAAATCTCGAATTTCAATACACAACACAGATAAACTATATTTAACACTTGGAAATTTTCATGTATCAATGAAATACTATATTAAAAGAGAAATTTTCTAATTGCCTTAGAAAGTAACTCTAAACCTTCATAATTAAAATAAATATTTTAAATTAATATTTCTTAAATAATATTATTTAATATTATATAATAAATATTTATTAAATAATATTCAATACTTAAAATAATATTTTATTCAATTAATTATTTAATATAATAAATAAAAACTTATTAATAAAGAATTAATGGAATAAAATATTAAAATAATAAATCGTTTAAATTATTTTTTATGTATACAGTTATTCTACATTTTGTTTTTAAAACCGAAATGTTCAAAACATAATGGAGCGAATAATTCTACTCAAACTTCCAACAACAACAACAACAACAAAAAACATTTATAACAACGTCAATCTACCAACTTAAACGAAAAAACTATTTGAGTCTTCTAACGATACAAGAATAACCTTTACATTTTTCAGTGATGCTTACAGAAGTTTCAGAAGATAGACTAAATAAAATAAATAAACATACTAGAGACAGTTAATTCGGTCAGTTTTTCTCCATATAAGTCAAATATATATTACATAACTGATCTAACAAAGTTATATCCAACACATTAAATAATAAATATTCATTCAACATCAAAATACCATTTTTTATAAAAGCTGCTTTATAATTAAAGATAATAAAAAGAAATAAGCCAAAAAATATGTCATCATTTAATATTGTTCTTTTCATAACTGCAAATAATCTTTGCAATCTAATGCAATAAATCTTTGCATAAGTGTTCAAATCGAACATTTCGAAAACTGTCTAATCATTGCAACTTTAGATCAGAACACTGAAAAGTTGAATTTAAATTCTAAATGCATCAATGAGAAACGGAATTTCTAATTTTTCGATGTCGCCAAAAAACTTTTCAACAATTAATTCGATAAAATAATAATCAAAATTATTGTCAATAAATATATCTCTTTATATTTTTCTCTTTAAAACCCTTAGATATATACTATGTATCTGATCTCAGCCATTTCCGATAGATCAGAATTATTTTTTATAGAGAGAGCTTAACTATATCAATTATATAAAAAAAAATTACCTTGAAATTCTGATCACGCCAAAAAAACTCGCCAAAAGCAAGAGAAGAATCTTCTTTCCAAAGTTCTTTTATAGTAGCAACAACAAACAACAAGCGAGCGAGAGATTAAACGTCCTCTACATAATAGGAATCACCTGTTAACAAAAGGGAGCTAACACGGAAGCCACCTTAACCCATCGCGGGAGCTGGCCCTCTTTGCTTCCTGTTCTGAGGCGGTTCAATGTGCATCTGACAAGATCGTACTGAGCTTCCGGAGAGGGTGTTCCAAGGGATGGAGGGGAGGGTCGATCCGGGAAAAGGTCGTTTGAAACTTGTGATTGGTGCGTAGAACTTACGTTGCAGGCTTGGGAGCAGAAAGAGATGAAATTAGTTTTGGTTTTGGTTTCACCATCGAATGAAAGTTTTCTTGTCGGTTTTTGGGGTTATATTATGAGTTGATGTTGTTCATAATATATACAAATTAAATATCCTGAGTATTATTAATTTAATGGATGTCAAAATGATACAGAGAATGTTCGCATATTTTTGAAAGATTATATTGCAATCCATGTATAATATTCAGGCACAAAATAAACGTATTTTAGCAATAATTATTTTTCAGAATTTATATAACTTGATGTTCGCAAAAAGGTTTCTTTAGTTATATAAGAGCTTTTAAAAAAATAATGGATGAATCGTTATATTATCACTCGCTCCAAAACGAAAGATTCTTTTTTTTTTTATTCAAGAAAAGTTTAAATGCCATGGCATTAGTATACAAAGGCAGATACTGTTAACAGTTAAAACATATAAACATTTACAATTTACGGATAAAAAGAATTTCAAATGTGTGTCCGAAAACGGAGCGAACTTCAAATTAGATAAAATATTTTAAATGAGGATCTACTGCTTCCAAGAACAGCTGCAAGGAGGACATTGGTCAATATTTAAAGGAAATAAAATAATGAATCAGGATTTGTCTTACGAAAACCAAAATGAATGGTCTTCACTATTTTTCTCATAGATTTGCTGCGGAGTATAAATTTCCACAGAGAATTATGCATTATAAGCACTTAAGAGTTGCAAACGAAAAATATGGTTTTGGAGTTATTGTATTGAAAATATTGTAAACAAATCTAAAGCTTCAATTATTTCTTACTTTGTATGTGAATAAATACTAAATATAAAGATACTTGCAACGTTGTAATTTGCTAAAAAGTCAGTACTTTTTAATACTAATTATGAAGATATTTACATTGTTTTTTCTTCTTCTTAAAAGTGTTCTAGCAAACTAAAGAATCCTCAACACTGCCAGTCTTTCCTTATCATTTTTTTCAAGAAGCAGCAAAACACATATTTCGTTATGCCTAACAGTTTTCGAATACTTTTATCCAATTCCTTAAGAGCTTTTCAGGGCCGTTAACCCCCAATTAAATAATAACTGCACTAAATTTTCAGGATGAACGATTATTTTAGTTTGGTCATTTGGTACATAATAATGCGATAAAAACTAGCAGATTTTTCAAGTAAAATAAAATCTTATTCAGTAAACTCAAGCTAAAAAAGCGGTAAAAAGAGACCGATGATAAATCAATTAGAAACCGTAAAAAAATTTAAAAGTGCTAAAATATGAGACAAAATTACGTCAAATATTTGAAGTATTTGTAATAAGTTTAAAAGACAGTGTTGAATTTCTGATGTGCACATTAAAAATTTTACCTTCAATCTACGTTAAAATTAGAAATTAAAATTATGTTGCAAAACTGTCAAAAACTTAGCATTAACAATGGAAGAAGTCTTAAAATTAATAATGGCTGAAGGATAATTGTGATTAAACAGGGAAAGAGATTTAGTGAAACTGACAAAAATTATGTATCAATTAACTCTGAAAAAATGACTAAAAATAAGGGGAAAATAATACAACAATAAATTGATGTCACCTTATACGTAATTTTTTTTTAATTTTTTTTTACGATTCTGTAAAAATTGTTTTATACGCGAAAAGCATATGAGTTTTTAATCCCCTTTTCATCTCTTTTAGAGAATAGTAGAACAATTTTAATAGCCCTAGTATATATAAATGCTAAGAAACTTATATGTCATTTTTCGTTCGAATCTGTTCAGGAATTGTTTGAACCTTATGTAATAATTTGGAATTATATAAGATAACACAATCTAACTGTCAGTATTGCTTACATACATTATTTCAATTTTACTAGGCCCTCCGTTTTGCAGCAAAAACAGAATACTTTCTGAATCGAATTCTGAGCCAGTTTAAGAAAGGATTTTGAGTCATAGTTTAAACGATGAGAGCGACACCTATGTCAATGAACATATATTCGTATTCAAAAAAATGTGTTTGATCATGAAAGTAACAAATGTTTGGCGATAAACTTCAGATTTAAAAGTACCAATAGCACTATTTTACCAATATTTTTGGAATGTGCTTTCGAATCTGGAGAAGTCTGATTCAGAAGTCAAAAGTCCATTGCAGTTCTTTGTTTACTCATTTAACGAAAAGAAGCTAAAATATTCATAATTACATAATTTAAATTTCTTGCAAATTTTAAATCAGAATTTAGAATAATTTTTTTATACATTTACTATTTTTTTTCTGCATATATGATATTATTTTTTTACATCATTTAACTTTTCAAAAAAAACAACACATATAAATAATTTTATTGTATGCTCGTAGTTATAAAAGGCCCTCATTATTAAAATAGAAGTTTATGGAATGAAATAAAAACTAAGAAAGGAAGGGAAAAATTACTTAATTCTCTTTAAAAAAAGATCGCATAGTTCATTGTTTATATTTATAGTTCTTCTTAATGTTTTGATCCATATAATTAAAAATAAATCGGAAAATTAGAAAAGATTCCTTTTACATCCCTATATTGATATTAAAAAATTCACAATTGAATAATATGGCTTGCTTCTTAATTTTAAAAGTGTATGTGCCATTCTTACATTCCAAGGGGCGCTACCATCGATTCAGCGAAAGCCACCGGTAGGTGGCGCGGTTTCGCTATGAAAAGAGAACCCGGGAACTATCCTTCGAGTTCGATCAAGAACGCTTCTCAGGAGAGGATGAAAGAAATTCGACTCCTTTCACGCACTTAATAAAGTTGTTATGGAAATCAAGGTATTTTCCATTCAAAGCAAAACCTAGCATTTCCCAATGGGGGATTGGAAATGATTTGAATGCGAAAGCTTCTTTCATTTTCCTCTAAAATAATTTGAAAGTGGCACTTTCGTCTTAAATTCATAACCATTCGTTGCAACTAGAATGTAGGAGATTGATAGCCTCTGTCAGATTTTGGCATATAATTTTAACATGTTGCAATTTGGTTGGAATTTAATTTTGATGAGAGTTCAATACTAAAATTAAACTGAAAGGACTATCAATATTCGTTACATATATAGTAAGGAAATTACTGATTTTTCTCATTAATAAATCAATCAGTATTTGCCAGGAATTGCGTTATCTCTCCATTGGTTAATCTCTTGTGTATTGTATTACTTTTATTTAAAATTTTTATCTTGAAGTTCACATTAGTTATAAAATTATTAAAAAATATGTTTCCATTTGAAAGTTATGGGAAAAACTGAAAATATCTAAAAAAAATTTAGTGACTCTTAGTTAAATCAATACTCTAATATATTTGCAAAATAGGAAATGTTATATAATGAGAGAATAAAAAAAGAGAATAATTCAAAATTATTTTAAAACAATTATAAGAACAGACTAAATAATTCACCTTTCTTTTATCAAAATTATAATAAAAAGATTTGGAATCAAATAGTTATCATTATTATATGCTTTTATTATACAAATATATGCTTCTTGAATTTGAAATTAACTTACTTACATTAATAGCTTTTTAATTAACATTCTTTAATTCTCTTTACAAAATTTTTTAATATTTCTTAACATTTTATTTAATTTTTAGAATTTTATGAGCGCACATTTCATAAACAAAATTTATAAGAAATAGTATGGCTTTCATGTTAAGGAATAATATTTTGATTAAATATGTCTTATATATTTTTCAAAATTATACACAAACACACACACACATATATATAATATCGAATGTTTTTATTTAATTCAATCAGATAAATGAAATTTTATTATATTCCTAAAATTTCAACTTTAAATGAATGATAAATACATAAAAGCAGTTAAAACTTATAACGGGTTACTGTAGGGTAATGAAAAATCAAAGATTTCGCGTTAAATGACCAATTAAGAAATGCCGGGCCAGAATGGAATTCCATTTCATATGTATTCTATTTAATTCGTGGGAAATCCAATTAGAAAATATAGTTCGAATATATAAAGAAATATAGTTCGAATTAGTAAAATCAATAGTTAAATCAATTAGTTAAATCAATCAAAGAATAATGATGGCGCTGCAAGTTGAATTGTGGGAAAATAGGCAAACAATTAAATAAAGCAACATTTATGTGTTTGGTTAAAATTCAAATGCCAATTTTGCATAAAAATAAATCATTAAAATTTTAAAATTAAAACATTAAAATTTTATTTTTAATGTTTAAATTTACATCTGCTTGCAAATCTTTTGTTTGATAATGCACATTTCAAGAGTTGTTTTTTTATAATCTTGCTTCATTTATTTCGTAATTTAGTTCATAATATTAAATATATTTCCACTGAACATGTTGTATTACGATTGTTCTGGGAATCTCCATAATAGGCTACAAAACACATTTTCTATGTGCACTATTTTACAGACTAAAATTCGTTAAATTATTCGCTTTACATAGGATACAAGCCATTTTTTAGTATCCCAGCACAGATAATCATAGGAATTAAGTTCAGTCTAATCAAAGTTTGAATAATTCTCATTTGCGCCAATTCTTATTTCTCAATTTGTTGCAAAAGAACGCGAATGTATAGGAGCAACTGTCTTCATCATGCCCAATAAGTGAAGGAACTGCTTCGTGCGCAGTATGGGGATAATCGAATAATTTAGAAATATTTTTTTAACTGCCTGAGTCCCTGATTCTTCAGACAGGAATTCCTGTGATTTCTGTTTGTGGGAATTCTAGAAAAATTGAGTCTGTAGAAAAAGAATTTGTTTTTTTCCGGAATTAAAAGCAAAAATGTCAAACCACGTTGCTGTAATTCTTCAGGAAACACTTCATTATTGTTGAAACGCTAATTAACGCTACTAACGCTATTAACGATATGATTGAACACGTCATAACGCACTTTTAACTCGTGATTTTTGCAAATGAAATGTACAATGAATAAATGATGTTATAAAATATAAAATGTTGAGGGTTTTTTTTTTTTGCGCTTTATGCGCTGTCTTTATGTCTTTTGTCGAAATTTGAATCAATAGCTTCGATAGCAGATTTCTTTTTCCCATTGTCTAAATATTCTAATTTTCAATAAAAAAAAAGGCCAATCAGAATGCTCTCTGCATAAGTCTGAGGCATGTCACTATAATTATAACAAACCTATATATAATAATTTATTTTAAATTTTGATTATTAATGCAATTATGCAAGCTATTAATGCAATTTCAGATAAGTAACGCAAAACAGCCCTTTAGTTACAAGTCTTTCTGTTCCTTTATTGATAATCATAGCTTACCTTTTCGGCCCACCCTGAGGCAAATGGGAAAAATCTAAATAACCGGATGCTGCAATAGCAGTCGTGAGAACCACGGTTGAATCTTAAAGGTCATCACCGAACACGGCACAACCCCTCCCATGGGAGCCACGTCCCGTCATCGGTAGGGGGTAATAACTCAACTCTATTTTTGTACCCATAAGAAGGTGAGAACCAACCAACATTTCAGACACTTCTCATCCCCATTTTGAGGTACTTCCGAGTGCGGTGATTTTCTTTCTTTCTTAGTAAATAAAATGAGAAATGTTAATATAAAAACTGAAAAAATTATGATAATTAATAAATTTAAGACTATTAGGGGATTAATAAATTTAATATGTTCTAACAATGAAATAAAGGGCTTAGATTTATCGATATTAGATAAGAAAATGGCCGTGAATAATACAATTTCTAAACAGTAATTCACTCAGTGCAGAAAGAGGAATGCACAATGAATGCAATGAGTGTTTAAAATATAACATTTTTTAAAAGATAGAGTTTTGTTTAACATCCGTTCTAATATATTTTGCTGTTAAAATCAAATCATAAAATAAAATGTATATACTTTATTAAATGATTATAGGAAACAAATTTTTAATTTTCGTTTAAAGACATCACATATATATAAGATTATAAAAGAATTAGAGTGACAAAACTCACACAATGGCGTTAAAAGGGTTTTAAGCCGTCGCACTTTCATCTTTCAAAAATTAAACCAGTTCTATTATATAATGAGAAGAAATAATTGTAAGACGCGTTGAACAACCCGTAAAAATATCGGATAAAAGTAACAGGTGATCTCATTACTATACATTATGAATCGTTTTTTTTTTTAATCAAAATGGGATATTTTTTTAGAAAAGAAATGGAGTGCTAAAAATAGCTTTCGAATATAATATTCAGTTTTTAATGCATGAATGAGAATAAAATTTCGCATGAAATATTCTACAATATCTAAAAGGGTTTGTGAAAAATAAATATAGAATTTAAAATTGGATGGATTTTATAAGAAAACATGAAAATTTGGGGGATTTTTGTTTTGCGAATATAGTACTTTTGAATCCATATGCTTCAGATTATAAACGAAACAGTTTAAGTTAATGTCACTCAGCCCTGATATTGGTGATATTTCATTTCACATAAATCACTTAAATAAAATTTCATATCCATATTTCCCCCAAATTGTCTGAGATTAATGCCTTCTTCTTTTAACTATCATACATAAACTTTGTTTATCGTGCGCATGGAGCTCTCATTATATCATAGCGCCAATAAAAACATAAATATACTGTTCATCTAATTTTTTCTGTTTTGTGATACTGTTACTAAATTTTTTTTATTTACCAAGTTAAATATGCAGATATGAAAGAGCATTCTCTTTGTTTAGCTTTCAACATTGGAAGAAAGCCACATGATTAAATTATTTGATGGAACAATGAAAATATTTTGAATTTGAGGACCATAATGTTGGAAATTATGTAAAAGTATTTTTAAAAATTGTGAAAGTATTGGAAACATTTGCATAACAATTAAACTGTATCATGAAAAAGACAAATTTTTAAACTTTTCAATGGTGTAAAATTTATTTTTGATCAATAATATTATTAGAAATTACCTCGAAAAAACGCCAATTTTCAGTTTATATTTAATTAATTAGAATTCTAATTATAATTTCAAAAATGTCGATCTGAAGCGATATTCCAATTTCCAAGATACCTATAAGCCAATTATGGTCATTTTAGAACAAATAGCTTGACCTGTAGAGAGCCAACACACACGCATTGATCTTTATTATTCATACGCGCATACATCTTATGTCGAGAAAAACGAATTAACGTTCTAATAACTAACGTCACTCTAAAATTTAAAGAAATGATGAATTAAATCCAGTGATATCATTTTCTATTACTCAACAATCTTTCTTTATTTTTTTGTGTATTTTTAATAAGTTTATAGATGTATTTTATATTAAATCACATTCATTTAGTTGCTTCGTTTATACAACTGTTTTTCGCAATTTTATTTATTTATTTGTGCATGCATTATCGTTAATGTAACAGAGAGTAAATTTTTGTTTAAAAAATAATATAATTAATTAAATAAATTCTAGAATATTACCATTTTAAGGTTTTTTTCTGACGAAAATTTCGAATCTGAAATATTTTTCATCATTTTTGTACTTTATTTATTTGTAAATAAAATCAAAGTTGATACAATTATAAGAATATTTTTACAAACACCAGAAATTACAATCACTGAAAATTCAAAAGTTCTAAACTTGAGTATTCTCGATATTGCTTTAAAATCCATTGTATTCCATATAATTATTTTAAAAGCTAATGAAATTGAAAATTAAGGAAAAAGTCGGTTAAATAATATCAATAGCAATTCCATATTTGTTCACAAATGCTTTTAAAAACTGGAAAATAATCTTTTACTTTCAGATTAGAAAAAACAATTATCGCATCATAATACAGTAAATTATTGGCATTTAAAAAATGTAACCATTTTATTTAAAATAATTTCATAAACAACGACAAAAAATTAAGGATCAGCTATTTAGAAAATTGAAAAATATTGGGTTGTTCATATATTAATATGAGAAACTGATTTCATTTGATATTATGCATCTCATACCAAAATTAGGCTTAAACTGTAAATTCGAATAACTGTCTTTCAATTTTCGAAATAACTGTAAATTTAAAAAAATATTCTTCATGTTTTTTTTTATTGCTACTTTCGAAAAGCTGTTAAATTTTCTTTAACACCTGACAACATTCCAACTGGAAGTTAGCCGAATTAGCTTTATTTTTTTAAAAGTTGCAGACCAAATTAATACCAAAAAAAAATCCTACTAAAAGCATGAACGCCGCCAAAATACTTTTTTATTATTTTTCATTTAATGCAGAATTTAGCATTTTAAGAACGAAGCGAAAAAAATGATTCGCGATTTTCCAAGACAGAAGAAAGTAAGCAAATTGTCCGGTCCATACAAAATTTCATAACTGTAAAACTTTCTTGCTGAAGACTATAATAAAAACATGGTTTGGTATTATCTAGAGGTCTTATTGATTTTGTTTTGTCTAAATTGTAAAACACTAGAGGTTTTTGTTTGTTTGTTGGTTACTTTGTTTAAAGCGAAAATAAAGATGATAAATTGTTGTTTTTCACCCGCGTAAAAAAGTAACAACCGTTGTACTGAAAAAAGTATTATGAAAAATGAATTTTAAAATCAAAGGTCGGCCAAAAACTGAAGGCAATGAAAAAGTAAGTAGTTTCAGGAGAGATACATGCCATAGAGTGCTTATGACGTTTTGTCCATGCACAATTAACATTTATCTATCAATAAATTTATTAAATAAAAAACTTGGGTGCTTTAATTTATAAGAAGACAATTTTACCTTTAAATCAGGCATTAAAATCAAAATTAAAACCTGGTTATGAGCACCATTTAAAACGCAATTTTTTCGAAGGAAATTGTATGATGTTTTTTTAATATTCACTTTCATCATAAAAAATACATTTTTTTAAATTTTATATTGACGCTATTTATACATTGAGGGCTGGTGATTAATGCAACTGATATTCATGTTTTCATATGCAGAAAATATGTTATAAATTGTATGTTTATGATTTACACTGGCAAAAGTAAGAAGGTATTTGATTTAAACTGATGCATTAAAATGGCAAGTGCTTTCTTTGCATTCTCTTTAAAGCATTTCTAAATTATATAAAATAATGAAATTTCTATTTAAACACTGCATTACTTAAAATATTTCTTACTTAGTTTTATGTATTTTGCATTTCTTTCATATTCTTTAATTTACAGAGGACAATAGAATGATATTCAATTAATGGCGCTTTTCCTCTAATTATTCTTCTCAAAATTTAAAATCGTTTGTGAGATATAAGCTGATGGTCAGCTCTATTCAGTCATATTACCGTCTCTTTTGAAAGCAACATTTAGGCTATTTTGGATCTTTTAATTTGGAACCGCTGTCAAAAGACGTGAGCGACACTTGAACTGACTTCTTTCTCTCTTAAATTTCGCATCACACCAGCTGGAGGACATTTGCCCCCCGATGGATTAGCCGTGCATCAGACCCACTTACACGACGATCCTTCGGTAGAATCGGTTCTCAAACCTAGAACCCCTCAGTGCCAAAACAGAGATCTTATCACTTGACTCCATCGGCCCTCAACTAGCTGCTGAATTAATGAAAATGCCTTCTGAGTAAGAAATAACCACTTGTCAAATTCAGTAGTTCTCTCCCAAGTAATCTGATCTACAAATCGTTTTGAAGAGTTTTAGTTATGAATATCGTAAGATGCCACTCTATCAGTAGTATTTGACTTGTTAAAATTGTCTTGTAAGAATATTTAAGTGAGTTATTCAGCAATAATTTTCATTAGTGATTTGATTTATAACTCAAGCTTCTTGCATCTATATTGAATACATTTTAGTGTGCATGCTAGCGCTACTATATTATACAGTGGACTCTCTCTAATATAACACATATGGCACATTTGTAGGATTATAAAGAACACCCGGACTGTATAAAATCATAATGAATTTTACAATTATAATACATTTTGGCACATGTGTAGGAAACGAACGAACAATGTGTTGAGGAAGAAAATATGGTTAGGCGTTGAGTAGTAGAACGTTAAACAGAAAAATCATATTCTGAAAGAGGAAAGGTTTCAACAGGGAAGAATGTCTTAACTTCAACGAAAAAGATTCTGATTAGTAGGATTGTTGGAGTAATAAGTGTTGAATTAAAGACAGTCTATTGTAATTAGCAGTAAAACTAAAGATAGATGAACTGAACCTAGAACATTGTTATGCTTTTAAATTTCGGATAAAAAAGTATAACTTTCTTTTAATTTTAAATATAAATAAATATATTATACATCTATCTAAATGCTTTTAGAACATAAAAGTTTCAAAGTACCATAGATTTTCTATTTCATTTAAATATAGGTTGAAAAATAATTATGAAAGTATCTACAAAAAAGAAAATAGTTTAATAAATTCTCACTTTCCCAAATAAAAATTATTTTCTGATTTGTAATTTTGAATTTTCATTATCAATTTTTAATTCATTTGTTACGAATTTAGAAAGAAATTTAATTTTGTAAATAAATGTAAGGTTATTTTAAATAAACAAATCACTGATAAATAATGATTTTGATATGTATGACGCATGTTTAAGAACGCCGGCGTCCTGACCTAGTACTAGCGCGCCTTTCCCGTGTTCTAGACGTTCCGGGTTCGAGTCCTGGTTCGGGGATGGTTGTTCTCTTCCTTGTAATTAGCAGTAACTCATGCACCTCTCTGTGAGGTGCATAAGCTCCCCCCCCCTGTAAAAAGGGGTTGTGCAAGCGAGTGTGTGTGTGCTATCTTTATTTGAGTTAGAAGTCAGACTTCTGCCCTCAGGGTCTTTACCCTCAGAAGCTACTGCGCAAAAATTTGGCTTAAAATAGTCACACGACAAAAAGAAAATGTTTTGGAGCAATAAATAGTACATATTGTTTAAGTATAAGAGGAGATTGCACATATAAGAAACTTTCAATAAAAGAAATATGATTTTTAAAACTATTTTTTCCCACAATTATGTAACCATATTATTAAGCCATATAATGAAACAACAAATAATATTTAAAATACAACAACTATCAATCCAAAAAGGTTTTTTTATAAAAACTTTTATGTAAGTCAACAGTTTTCAATTTGTAAATATGAAAATTAATAATTAATTTCTTACTCGTTTCCTGATTTGTTAGAATTGCACTATTTAATATTTTAAGATCTTTATTATCAGTTAAATATTAATTATATTTCGCCTGCACTGCCGTGTCGCCACCTGGTAAAAAAATTGAGAAGCAATAGCCCGTTGCACTAAAAAGTTGAATATATTTAAAATGAAAAAAATTATTGTTTAGAGCATTGATAAAAGAATGTTTAAACAAATTAATTTATATTTAAAATTATGTATTATTTAGACAAAGCATTTTATCATAAAGCAGATACTCTCATAATATAAAGCGTTTATAAAACGTATCAAAAGAGCGCGGATTTTCTTTTGTTTAAAGATTTTCTAGAGCCATGATCATAAAAAATTTATTGCAACGAAAACATCACAGTTAATAAATAGCAATAAAGATAAAAGGCTTTTAAATCTTCCAAGCAATCATTCAAAGATGCATCCGGTTCTCTCAGGTAATCCACAGAAATAGATGTAAGGCGAGTCGCAGAACCCATAAAAAATAACAGGTAATCTCCCTGGTATGCTTTTTAAATTTCTTCGTTCTGTATGCTGAAAATATTTTTTCGGTGAAAGATAGAGGCTTTTGAGAAAAGAGTGAAATACTTAAAATGTATTTTTTTTTCTGAATGAAATATGGTGACTCGGATTAAGATGAAAAATACCCATGGTGATCTTAAAAATCCTATTAAATCTTTTTACAAATGTTTATTGAAATTAAAAAGAATTTTCAGGAAAAAATATTGCATTTCTTTATAAATAACGTTTTTTTTTTAAAAATGAGTCCATGTATACATACTGTACTGTGCATATCTTTACGCATCCCACTATGTAAAATACTGCCACAAAATTTTACCTAGTGTAATGCTAAAAATGTAAAATTTAATATGTTGTTAATTTGTAAAGTTAAAATTCTATTAAATCTTTTTACAAATGTTTATAACAGTTTAAGAAGAGTTTTCAATAAAAGATACTGCATTTTATAAGAAATAAAGTTTTTGTGCATAAAATAAGTCCGCTATATATATATTGTATAAATCTTTATATATTCCACTTTGTAATATATTATTCAATATTTCACATAGTGCTGTAATAATATACAACATGCCACAATATTTTACATATTATAAAGCTAAATTTTTTAAGTTTAATAGGTGGTTAATTTGTAAAGTTAAAATATTGAATTGAATCTCAATTTGCAAAGTTAAAATTCTATAAAATGTTTTTAGAAATGTTTATAGAAAATAAGAAAATCTATAAAAGATGCTCCATTTTTCAGGAATAAGATTTTTGTTTATAAAAGGAGTCCATGTATGTATATTGTTATCTTTACATATTCAATATTGTAAAATGTTGCCACAATAAGCACATAAAGTGCAATGTTAAATTTGTAAAGTTTACTAAGTGGTTAATTTGTAAAGTAAGTTTAGTTTAGTTATATTAATGTCCCGTTTTTAAAAAAAACACTAGGGCTATTTTGGGACGAATTTCGTAATTGTGAATCATGGTCAGATGACGAGGGGGATACCTGAACGGGCACCTCTTTTCCAAACTTCCACACCACATGAGCGAGAATTTTTAAAGTAAAAATATTAAATTAAATTTTAATTTGTGAAGTTAAAATACTGTCAAACGTTTTTACAAATATTTATATAAGTTTATATAGAGTTTTCAATAAAAGATGCTGCATTTTTCAGAATTAAGGTTTTTGTTTATATAAAGAGTCCATGTATACATATTGTACATATCTTTACATATTCCGCTACGTAACTATTTCCACAGTATGTAATGCTATATTTGTGAAATTTAATACGTGATTAAATTAAGTAATTCTAAACTTGCCTCACGAAAATATATTTTTTAAATACATGGTGACAATAATATCAAAAATAATTTAAAATTTTAAAACATATCTAAAAACTTTTTTTCTTAATAAATCATATACGGAAATTACGATTTTATATATAAAAGAGTTAGTAAGAATATTTAGCAACTATTTCCCGCATTAACGTATTTTTAATGTGGCATCAATGAAAGTATATAAAAAATAGGTTAGAAGTATTTCATTCGTCATAAAAATTATGAGTATGCAATTTCTCAGAGGGAAATCAACTAAAAAGATTAAAGGATAAATTGATTTTAAAAGTAATCGAAGTTCTTCAATATTTAAATAAAATATTTATATCTAAACATACCTATGTTAAAGATCAATCTGAGTCGTGTTGCTTGCTTCTCCGAAATTCCCTGGGATGAAAACGCGAAAAAAAGTCTTATTTTACTATTAACAAGCTGAGACTTACTTAACATGGGTCTCTAGTGGTCTGGTTATTTTTGGCCGGAGTTTGCAACATACAAAATTAAATCTGTCTCAAGAACTACTACGAACTTCGGAGCGGAATTTGATATGCATACATAAAAAGATTTGCTGAATCTAATCATTAAAAAAGGCTGGAATTCCGTAATGGAACACTTTTGATACAGTATTTAATTAACTGATATCTCAAAACCGAGTTAATATAGAATTACCATAGTTACCATAATTAAGTCTTAACCCAGTTGATTAACTATGTTAATTAATTCTGTTAAATCAGTTTGTATATCTCAACAAACCTGCACCTTTAACACATTTCCATCGACGCAAATTCTGTGACAATGCGATAAAAAATAAAGTTACAGAAGTGTTCCATTCTTTTTTGTTTTTTGACGACTCTACCTTTATTAATTTCTGCCTGTTTTCATTGATGTGTGTATGGAATTTGGTAAAATTCTATGTATCTGAATTTTCATGAATGTTGTTATCAGATTGTACAGGCAGTTAACGTTCTCCCAATGTCATATAATATAGGGATTGAAAAGTTTACTGTAAGATCAAGAAAAGTTATGTTGCAACTAAATTATTTTTGTAACGGTAAATCATTGGATAATAGTATTTATTTTAGTTCTGAAATTATGTAATAAAAATCTAAACGTGAGTATTACAAAGTTTAATAAAATCAAGAAAATAAAATTCTTACTACAACAAACGTGGCATTATAGAAAGACTTCAAGGAATATTTTAAAACATTCATTTATTATTTCTATATGTTATTATATTTACGAATAGTTCAATAATTAATAAATGTAATTCAACAATTCAGCACATTAAAAGAATTGTATTTTACTCTATAAGAATGAATTAATATATCTTGTTTAAAGCTATCTTTCAGGATTTCAATCAATTAACCCAGATTTGAATATAATTTTCATAAAAATCAATCAAAATTTTAAAATTATGTTTGAAATTATTATTGTTCTTATTCATAAATCCACTCGCAAGCTATTGCATCACATGTTTCTTAATTATGTTTCTTAAGATAAACTAATTTAAAATAAAGGGAAAAAACATAATCTTTCGCTGAATGTTTTTAATAAAAAAACACTTCATATGAAAAAATAATTATTAATTATACATATATAGTAATCTCAAAAATAAATAAATTCAAATCTCAAAATTAATATCAAGCATTTTAAAACTCAATGCCTTAATCCTGCAATATATAAATAAGAGTCCTCCTAAAATTTGGAGAATAAATACCTTCACACATCAATATGAAAAAGGGTCTTTAAAATTGATATCATCCATGTCATACGGAAATTCTACTTTTAATGGAAATACAGCAAAAATCCTTTTTTAATTCTGTTCTAGAAAAGTTGTTTAACTTACAAATCCTTTTGGCACAATTCTCAATCAGAAAGATTTCAAACATTTTTTACGCTAATTTTCAAAACTGATTGATAAAAAAAATTATTAAAATGCTCTCTAGAGGCAACCCTTTTTCATTATGTCTCGCTTTATGGAATGTTAAACATTTTAGAGCTGGATAAGACAGAATTGTTCACGCCTAAGATCTTGCCAAAAAAAATGCAAGCAAATTGTCCGATCAACATCTGATTGAACGACAAAAAAATTGCTGTAAAAGATAATGATAAAAAAATCATATTTTTCAGAAGGCTTATTGATCCTGGTCAATTTCAGGAGTGCAACACTGTTTTTTTTCTTCTTGTTGTTGTTTAAAATAGAAAATGAGAACGAAAAATTGTTATTTTTTACACCCATAAAAAAAGAAACAGCAGCGTTGAAATGGAAAAAAAAATATGAAAAATAAACTGTGAACAGCAGTTGGACAAAAACTATGAATATAAAAATTGAGCATTTTTAAATAAGCTGAAATCCATGCTGTGTTCCCTGCCGGTGGATTTTGTTTTCCTGCATAGAACGTATCAAACGATAACATCAATATATTTTTTCTATGATTTTAGAAATAATTTTTAAAAGAGTGTTTCACAAGTTTAATTAAGTATAAAAACAAAGATTTCAACCTGGAAATGATGACTAAAATAAAGTACTTTTTTCTGCCATAAAAAATTAAAGAAACTTAACATGATTTTTGCATTTATTAATTTTTTTCTTTTAATAAGAAATTAATTATTAAAGACAAAATATTTTTACAAATTTTGAGCGAAAGTTATTAATTGTTTTTTATATTTATTTATAAATGTCAATTTAAAGAATACCTACAGAAATGTTACTGGAAATAGAAAAAATATCTTACAACTCTTTAATCGTATTTAATCAACTGTAGAAATTATTTCTTATATTCATAATTTAATTTAATAACTGAAGATAAACAAGGAACAATGTTTTTCTGATAATTCAATGTTTCTTTGCTATAGTTTTGTGTCAGTTTCCAAACATGGTATTATTATTTTTATATATATATTTTGGAAATTTTGGATCAGATAACTGTCTTATTTAATTTCTTTTAACAATGATTTTACACGTGTAGCTTCACCTGAAGTATATTTGAGAAAAGAAAATCCTTTCAAAAATTTCAGATTTATAATATCAAATTATAAATTAGGGACTAAGAAGTTAAATTTTTAAAACTAATTAAATGAATGTTTTAAATAAATGAAGAAAGTAATTTGTTTTAAATTCTAATTTTTAGAAAATTAATGAAAGGGTGCTTTTTAAAATTATTTTTGATATATTTATTTGAACCTTTACTTTGTATTAAATAAAGTTTTATTTATATATTAGAACATTAATTTCAATGTAAAACTTTTGCATTTAAATGTTAAGTTACCACTTAAAGTTTTTACAATTAGACATATCATAATTTCACGTAAAGCATTGTACATTGAGACATTTTGCGGGATTCGCTGCCTGACTCGTTCTTGTTAGGATTAGTGTCGGAAGGGCAGAGAATGGTGAATATCGAGAACGCTGAGTTCTCGTTTATGGATACCTCTCCCAGTCTCCAAGCCCCCTCGGATTTACCGGTCAAGACTTTTCCACCAGCCCAACACTACATTGACGCCAACTCCATTTGTGAGGAACTAAGAAAATGCTCTGCAGCCATCAAAACAACGAAAAATAATATCCAGATTGTGAAGAACATGATATTTGACCCTGAGCCAGAAATGCTTATGGAGTTAGACAAGATCTACCAGCAGCGGTTGTAGGATCTACAAAAAAAAGGGGGGGTGATCTTGGAACTTATCCTTTAATTAATTGCAGGGACCAGACCCCCCAAAATCAGTCGAACTTAAGTAAAACCAAAAGACTTAGAACTGACTCTGTTAATGATAAAAGTGGTAAAAATCCTTCAACTGCAAATAAAAATTTAAAATCAAAAGTAAATCAAAAAAACCAAAAATTCTGATAATGAGGAATTTAAATTCCCTTCCAAAAGATTAACCGCTAAGATTAATGCTAAAACTCAGGATTCTGATAATGACTCGATCTTAAGTGAAAACACTTACCAAACCCTCGAGAACCTCGATTCTGACGAGGGAAAAGATGAAATTAAAATATCAACACCCAGCCCCTCTCCCCCGATAATGCTTAAAAGAACTTAGAATTTCATTGATGATCTAAAACTGTTTAATGACAACTGTCTCCCAGTTGAGAGCAAACTGGGCGGTGCATATATCAAAATATTTGTAAACAATTATGAAGAACACCGTAAGTTAACGAAATTCCTCAAAGAAAACAATCTAGACTTTTTTATCATAACACTCTGATCCAGTCGTCCCATTAAAATTGTTATTAGAGGCCTTCCCAACAATATTTCAACCCAAATAATTAAAGAAGCCTTAGAAAATGAATGTAATTTCAAAATTGAAGAAGTAGCTCAATTAACCCGCTTCAAAACTAAAGAACCACTTCCCCTCTTTCAAATCACACTACCTTATATTGATATCAACAAAAGTATTTGGAATCTTGATTCCCTACTCTACCTAAAAATAAAAGTTGAAAAATTTGTCAAAAAAACAGGCAGCATTCAATGCTTCAACTGTGATTATTGGCACCATAGTGCTGCGTCCTGCCAGATGAGACAGAGATGCATTAAATGCGGTGGTAAATACCACAAAGATCAGTGCATTACACCACCTGAAAAACCCGTCTGCATTAACTGCGAAAAAGAACATTACACTTCATACCGTGGGTGCGAGAAATTCCCCAAAACAAAAAGAACTAATAAAACATTTACCAAAAACAGTTATGTTAACCCTAGCATTTCATATGCAAAAACAGCAAGTAACGAATCATTTCAAGCTGAACTACCCCCACCAAAAAAAAAAAAAAAAAAATGTCTGCTGAAAACAAAGCAATCAATGCTCAAGCTCCAGTATATTTCCCCAAAGATAACGTCTCTGAACTTGAAGATATAAAATATGTAATTAACGAATTTAGAACACTTTTTAATGGATGTGATAACTAGCTAGGCAACTCAGAAGTGTCGACAATCATCTTGATAAACTCGCAATACTAATCGAACTCACGCCCATTTTTAGCAACGTTTACAAGGTGTAATATTTGCGTTTGCTTCGTTGCAACTTAAATTTCAGGCAAAATAAAACTTCCCTTTTCTCTCTCTCTCTCCCACACTCAAGAAAACACTACCTCCAAATTAAAATAACCCATGTATGATGCATTGTAATTAATAAGGTCAGTTTCATCACTCCAAAGTTAATAACTATTTGGTTTAAGGATGGTGGGGCCTGCGGCCCCAATGAGCCGTAATCCCTCTCTCAACAAGTCTGTTCTGTTGACACACTTATCTTTGTCTGTCGAAGAAAAATTTTAAATTATTCCATCAGCGGATAAGTTCATAGTTATATTCAAAATATTTTTGTGCGGTAAGATATTATGCACAGACTTCATACGGTAAATGTTAGTATAAAATATACAAAGTTTACACTTTTAAGGTTCTTTTTTTATTTCTAACTTGATATACATAAATGATGCTTGATTCTGTATATAGTTAAAAAAACAGCAATAGATCAATTAAAATTCATTTTAAATCGATATTGTGCTTGAAACTAAATGCCAAACTTCTCTACTTCAAATTTTTAGATTCAATTTATTTAAATACATCTGTTAATATGAGAAAATTCTTTTAAAAACTATATCTTTCAAAACATTTCGAATTCATTCGCGGTTTTATTTAAAACAGTTTCAAATCAGTCAGTATGTAATTCAACCTAAATATACAATACAATAATTACATGCAATAAGTATACAGTAAAAATTTTAAATAGCTCGTTTTCGCAAACAATTCTGCATATAAATTAAGAATAAATATAATTATTTATTCTTAACCGTATAAAATATATTTATATAATTTTATATATTTAAATAATATGATCTTTAATTCAAAATAGACTTTTTTTGTGATATGTGACAACTTTAGTTCAGAATTTATTTATGAAGAATCAAACTCTGCGCTAAAATTTATTAGATGCTTCTTTTTTATATAGCATTGTTATGGACCTATATTGATTATTCTTAAATGTGTTCCTAATTAGCCCAATTTCATTTTTTTAAAGAAAATGCCTAAATGTGAATAAACATTAGTATTTTTTTCGAAGTTTAATATATCACTTAAAAGCAATTAATAACTATAATTGATTATAACACACAATTATAACTATATCAAGTTTTTTTTAACATTGATTTTAAAAAGTGAGCATGCATTCACTCTCTTATAATTTATTCTACTTAGTTTTTATTTGCAAATAATCAAAAATTAAAGCAATTTCAAAAGCAGGTTAATTTTAAAATTAATACCACTTTATATTTCAAGAAAGGATTTTCTTTCAAACAAAACTTATATAAATATATTTTTTGAAGTTTTTAGAAATCCTTCCGATTATTCAACCGTTCTGATAGATATTGTCTGTTAATCTACGTCAATAGAATTTATTCAAATATCACTCATTTTTTTTCTTCTCGAAAAAAGCTTAAATCTTAATCGAGAATCATGCTTTAATAAAAAAAATGCAAGTTAAATTACATAATACTAAGATTACTAATCTGTTATTTTCATGAGAACCACTGTTCGCCTTGTGGCTAATTCTTTGTTACACACGAAATAAACAGATGAATTAATAATTAATGTTTGGAGGGTTTAAAATTTTTTAACATATTTGCTATTTAATAATTTTTGTCAAAACCAATATAGTACTGATATCTTCCGAGAGTCTCATCTTCCACAAAGGGACGCTGAGAAATGTACTTTTCCTAATTTTGCACTTTTAACTCCATTTAATAAATCGCGCCATTAAGCGCAATTAATGCGAACTAATACAATGAATGTTACAATGAAGTCCGCTAGATGTCGCGTCCGTTGTATTTGTTTATAAATGGGATGATAGTCTTGCTATTATTGCAGCCGCTTCAATGTTTGATAGATATAAAACCTTTTTTAACATAATTACGATTTAATAATTCTTACCAAAACCAGTATTTAAGTATTGATACCTTTCGAGAGTCTCGACTTATACATAGGGGCACTGAGAATTGTTCTTTTCCTAATTTTGCATTTTTAACTCCATTTCATAAACCCCGCCATTACGCGTAATTAATGCAAATTAATAAATTAGCTGTTGCAATGAAATACGCTAGATATCGCGTCCATTGTATTTATATACTAGCTACAGTGTGCTCGACAAAAATACAAATTTTGCAAAAAAGCAAGATCAATATTCGGAAAAGGTGGACACATTATCGAATACCTGCGAATTATAATAATCTTTTTTAGCATTAAAATACATAAAAATGAATCAGGTTCAAGACAAAACGGCGTACTAAGGCGAGCGATGTATTAATATGCAACGTAATAGAGATGTTTCACAGAATTTGAAAATTTAAATTTAAAGAAGCAGATCAAAATTTCGTCTGATAATTATTTTATGAATTTTCATTATTCAATGTTCACCTTTAATATTTTCCAAAATCTTTTATTGATGCAAAATACTTCTAAAGGATAATTTCATCCATTCTCCATTTGCCGCATGAGATATTTGTATTAATATAATATCATAAAATAACACAGAAAATCGAATAAAATTTTGATGCTAGTGATTGCATCAAAATTTTGTGCGATTTGCTGTATGCGATTTTTGAGACTTGATATTTTGATATAATAAAGACGAAATGCCAAAAGAAAGATAAAGGGGGAGGAACATGAACAAAGGATTTTAAAACAAAAATGATGATAAAAAAGACGCGAGTCCGGCTTTAATTTTATCATTTCATAGGAATATTTAACGAAAATATTATAAAAATAACCAAGCAAACCATTAAATAATTTGAAATTTTGTATATTCCTCTTCCTTTCCTTAACTAAATAAAAATAACGTGTATATTTTTAATTCTGCTATCATTAACAGCAGAAATAACTATTAGATTATTTTAAAATTCTAAGAAATTACGTCTTTACTAAAAAAATGAAATCAGAAATTTTCTTAAAGTTTTTTTTTCAGTTAAGTATCAATAAAAATAGTGATAAGATGTGTAACTGAGATAAATGAAAATGGATGTCTGGGATAATCATCTTGCTATTCTTGTAGCGGCTTCAATTATTCAATTTTTAACACTTTTCAACGCATAAAAGTCTGGATATCAAAATTGTGATCAGAGCACCAAACAATCATGTTTGAAAGAAATTCTCATTCCTTTGTTATACAGATAATTACGTGGGAAAGATAACACTTTTATTTTTCCATTGACTGAGTGTTACTTGTCAGTAAAAGATGAATATCAATTTTTAAGCGCTAAAAGAGCATTTTGCCATATGGAAAAGTTTCGGTTTCCAATTCGGAGAGTCGTAGGCTCGAGTTTCAATTTTACAAAGATCTACACTTGTTCCATATTATCTTTTGATGATCACATTTCGTTCCACCATTTTTAAATTGAAATTTTTTCAAGGAAATGCTGGCTCATGTAGCCCCTCGCCATTAAAAAAATAACATTAATAAGTAAATATATGTAATAACTATTTAAACAATTTTTCATTTGGAATTATACTTAGCGGATATCAAAAGTTCATTGCATGAATCGATATTTTCAGTGCTTTCAATGTTTAAAACATAATTCGCTAGCATATCAGTGAGTAAAATCAAATATGCGTTTGAAAACAAAACAACTTTAATGGCCGGTGCTCTTTTATCTTTATTATAAGTTTAAAGGAAGATGAAATTTTTTATGAAAAAAAAACACTGTTCGATTTCATACATTTGGAGCATTGCATTTTTGAGTTATTATTTTTACATAAGTGCAGTAAAAGCACGCAAACACATATGCATTATTTCTAAAAGTTTTTCATATTTTAAAATTTCTAAACTAGCATTCAATTTATTTGGAACTGTACACTTTCATGGCACTTTCTTTATATATACATTTTCTATATGAGAAATTAAAATTATAATCTACGAAGAATAATTTTAAAAAATTTATGTCAATATTTCTATACTTTAAAACATTTTCCTATTGTGTAAATGCTTTTGTTGTCTATTATATATCATTAATCGGAAAAGTTGTAAAGACTCTCTACAAAAACTTTGCCAAGCATTCTTATCTTTAAAAAACTTACTAATACAGAAAAAATACTTTTAAAAATTAGAGTTACATAATCATGAAGAAAAATTCTTTTAAGAATTAGAGCTACATGATCATGAAGAATAAATTCGTTTAAGAATTAGTTACATAATCATGAAGAATAAATTCTTTTAAGAATTAGAGCTACATGATCATGAAGAATATATTCTTTTAGGAATTAGTTATATAATCATGAAGAGTAAATTTTTTTCAGAATTAGAATTAAATAATTATGAATGCTTCTATAATTTTAAGATGCATAATTATTCAGATTTCATCGTTTTTTTTTCTAGAAATACAGCAATAACGAATAAAGAATGAAAATAAATAAAATTGATAGAAATAAGTTTAAGAAAGAAATGTGTAAGAATGTAAAATGCAAAAGTACTTCAAAGTAATTAATTCATGTCTTCGAGTTATAATTTGTTTAATTGGTAAAATAGTAATTATTTTTCTCAGCAAGAAAAATTTTAGGTATACATTAAAGCAAAAAATACTTTAAACGAAACCGTATTCACTCATGCAAAATTGAGCTAGAGTCAAAGAAACTGAATTCTCTGGCACGACAAGTGTGAAAACTTACCTCATTAAAGATCGCCTAAGGGTGCAGATTTTCTTCACTTTTTTTGTATTTTTACCCTCATGTGTGTGAATTAACGATCACACTTTGTTAATTAAAAAAGTTGATTCCATTCAGGGTTTTAAAAATTTTCGGCTTACTTTCATTTAACAGAAACAATGAGAAAAGAAAAAAATGAAACAAGGGAAAGTCAGTTCTTTAATACAACAGCAATGGACAACTGTAATAATGTTCTTCAAAAAAATATCACTATCCTTTATATAAGTTTCGAAATTGTTATTATTCATTTTAATATATGTGAACAAAATTCAAAAGAATTCAGCTCCTATTTTCTTTAATACTTTTGAAATATTTTTTAGATTAAATGTAGCAAATAAGCAACAATGAATCAAAGGTTAAGAAAACATTGATCTCTTGATTCAAGTATTGTCAGATATTCAAATAATAAATTCCCCGTGCTATCATTGAATCTTTAATAATAACATCTTTTCCTACATTATTTTCATCACATTGAAAACTAAACCGGTAATTTTCAAAAATTATTTTTTAAGACCAGTATATATCGTAACAGTATATATTTAAAATTTTATTTTCATAATTAATTTAATAAATTAATTGCATTTCAATGATAAATATTTTAATTTTCAGTTTAATGGTATGGTGAGGTAAATTTTTAAAAAATTAAGTATGTCAATGATGAGGTAAATTATTAACAATTCAAATATATCAGGGATGAGATAAATTATTAAGAATTATTAAATTTTCAGCTTAAAGGTAAATTATTCAAAAGCAATCAGGTAATTTTCAAAAAAATTGTTCCTTAACATTTTGTAATATTATACATTTGCAATTTTTCGTGTTTAAATTTAACAGATTAATTCCTTTTCAATGATGAATATATTAATTATCAGTTTAATGGTGGAGTAAATTATTAAAATGTCAAGTATATTAATGATGAGGTAAATTATCAACAATTCAAATATTAGTAATGAGATTAATTATTAAAATTTTAAAAAATTTTACTTAAAGGTTAAATTATTGAAAAGCAATCGGGTAATTTTCAAAAATTTATTCTTTAAAATTTCGTAACATTTTATATTTAAAATTTTAGTTAATTAGTTAAATTTAATAGATTCGTTCCATTTCAGTGATGAATATTTTAATTTTCAGATTAATGGTGGGGTAAATTATTAAAAAGTCAAGTATGTCAGAAATAAATTATTAACAATTCAAATATATCAGTAATGAGATAAATTATTAGATTTTTAATTTAAAGGTAAATTATTGTAAAGCAATCAGGTAACTTTCAAATAATTATTCTTTGATATTTCGTAACATTAAATATTTGAAATTTTAGTTTATTAGTTAAATTTAATAAGTTAATTCCTTTTCAAGGATGAATATTTTCATTTTCAGTTTAATGGCGGAATAAACTATTAAAAAGTCAAGTATGTTAATGATGAGGTAAATTATTAACAATTCAAATATGTCAGTAATGAGATAAATTATCAAAAATTATTAAATTTTTATTTAAAGGTAAATTACTGAAAAGCCAAAAGGTAATTTTCAAAAAATTATTCCTTAACATTTCGTAATATTACATGTTTAAAATTTGTCTTACTTAAATTTAATAGATAAATTCTTTTTCAATGATAAATATTTTAACTTTCAGTTTAATGATGATGTAAATTATTAAAAAAATCAAGTATGTCAATAATGAAGTAAATTCTTAAAAGTTTTTAAATTTTTAGTTTTTATGGTAAATATTAAAAAAACACTTACTAATCCTAATTAAAATACATCTGATAATAATATGAAATCTCTGTAAGGACAAATAAAATGAATGCATTTCACAAATCCAAAACCCAAAATTCTTCTAAGCTCTAAAATCTAACGCTGAACTCAAAGAGCTAAAGAGAACACGTATTGATTAAACAGGTTCTGTCATCAGCCAATAATAAGTCGAACATACAACGAGATTCAATTACGCATGTAGTTTGATATCCCCACATGAGTAAACTGTGAATTTCCAGTTTCCAGATATATATGCTATGCATTCATTTGCATTGAATGAGATATGCGGGGAATTATGTACATATTCATTGAATATGCACGATTGCTCGAATAAATGAATGCAGTGGCGTCCTGAAATAAGCATGATTCCATCAAACAGAAAGTTCAGATAGAATTTACTATTTCCTCCAACAAAACTTAATCAATGAAAGGCAAATATTAGATTTTTCTTTTAAAAAAGTATCTTTTTTTTTAAGTTTCTTTTTAAAAAGTATTGAGATTTCATTCAGGACATGTTGTTTATTTATAAAGTTTCAAAATCCATTTAAACTAAATAAATATGTAATTTGCATTTTTAAAAATTTGTTTTATTTAACATAGATAAAATGGAAGGCATTTTTTTCGTAAGCAAGATTTTAATGCAAGATAAAAATTTATAAAAAAGCATATAATGACAAAAAATTTAAAGCTAAAGCAATTCCAAAAAATCCAACTAAAAATAAACATGCGCGTCCAAATGCTACAAGACTATCTGCTGACGCATTCTCGAACCAATTGTTAGATATCGGCGATGGAAGAGTTGCTGTTTATGAAAATGCTGGATACATAAAATTCCCCAATAATTTCTACACTATCGTTGATTCGCAAAATGCTCTCATTGACCGCATATTTCCCGATTTAAGCACACAATACATAAATCATCCGTGGCTGGCAAAAAAAATCCATTTTGGCAGCAAAAAATGTGGACGTCGACGATTTAAACTTCAAGATACAGCAGTCTTTGACAGGCGACTTGGTATCATACAAATCGATCGATACAGTTTGCGATGCTAACGAAGCTGTAAATTATCTAACAGAGTTTTTGAACTCACTGGATTTGTCAGGCATGTCAGCACACCTTCTACGACTGAAGTTGGATCTCCGGTTATTTTATTTCAGAATTAGGCTGCCATCCACGGCTGTGCAGTGGCACGTGGTTGGTCATTAAAAAAATGATGAAAAACGTTATCGAAGCCACCATTTTGAATGGCAAATTCCGAGCCAAAATTGTTTTGCTGTAACAATTCCAATGATTCTCACAGACGTGCCAATTGAATTCAAACGCGTTCAATTTCCTATTAGATTGGCATTCGCAATGATAATCAATAAGTCGCAAAGCCAAACGATGTCTATTTGCGGCTTAGATTTGAGCACACCATGTTTTCCACACGGACAATTATACGTGGTATGTTCTCGCGTGGGCAAACCATGGAGATTATTTGTATTGGCAAAAGACGTAATTATTTCCTTTTTATACTTTAGGATTAAAAATATATTACTTTTTTCACTTTACGTTTAACTTTTAAGAGATCAAACAATATATATGTTCGTTACGTTAATGAAATACATTCTATTGAGAAAATGAATGGTTGGTTAATTTTTTTTAGGCGATCATCGTCTACAGTGCCCCATTCCTCTTTCTTTCATAGATCCCACCCCCAAACACTTACAATACATTCGTTATTTTTTAATTAACAACCAAAATATTCACTAGAAATAATTTATATGGCAGAACAACGTTTGCGGGTCAGCTAGCAAAAATATAACAATTTAAAGAAGAAAAAAACTATTTTTTATTTAATTCAAAGTTTGAATTAATACGATGTTCTATCGTGTAACGATCTATTTTTACTAACCCTAAGCTATCAGCTGTCAAATGTTTTTTTAATAGGGTTGCACTTTACTTATTTCACGAATGGTGGCAAATTGAAATATTGCGTTAATTTTGGGACAACCTTTAGTTAACTGAATAGTATCATACCCTTCACTTGTATTACTGAGCTTCCCTTTACGATATAATCTAGAAGCTGATCTTCAAAAATAATCCATAGTCCATGAGTCAATAAAATATCCACATTTTACTATCATAGTACATAGAATTCACTTTGTCCCATCTTATCAGTCCAACTTTACGCCCTTGTAATTTTTCAAACAACACATGTCCAATAGTACTATTCTTCAACTGCTATCCCGAAAGTTTAATGTGCTATCCATGCACACAGAAATTATGGAATGTTTCAAAAGCTGTTTCCAACCACTTGTTCGATGACATTAAAAATTAATTTAGGATGGAAAAAAATCAGTATTACATGTTGATACAACATTACTCTTTGGATATATTGCGTATTTGGATATCTGTTTTGTAGCTGAAAGAAATTTCTCTCCCTTTTTTCATTTTTGAAATTGAAAAGACTTCACTTGTTTGCAATATTGCATAGAATTTTTTATGAAGTTATTAATATAAAAACATAATTTGCTAATCAAGAATAATATAATTAATATAGTTCGAACCTGATTCTCGGCGAAAGCAATCTCCTATTATATGGCATGGCAGCAGTAGCTGGAGGACAATACTAGGTAGTTGATCGCAGTACTTAAGAATAAGATAAGATCTATGGAAAAGAAATTTAAACTAGAATTCTTGAGCTGAAGAATTCAGCAATAAAATCCAGATGAACTTTGTATAGGTGAAAACCTAATCTATGTATAATGCACGTGATAAAAACATCCCAAACTCCAACATTTCTCCTTATTTCGTCCTTGCATATGCGTAAAAGTTACATAGTCATCTCTGTCAGCTCATTAAATACAAAGTAAGCCTTTTTCTGTGGAAGGAATGAATTGTTTCTACACATCACACCCATGGACAGTTCATGAGATCAAAAAACAATTTACTTGTTTACAATCCTGTATATTATTTCCCTTCCTAACGTATCCTTTTCTCAAGTAATACGAGACCTGAAGCAATGATAAGGTACTGTTGGATAAGCTATTTTTTATAACTGAAACAATTTCTGATATTTCGTGTACAATTTCTGATATTTTTCTTAAATTATTTAAAATTGTATGTGCAGTGATGGTCAGTAAAAATTAGGATAGATTCTTAAAGCAGCTGGATTATACTTATCAGATGCTGTATTTATTCGTAACTCAATGCAGCCAATAAATGAATTACTAAATTTAAAAATCTCTTTTTATTATCATATAAGAAGCATAGAGAAAATATTGTGGTCTTTCGGAAAAATTATTTTCGAAATTTTATTGAATTCCCACTTTTTAGGCCTCTCCGAGTTCGGAAAAACACATTTTTAGCGCTTTATTTGTCTGTCTTCAAACAAAAGGGCAAGTATAACTCAAAAACGCTTTTAGTCCAACTTATGAAATTTGGTATATCATTTTTACACTAAAGTATTATATTATCTTCAAATTTTGAGCTACATCCATTCAGAATATGTCTACCCAGCCGTCCGAATATAATTTAATACGAAAATTACTAAACAAAGAGAAGTAGATGGATAAGATTTGAAAAGCGAATTTATTATCTAAAGTATAAATATTTATCAAAGTTGGAACCAAATCCGTTCAAGGGGTTAACTTTCAATTGGCCTATACATTTAGAAGCATGTAAACGCAATGATTAAAAAAATGGCTTAAATATAGGAAATTTGTTATGTAATTTTGTGCCAAATTTGGGCTTTAATAATTTGGAAACAATGTGTCTAATATATAAGTTCAATTTCGGTTCCTATTGCTAAATGCTAGGGATTTATCGCCAGATAAATCGCTAAGGATGATACAATAGATTCAGAAAAATTGCTAAATTCAAGCCAAAGATGAATGTTTTTATCGTTCACCAATACACGCAAGACATTCGCTGCCTTACCCTAATACAAATTTTATACGAACGAAGTGGATAACGCTTTTAAAAGAGAGTATAAGGGAAAGTTTTGGGGCGACCAATCTAGCTGGTTTTATCCATGACTGAAGAGGACGACCAAAGGTACTAAAAATGCTGCCTTTTGGTATCAAATATTGCTAACTGAGAGATTTTGTAAATGCATTCAAAATTAAAATTAAAAAAAATTACATTATGGTCAATAATAATTAATCGATTAATCGTTAAATCGTCATCGTTAACGTAGTTAGTATTAAAAATGACTGGTCATGGTTATATATCGAAAATCACTTTTGCCAATTATTAAAAATAACTTATTGATTACATTGATAGTAACATATGTACTACGCTATTTGAATTAAACAACCCACCAAAAGGCAACACCATATTTTATAGTGCAGGAGGAGGGAGTATACGGTGAAAGTGTAAACATTTCTCATGCACTTACAGTACAATCATAAATTCTAAATACACATATTTTGTTAAGAACAAAGTATTTTGCATGTTTTGGGATTAAAAGATGAAATTTATTTTTAAATGTATAAAACTGGAAAGGCCAGAGTGCATCAATTAATTCTTCGAATCTTCGTTAAAACTTGAATTTAAAATTTAAATTAAAGTTTTGGAAATAGAAACATATATAATTTAAATTCAACTCAGATTTGCAGATGAAAAAAGCAATTAAACTAATTTCGTATTTGGAGCGAATCAAATATACCCATTAACATGTTTGCGTAAAGAATTTATTATGAAGATTAATTACAAAACATAACTTTTGAATGAAAGAAAACTATTTTACTAGAAATAGATCAAAGGGCATGTTTCCCTGTTTACAAGAACAGCACTCTAAATTCGAATGTTTTCTTCGAAATCTTTTACCTCTAAATGTTGTCTTTAAAAAATAAAACTGTTTTGACTAAGAATCTAGTAATGTTGGTTTCTTTTAAACTTTTGTCCATCATTCTTCGTTTATTTATTTTTTTCCAGATACATTGACTTTTTGAAAAAAAAATCGACATACATTCACAAATAATAATAAAAAAAACAATGCAAAACTACATTAAACATATATTTGATCAATCCATCAATATAGTGGAGAAAAAGACATATGTTGTAAAAAGTCAGATTAAAAAAACGTCAATACTACATCTATAAATCATGGCTGTGAAATGATGTGGAAAAGATTAAACGATGAACAGATTTCAATTTTTACAATTGATGATATTGAAAGGAGTAATCTGAATCTTTTTCAAATTTAATCTATAGCAAAAAGAAATAAAAAAGTGGTTTTTATTTTTGCGTGATATATTGATTTTTGGTTGCTCTTTGAAGATAATCAATTCATAAAGTAGAAGTTTCATTTCTGCTTGAATATTAAACTATTAAAGATATTTTACATATGGAATTTTGCTAAAAGAAATTTGTTTTGGCATTTTTTTTAATTATTTGCCAGTTTTAGAACCAACAGTCCAGTATTTGAGCATTGTAAGAACTCAGTTTGTGCATTTTTTTTCAAAGCTAATCGGCAAAATTTATCTTAAAAGGCGGATGTTTATGTAAGTAAATAAGCTGTTTACATTTAACTGACAGATGATATTAAGAGCATGGTATATTGTGTTCCATCGCACAATTTGAAAAAAAGAAATGCATAAAACTGTTTTACAATTCATAAAAACAATATAAAATAAAAGACTTGTATTGCTCAATATTTAGTTAAATTATTGTACCATAGGTAGACGATATCACGCGATAGAATTATTAACATCATAAAATTAATCAAAAGTTAGTTGGCCGGGACAACTACTTGTCTATATTTTCAATTAAATATCTTATGCTTGACTGAAAGTCTATGATATCTTTCATGGGGAAAAAAAAACTTAAGCATAAAGTTGTGACAGAAATAAAGAGATTCCTTCAAAATGAGATGAGAGTGTTAAGTGATTCCTTTCGCAAGATGGCTCTGGTGCGGTGTTGAAGCTTTTTATAATGCGAATCCTCCCCTCCCCATATAAGCAATATACAATAGAGAGATATATTGTATATTGGCATACATAAGCCCCTACATTATAAGCATTATAAGGCATTATAAGCCCCTACCTGTGCTATGCGCACCGTCAACCCAACTGTCATTCGAGGTGTGAGTTGAATGTAGCTAGCATGGTGAACATATCACCACCTTTTCTATTGATGAATTAAATGTTATGTTCTAATAATTGATATCGCGCACATTATTATCCTAAAAATCTTAAACACCGTTTTATTTTACATTCATATATCTATTATATTCATTATACATATGAATCATTCTAATGAAGTGAAATTCAATGGCTTCTTAGTACTATTAAAAATGCAACACTATGGAAGATCTATCTTCTAACATTAGAAGTACTGTAATTTCCCTTTTTATTGTTCCTACAAATTGTACTTATATAAAACAGAGTTCTTCTTACTTAACTTCTAATACTGAAAGATAATAAGACTAATAAATATTAAAAAATATTAATTTCGCATCAAAGTCTTAGAAATATATCATTTGCAAACTTTTAATAAAGCTGAAAATGAAAATTAGATGACAATAAAATTTAATATAAGTTTCAAAATCATGAATAATTTTTTATTCGAAATGCTAATAAGACATTTCAAATAATAAAAAATTCAAAGAATAGAACCAGTGATCATATGTTTTAATAGTAAATCATTCTACCCGTGATGTAGATTATTTCGTGCAAGCCAATTTGAGTTTGAAAGAAAGGAAAACGTTTCTATTTCAAAATGATTTCTAAAGCATTTTACAGAAAACTGAGGACTTATTACTTTCTCATATGCGTAGGATAGAGACAGTACAGTAATCGTCAAGAAATACGAACTCGAGATTTTGACTTTTGATTTTGACGAACTCGAGATTTTCGAGATGTCTCCGCGTTTTAGACCTCTTTGAGTTCGAAAATCACATTTTTAGAAAATGTTCGTTCGTCTGTTACAAAGATAACTCAAAAACGTTTTGATGTAGATAGATGAAATTTGGTATACGGTTATATCAAATTTATAAATCTCTATCAAAATTTGAGAAAAATATATTAAGAGGAAGTTCGTCTGTCCGGCTGTTCGAACATAAGTTAACATGGCAATTAGGAAAAGTAAAGAACTAGATAGATACAATTCGGTACACATATTTAACATCTATAGAGTAGAAACCTGTCAAATTTTGAGCTAAATCCAACTACGGGTTGACTGTCTGTTGGTTTGTATTTTTAAAAACATGTAAATGCGTTTATTAAAAAACGTAAGGTCTTAAAATATATCAAATTTGGTATGGGGTTTTGTGTCAAATTTTTGTTTCAAACGGTCGAGAGAAACTTGTTTGAAACACAAATTCGATTTTTGTATACTATTAACGCATGACAGGGATTAATCGCCAAATAACTCGCCAAGAATGGCATAATAGATTCGGTAAAAATTCAAAACTCACTCCTAAAGTTAATATTTCGTAACTATTGTACGTCAATGCCATGTACGGCGTTATAAGGCATGGCTATGTATTTATTAGTATGAGAGTATTAGCATTTATTAGTATTTAGAGTATGCGGGAAGGTTTTGGGGAGACCACACCCGCTGGTTTAATCTGATACCTTAGAGATTCATATATCGATTACTTCCCTAGAAAATAGTTTTTAATTCCATTTTGAAACGGTAAAAATGATAAGAAAGGTTGATAAAGAAATGAATCTCAGTTAATAGATACAGAAGCTGAGTGGCCTCACTAATTTGCATTTAAAACTTAATCCCTGAAATTTAAAAAGTTTCTCTTGCCATTCTTATAGGATCAATAGCTCCCTCTTAATCTTCCGAACAGCCTATTATTGTCAGATGCATTACTTTAATTGATGTTTAAAAGGCAAATGATATTGCCTACACTACTAAACCTACCAAGAGAGTCAATTTAGATACCTAAATTCGCTGTGGTGATTTATCAACGTCAAAGTTTGTCTGGAATTCCATTCTTTTAAACGGCAATTAATAGTTAAAGTTCTCCACGGTTTAAAGTCAACAATTTTCTCGCTAGAATTCCCAGATAGGCTCCTTTCGGAAAAAACAAATCATTATCGATTTTTTAATTTAGAATGATCTTGGGATTGAAAAAAAATTAACTGCGGTTTAGAAACACAACAGATAAGAGTGGTCGTTACAGTCAAATGATAAAAGTATTGGTTATTTCATCTAAATATATAAATGAATAAGTGGCAGAAAAATAGTTAGATTTAAAGATTTCAAAAATCATTAGAAAACAAAAAATGAGATAGTAATATAGTTAGCGCTAAAACCGATCTTAAAGAAGGGAAGTTTCAAACACTAGGGGAAAAATATAGCTACAGATAAAGAGCAATCGCATGTATATCTCATTCATGAGGATTATCAATAGAAAAATGATTTGATAAAATTTAAACTGTTGTTTTATGTTTAGAAACAAAATAAACAGAATAAATCCATGTGACATTGCAGTCACATGATAAAATATTGAAAGTATTATCAAAATATATAATTAAATATAAAGCAAGAACATACAGATTGAAAAACATTTAAGAATCATAAAATCCATATATTTTTATGGCAATATATTTTACTTTAAATACTATATTAGTAAAAATAATTATTTTTAACTTCAAAAAATTTGTAATCCCAATAGTAATTGATAAAATAATCACAAGGAAACATCACACGAAATTATAGAAATAAGAATTGACTATTTGTTTAAACATTTATTCTATTAAACCTTTAATTTGGTGAATATATATCATTAAACAAGTGATACCTGTAGCAGATCTAGTTATGAATTTTACCATTTTGATAAACAAAGAAACAGAATAAGAAATGAACGGATTATTGTAAATGAATAGATTTAAAAACCCTATGTTTTGAGCAGTCCTATATATCCATTTTTTAAATCAATAAATTATCCTCTTTCAGGCGAATCGTTACAAATTTCAAGTCAGAAAAATGAGCAACAGATAAGTGGATAGTGAATAGAAAGATATTTTGAAATGTTTTCAATTTCTTTATTAGTTATTTTTTCCATCTCGGGACTATCATTGTCTTAATTTGAAGAATGAATGTTTGAATTAAGAATAAAAGAAAACAAAGATTTCAATGCCAAAATTTGTATATTTCCGAATTTAACATACATAAACAATATACTTTATAGTGTGTTGAAAAATGAGATACTGATTGATGATGTCAGCGAGAATAGAATGACTATAGTATAACTAAATAAGGCCCTTTCCCAATAAACTGCATCTAAAAGGAATGATAAAGGAACAGAAAAAGAAATACGAACTAATAAATACAAAATATAACTTGAAGTAGATATAAATATTGATTACCAATACGAAGTATTTCTACTAAATTGGCATGCTTTTAAAACTATCAATGAAGAGAATCTTTATTCAATATATTTGGGTAGACTTTGGGAAATTTGGCATTCGGCAATTTGCAGTTAAAAACTTAGACTTTTGCATTTAAAAGGATTTTGGCCATTAAAATAGCTTATCAACTATCAGATACCGGTTCAAAAATTTCAATATAAGCATTTAAAACCGAGACCCAGGTCGAAAAAATTGAAAAGAGCCATCCTTTTGTTTTTCAAATCAAAAGATGAATATGGAATAGAATTTCACTTCATTAAAGTTAAAATTCTAGATTTGCATTACAAATTTATATGAAATGCTGAAATGACGCTTGATTGAAATTTGATTATAATTTCACAATGGGCAGAATTTTAATAGTTCGAAAATATATACGGCACTCAGTAACATAATATTAATAAAAGTGAAATATGTCTGTTTCTTACTATGAAAATGAAAATCATTATTTTAAAAAAAAAGACTCGTAAGGTTTTCGTTTAGAATTTATTAATTCGTTTTTAAAGGAAAAGTTTTGGTTTTCTTCAAATTTTTATCCATTTTTTGTAGGTTTCATGCTCGCGAATATGTTTGAAAAATATAAATAAATGATTTTCATACATAAATAATCTAAACGTCTTTTTTACACAAGAATTATATTACACAAGAATAAATTAGACTATTATTTGTTTATATAATACTCTGGTATGCGATGCAAAATATGGGGGTTTATGTGGGGTTTCTACAAAAAAACTACAAAAATATAAACGTAACACAAAAATATAAACGTAACACAATTTTACATTCACTTCGGTCTTTTGAGAAGAAATGATTAACTAAATAATAAAATATCCCCATTGGAACTAAATATTTTAATAATTTAGAGTAATTTGACCATCATTCATTTTTCAATAGTCAATTTTATGAGCCAAACAAAGCCGAAACTTTGAAAGAAAAGTATATAAAAGTTCAGTTGTTTAACAAGTGAGATCAACGGCAGAGATGCACAAATCTTCCATAAGGAAAAACAGCGCCATCTATTGATACATAACTATACTATGCCTTTATTAAGTTCAAAGCTGCGAAGTTTTAAAAAGTATATTTTCGTACATTGGTTTGAAAATTTAAATACACTAATCCAATATAATAAACCATTATGCCTCACATAGTAAAAAATATTGCATTCATCTTCCAAGTAACTATTCATTATAACAAAAGTGATGTTGTCATAAACTGATTGTTATAATTTAAAAATAAAATTCCAAACAATAATTTGAGTTTCAGATTGTAAGCATCGAATAATGATTTTAAAAATCAAATATGGTGTGTTGTCTATAAGATGATGAACATTCAAGTTTAAAAGTTACATATGTTTGCTCGTATGAGGAATAATTCAGAATAACATCTTTATCATTTCGTTATTTCACATTGTAGTATAACTGAATGCTTGTAGTTAATTTTCCTTTGTTTTTTTATATTATTTGTTTATAATTTTTCATTATTGTTAATTTTATTTGCTATCAATATGTTCTTATAGATGTCATCTACCATTTTATTCAGAGAATTAATATCATAGCAAATGATAGTAAGATAATAACATTGCTTTATCGTTAACAATTTATTAGTTAATGATTTTACTATAAAAATTTTATATTTTATATTTCTTTGATTAACATGGGATTTAAAGGCCACTATATTTTAATTCTGCTTAAATTTTTAAATGTTATAGATTACGTTTTTATATTTTTTAAATTTACTTTAATTTCACATTTCAGTAATACATTTTCATTTCCTTAGTTTTACACTTGAACAAATTCTCAAATTACTTGTGATCCTTGTAATTTTCCATTATAATTACGTTTGAATCATTCCACGAATTTTAATCAAATACCTCTGCGTTCATTTATTTAGATAACGTTTCATTACTTGTCTTCCAAATACTTTATACTTTCCTTAACAATGTTATTAATGGTTGAAATTGAAGCGAATTAAACAGAAATCGAGTATGTCATTTCAAGTGTCGAGCGAGAATCCTAAATCTAAAAACATATTCTTCTGGTTGTATGTTTAAAATGAGATTTTAATTATTTTCTTGACCATTTGACAGTCTGATGTGCTTTTTGGAAGAAGTCGTGGCGATTATAAAAATTTAAGCATTATGAATGAAGAAATAGAACACAGTATAAATAGTTTTCCAAAATAAAAATCGTGTTTTCATTTATCTGTTTTGACTTGTATTGATAAAGAACCCAACCATAGAGCACCAGGAGTGCATAAATGAGATATCCTATAATTAAACAGGCTCACGCTTCCCTGTTGGGCACAAAATGGTGTGGAGGCAAGTTACCTCCGTTACAATGATGGAACGAACTGCCTGTACAGAAGAGTTGGCTGTTTCATTCATTCTGTCATCTTAATTATTATGCTTTATTTTTTGGCTGTTTCAGTCATGCATACAACTATCTCGGATGCTCGGATGTGCCGGAATTCGTTATATTTATAAATAATATATGAAATAGAGCAATTAAACCTGATTTTCTTGAAAGTGCTCAATGAAATCCCGTTTGACATTCGATATGCATCAATAGTAGGGAACTAAATATTAAAATATTAGTCGCAAGAAAAAATTAGATTCATTCTATTTTACAAATCTGCCTTATTATTTTTATAATGAAGACATAAAATTTTTAATGGTTAACATTTCGTACCTATTATTAACAATAAATAGCAATAATTACAAGCACTAATTTAACATTTTGTAATTGTTATTTTTGACATATATAATACAACTAAAGTTCTGAGACACCTCTTCCTTCCCCTAACGTAATTAAGAATAAATCGTATCATTTTAATGAATTTATTTATTTAAGAACGACCCTAGGAATTTTATTTCTACATAGTTTTGTCACCAAATTTTAAATTACGTTTTAAATATATTTTACTGCAACTGCTTCCTTATTGTAGGACCATTCTTTTCAACAAATCTGTCCTATGATTTTTATAATGAAGAGTTAAAATTTAAAATTATTAACATTTTGCACCTATTATTAATATTATTTAACAATAATTAGAAGCACTAATTTAACATTTTGTAACTATGGTTTTAGATATTTTTAGCACAATTAAAATTCTGAGACACCTCTTCCTTCTTCTAACATAATTAAGAATGACGCTTATCGTTTTAATGAATTTATTTATTTAAGAATGATAAATGAAACATGAAGACAATGATGATAATAATTTTATTTCTAAATAGTTCCCTATTTTAACCTCTGGTTTTCTAACCACATACAATGGGAAGATATTAAATGCATTTTTTTGCGTGCACGTTATCGCTGCTATATAAGTTAGTTTAAAACAAAGATAAATGAATGGAGTACAGAGCATTATCATACTTCGTGCCGCGAATTTTATTAGATTATTTTACTTAATCTTTGTATCGGAAATTTTAATGTATTGGCTGTTATTTTTAGTTAGATCGTTTATTCTGCTAATTTATTCAATAACACGTTTGTTACGATAAAAGTATAAAAAATGTAATGAGAATATTAAATATTTTCCTTGCAAATCTAAAACCGCACTTTATGACATAGCATTACCACTTTTATTATGTTAATAATTTTATTGCCTTCTTTTTATATTTTTTACACTTAATTACTTTTTCTGGATTGTAACAAGCAATTCACTTTTATTACGATAACACACTTAAAAGCATTTATTTATATTTTTGCATTGTTGCAAATTTTGAAATGAAATATTTTATACAATAACTAAATGTAGATGGCGTTATTTTCGCATATCAAAAATTTGTATGGTCAGTTTTTACAAATTAAAATCTAACGGGCTTTAATAAGTTTTCCGACTACGAGATGAAATAGCTATAATAATTTTATTAGTCAAAAAATATTTTGCCAAATTGTTAGGAAAGTTGTTGTGTGGTTGTTATAATTCAGAATAATGAATTGCAATCGATGTTTTTTTTTCCCTCCATATTTTAAATAGACTAAAATTATTTTTCTGTTTAATATTTTACTGAACTAATATACTTTTTAGGCAAAAAATAAATCATCTTTGTTCTTTAAATAAGTAATTATCATATCAATAGAAGTATTTTTCTTTTATGTATTGATATTTATGAAAGAGATTTACAGTTGACTAAATTAGAGACGTAGACGAAAAATTCTGTGGTACCCGCAATCTATTATTGTACTATTATTCATTTTACATTTTCCGTGGAAATGAACAAATTGGGCTTTATATCGCAGTATATACTCCTGTATAGTTTTAACTGCATAATTATAAAAACTTAAGATTAAGCGTTATTTCTTTTTCCATTATTTTTACGAACATTTTTACAAAAAAGGCTGTGATTTATTCTTTTCAAGAAGCGATGATAGGTTTTAAAAATATATACGTTTTGCATCTTTACTAAAATTAAAATTAAATTCATTAAAAATAAAATTTTAAATTTATTTTTCCCTTTCACTTTTCTATACTGAAAACTAGATTAAAAAATATATCTAAATAATGTATTTTTAATGTGTAGTTAAATATTAGTTAAATTTTCTTAGAAATCGAAGCAACTTCCAAACTACTTCATCTACCTGTCTAATCATCCGTACGATGCGTGTAATCAACAATAAAATTAAAAAATATATATATATGTGAAACTATCACTCATTAAATATCACTAATAAAAAGTGTATTTGAAGCCTAAGCAGTCATTAAGCAAATTGATCATCAGAGAATTTTGTTTAAATTCGTCCAAAAATGGCTGTTGGTTTTCTGACTTATTTTGAGGAGATATATAAATATAATTATTTTATCATATCGGTGATTGCTTTCAAAATATTTTTAATACACAGCTCACCTAGTGTCCGTCACGATTTTAATTGAATATTTTTACTAAGAATAAGAATACATTGTGTTTCTCCCAAATAATATTCTTATACCAATCACGGCAATATGCAGAAGGGCCATCTGACCTAATAGAATTGTTCAATATTGTTCGTGTAAGAAAAATACCTGTTATTGGAAAGGAGTTGCGGTATTCAGATGGTAAGGTCTCGGACTCAGACACGAAGGGTTCGAGCCCGGATTCCAATGAAGAACCGCCGCATAAGCGAGGCTGATGCACGCCAACTCTGTCGGTGCCAAATGCCCTCCCGCAAGTGCGATGTTGAAACTTGGACAGGAAGAAGGTAGCCCAGGCGCTTACCCTTTCACTTGACCACAGTTCATAATTACGAGGTCTGTCCCAAAATAACACTAGTGTTGCTTTAATTCGGGGCGTTAATATAACTAGATTAAGTCTGTTGTTGGATGAAAGAAAACGAATTCATCTTGCCGGAAAATGTAATGTGAAAAACCTTTCTGTGTCCAGTGGAGGAATCGGCGATTTTTAAAATCCAATACCAGATGATCCTAAAGAAAACGCTCGAGTAAAGAAGGATGTGAATGAAAATGTAGGAAAAGATTGGGAAGAAAAGTTGCTCGGCATGATTGAACATTATCCAACTTTTACAACGCAGATGAAACAAGACTGTTTAATAACTTACAACTCATCTAAAGTTTTGCTATAGAAAAAAATATTTTGGTTGGAAAAGAAGCAAAATGAGAATGAGATTTTGCTTGCGGTTAATATTAATGGATCTGACAAGTTAAACAATGTTTAAAATCATACAATTAAAAAAAATTTTACATATTGCAAAACAATTTTGACTCATAATCTTCTTCTACCTTTCCAATGATCCAAAATAAAACTTCCCAACTTCGGTTTCTTACTTCCAAAGAGAAGTTCCCTAACAACCACTCGATTCCTCTAATACCATTTAAGCCCAGTGCTTATATTCTTCCTTATGCAAGGCATTAGCAATCCCGAACCATTAAAGCTGTTCGATTTGTCCTGTGGGCCATTTATTTCTGTTTTCTTCTATTGAGTTGCCTTTTTTCTCTCTCTCTCAGAGTGTAGGATGATCATAAAAATAGTCTGGTTACAGAATTAGGAATGCAACAGATTGGGAAAGAGATGGATGGAAATTGTTGTATTTTTGTTGTTGTTAAGTTTTTTTCTTGCCTTCTTTTACTTTTATTCGCCATTCTTTCACTAGCCAAACCAGTCTTTTCTTTTACTATAATAAACTAGGAAAGTAGCTTAGTACTGCATTGAAGAAGGATTTTGATAAGATCATAGAATTGCTTGATTTACTCTTTTATATCAACTTTTAGCATGGAAATGTTATTAGACGGAAATGCTATCCAGAAACTGCATCAATTGACGATCATAAGATACATATGTGATGCAAAAATCGTGTTAAACTTTCTACAGGGGAGATTGTTGTACTTAGAGCTAACATTCTTGTAGTTACATCTTTAATAATATGCACGCTCTAAGTAAGGATATTTTTGACACATTAAAAAATAATTAAAATCCAAACATTGTCGCTATGTTATTGTATATAATAATAGTATCGTTACTGCATATTATTATATTAGAATATTATTTTTTACAATGGATTTAAAATTCATAAAATACTCTTTATAATGATATCAATTTAGTTTCTCTATATTTTTCTGAAATTTTAGTAACATTTATAAAAATATTTAAATACGACAGTAACTTTCGATGTTTTAGTTACTGTTTTTATGTAGATGCCAGTTGTGGCGATACTTTATACTTTATTTGTGTGTCTATGTGTGTGTGTGTGTCTATATGTGTAAACATTATACTTCCTTCTTTGCATATTAGAAATAAAATAAAGATTGATTCACCAAGCCAGAAAAATTGTCATTTCATATTGTTTCTGACTAAATGTTCCAAACGACCCTTGATTTTCTTATAGTCTCTCTGTTCGATATTATGAGGAACATTTTAAAGAACAATTGAGATTAATGGATAAAAAAATAATTAATAATTTAGCCTTATTGGTGTCGTTTCTAATTGCACTTGTCATAGACAAGCCCTCTGATGAAATCAGCAATTTTAAGCCGAGAGAGCGTCTCTAGTTTTAGTAGCGCCAAGAGTACGTTTGCACAATCCCTTTTTACATGGAGGTACATTCACACACCTCAAAGATAGAACACTGGTGAAGAATAACCATGTCCGAATCGGGACTCGAACCCGGGAAGCCCAGATCACGGGGAAGACACGCTTCCCCTATGGCAGGACGTCAGCATTTAGCCTTGTTCGAACTTAGAATTAACTATTAAATAATACTTTATAACAATTAACGTTTTCAGTTCTATAAAATCTGAAAAATTTTGCTGCCAAAATGTTTATTTTGTTTAAAAAAGAATAAATATAATATTCCGTCAATAATGAAATCTACAATTGTTATGAAAGAACTCTATTAGAAATAAAAAGAAGCAAATAACCAAAATTCCGGTAAGAGTTCTTACGTCAATTAGAGAAACTTCAAGAGAAACAATTATACAAATTTGGTATGTTCTAGCAAAAAGCCATAAATAAGGGCAGCTCACACTATTTCAAAGGAAACTATTTTTAAACGATATTTATTTTTAAAAAACAAAAAAGTTTGATTGTATAAGACCATAAAAATATGTGCTATAAATTCAGACAAAACTTATTTTAAAATTTTAACCAAATTTTTGGATAGAGAGAACCCCATGTAAATAGTATTGATAAAGATTTGGAAAACATTATTTCCTTTACTTTTTCAGTGTTTAAACGCTAGTCGGTGACTTTTCCTTATTGAAGAAATATTAGAAATATTCTTCATTTTCTTTATTCGTGTTATTAAGAATTTTATACGTTATATTTCATACATTTTTATAATATATTTTTTATTTTGATTTTTATACTTATTTCTTATTTATTACTTCAATAAAAATGTATACTCCTAAAAATAGGAAACATCTTAATGAACATATCAGCATTCGTGACTTCTTAAAATCTGGAGGAATCATAATTTGAGAATAGAACTGATGTATTCTTGTGCGTTTTTAGACGAGTAAGAATTCCCTGAAAAATTTATTTTATGTGGTTTTTACAAATAGAGTATTGGTATAAAAAAAAAGTGCCGTTTTTTTTTCTCTAATTCACCGAATAGTGAATCTGTTTTGCACTCTAATTATCATTTGGAATTATCACTTAATGTAAATTTTTAGATATTTATTTAGTGGATAAACCAATGATAATTGAAACCAAAAATTTAATTGAAATCAACAAATTTAATATTTTATTGAAAATAAGCAAAATTTAACAACGAAATTTGTTGAAAGTGTGGTGAATAGCATATAAGCCAATTAACAACTACGTTTCACGAACGTGCGCTTTTTTATCCTGGTTAAGTTACTGGACTGCGAACCACAAGGTCCCAAGTTCTATCCTTCGCACATCACATACCGCCAAAAAAGTCTACAGTAGAATAATATCAATGAAAGTATGAACAACTACGTATTTATATTTTGTAACAATAGCAACTTGACACTTACGAGACAAAAAGAATTTGAAGAGAGGGATTTTGTTCCTGAATTTGTGAGAAATCTTCATCGGTGTTCCTTGCATTCCTTCCTGCTCTGGAGATTAGCTTGCGACTATTTTATTAAAAAGACGCGAAGTATAATAAAAACTTTCGGACTTAGGAACTGATCCCTGATCCATCTATATTTTCAAGAGGTTCCATATACTACTCTAGATTTAAAGAATCGTTTCCAATTCGAGAAATCCTATCTTCAGCGTGTTTATTATCTTTGGCTTCCTGTTGTTGACAAATTCTGGAAGAAAATATGTTCATAAAACATGATATATTACTCTAAACATGAATTTATTAGAGTTGTGTTGTTAGCATTTTTCCTTTCGCGTTTTAATAGAAATATGAATGAAACATCTTACTAGTGGTATTAAAGTTTATACTTTCATGGGAAAAAAATGTTTTTGTTTATTTCATGAAAAACAAGAAGAAAAATTATTTACGAATGGAAGTGAAATATTCTTACATGTTATATCATCAAAATTTGGTTCCAATATTTAAAATAGAATTTCTTGCACAGAAAATTTTTCAAAATCAATTCAACCGCATATAGATTTAAGAAAATAAAATATGAGATTCAAAACTTAAACATAATCTTCTGACACTGTTTAAAGTGCAAACCAACAAATCATATTACAAATATCAGTTGCAGTCGTATAAACATTCCAATTTTCCTTACTTCGATGTTAAGAATCCTTTAAATGTTGCATAATGCTATATATACATCCCCCCTTTTTCCCCTCCCTTTAGATATGGATGATAGCATAAGGGATTAGATGATTTTTCACCTTTAATAGCTTTCACCTTTAAAAGAAATATCAAAAAATTTTAAAATATTCAAATATTTTTTGAAATTGCAAATTATTAATTTCATTATTTTTTATTCTATAATAAATTAATATTAAATATGCATGTTTCATTTCATATTCCAAAATAAGTTATTTATTTATTTATTTTTTGCTCAGAAAATTTTTTGTTGAAAAGGTGTGATAATTTTTATATATCCCCTACTCTATAAGAATCAAAAATAAAATTATTTGTTACGAAGATGTAAAAAATTTTTGTTTATCAAATCTTTCACTAAACACCTTCATAGAATCTTCAATCAATTACTTGCATAATCTGTACCCGATTACGTAAATGAAATTCCACTACAGAGCGTTTTCTTTTCTCTTTCTCTCTCTTTCTTCCTCCCACCTCTCATCCACTAATCCTTAATATCCCACTCACTTCCATTAATGCCATTTAATCCCGTTGTATGCTTTTCCCTAAGAGGGCATTAGCAATCTCCTATCATAAGAACAGTTCGAATAAAACTGTAGCTCATTTGTTGCTGTTTCTCGCTGTTGGGTTGAGTTGATTTTTTCCTTCTCTTCTCATAGTAGAGGGCAAAAGTATGCTCGCGAAAAAAAATTGTAGCCAGCTGATGGAATTAGCAGTGCAGTAAATTGAAAAAGGAGGAAAGAAAGAAATATAGATTGTTACGGTTTTGTTGCCCAGTTTTGCTCGTGTGTGTGTCACTTTTGCTGCATTTCTATTTATGTCTTTTTTTTTTTCATTATTATAATTTGTATTTGCATTGTTTGTTCCTACATTTCTTATGTATATTTATCTTTGCTTTTGTCAATTTTTGTTTTATATAATGATTCATGATCCTTGCTAAATACCTTCAATAGTGGGCCCGGCTTCTGTATTTAAGATAAATTCAATAAGAAAAATTTAAGATAAATAAGATAAGATAAATTTAATTAATACTGTTGCACTGCACACTTTCTTTAGAGAGACAGTTTAACAGAGTTTGTATCCATTGTACTAATCTCGGCATTTTTTTTTCATATTTTTTTTAATATTACTTAATTCTATAATCTTAAATACATAAACAATTTTTTATTCAGCATTTTTTTTTTCGTATTTTTGTTTCATATTATTTAATTCTATACATGAGTCATAATACAAAATAAGTTATAATTCAAAATACATAAGTCATCAATTGTCATTTTCCCCATCCTTTAGTCTTAAAAATTTTGCGAAATAAAACTTAAATTGAGCATTCAGTCTTAAAAATAAAAGCAATTTAACCACGCAGCTTACTGTATTGCGTAAGTATAATTTAAAATAAAACTTTATTTTGATAAGATAATATATTGTTCATTAACATTTTTTTTAGAAAATATGCAAAATAAAAGAACATTTTCGCAATAATTAAGTTAAAATCAATTGGAAAGATAACTTTTAATCTTAGAACGGTGTAAAAAACATTTTATGCAGTAACATTTACAAAACCTATTGTGGGAAAAATACTTTTTGAGTTATTTTGAAATAAATTCAAATTATAATCAAAATTTCAAAAGCGATGTTTCAAAATTCATGACTCCATCCTTCAATATATACCTATGCCTAATAATACAAATATATTTAATTATTTGGGAAAAAAATTCTTTCACGAATTAGTTTTGACTGGTAGAACTGTAAGGGACTCAAGATTTTGCAAGAGAGCATTGATAAATTTCCATTTTCTTTAAAATAAGTTATAAAAAATTACAAACGATTCGTTATCGACATTTAAATGAGTTACTACATTTCAACTCTTCTTAGGTCGAAAAATCCAATTTTATGACTATATCTGATTGTATGTCCACCCAAACATATTTTAGAATAGGCACAAAATGTGGCACACTAAATGCACGAATTTCGTTGTAATATTTGAAATAAAATTGTAAATCAAAATTGAATTTCTGACAAATCCATAACCAATCAGAAGAACGAAATATATAGTGCACATGATAGATAAAATTGAGCAAGAAGTATTTAAGCACATAGTATCTAAAAAATACTGGCTGAATTCCAACCAAATTCCACACATTCTTCCGAGTTCTGATTAAAGTAAGAAAAGAAACAGTTAATATTTTGTCAGATAAGCAGAGATGGCGCTGCGGTGCTAGTTATTTTGTTAAAATTGGAAGCATTTGAAATTATCCTTCTTTCACAATAAGAATATAAATCTATTTTTCAACTTCAATTTCAATGTCTATGGCATTACCTTTTCAAGATCAAACATTTCTCATTAAGTGTTTCCGCCACACTCAAGGTACATAGACAGGTAAAAAATTTCCTCTCAAGTCTGTATACAAGAAAAAACGTCCGATGTTTTTGAATTCGCTTGTGTCGGAAACTTTATGAATGAAACTTTGATAGGCTATGAAAGAAGTCTGATGAAATTTGTAATTATATTTGATGAACATGATACAACGAATACATGGCAGCAATAGTGCAAATGCAGTTTAAAAACAAAAATATCGCCTCGAAAAATAATTTGTTCTTGATACTTAAAAAAAAAAAATTAAGCATCTTATTTGCACAGCAGCGCCATTTCTCCCCATCGGTCAAAATATGAATTATTTTTTGTTCTTATGATAATAGGCAACTGTTTCAATAAAATTTTGACGAGTTCCAGCCTGTAGTTTTTATACATAATGTACTTAAAAAAAACTCATATTTCATAAAATAAAGTAAATTTTCATCCCTATAAAAAGAAGCTCAACAAGAAATAGATTGCATATCAGGTTTAAAGAGGAAGTTGAGTAGACATCTCTTCACTATTATTATGACAATTTAATTGATTAGTTTTTTAAAAAAATTTCTTTTGTTCTTTCAAACAGCATAGACTTTAAGCTTGTTTTTAATAATCAGGAGAAACTGCAAAATAGAATTCTACGATTCCAAATTATTTTTGACTCATTCAATTCTATTAATGCAAATTGATCCTACTACATCTGTTCTCTATATAAATTATTAGTGCGGTCATAATAGAAATGCTGGCTGTTTTTTTTCTCTCTCTCTAGTTGTGCTTGTTTTTCTTCCACTTTTACTGCCTGGGATTACCGCTCTCCCATAAAAATAGTTTCGCGGTGAAATTAGAAGTGCAACAGATTGGAAAAAAGATAGAGCGAGATTGGAAAGATTTTGTTGTCCATTATTTAGTTTTTGTTGTTATTGTTGATTTTGCTTTGTTGCTTGTTCCCTTTTTTCCCTCAAGTATTTATTTTTTGTATTCTCCAGTCTTTGTGTAGTAAATCTCAAAAGCAGCTTAGTGGTATGCGTAAGAAGGGTTAAGATAAGCTTAAGGATTTGTAACAAGCATCTATTCTAATCTAAAACAAAGACTTTTTTATACCCAATTTTATGGTAGTAAATTGTAAGGCTCTGTTACGGTTCAAGTGGAAGATTATATTGAATTTTTTTTTTAAAAAAAAGCTTTTTTAACTGAAAAAAAGTGTGAGACAATAAATCGGGTTTAAATCGTTTTCCTATTTTCTAGTATTTTGGATTTAAGTTTCATTGTAAATTAGCTTTTAATCTGCAAAACAGAAAAAGCATTTCGATATTACAACAATTTCTCTACTTTAATTTCCCCAATAATAATGCACGAAGAAAAAGTGTCCACTAAACAATCAGGAAATCTTTATATTTGTGCATTAAAAAAATTTTTCTGTCCCTAAGCACCAGCAATTATATATATATATATATATATATATTGTTTCAGAATTGTTTTTTTAGACACTTTTTATATAGAATTTGTTTTAAGTTATGAGTCAATATAATGAATAAGAAATAAAGCATGGTTTATATATTTTTATAAACAGAATATTCGTTCTAATCGGAGTCCAACAGCTAATTTCTCAACCTTTATTATTATGTATGTATATCTAAGATGAAAAATGTTTTAAATGAAATATAAAATTATATTTCATATAGTTTCAGTCAATAAATATTCTGATGAATTACGAATTTTAATTTTCTATGCAGACCCTTGTTCCCATGAGTCATATTCAATAAATACTTTTTGAACATTAACTTTTGAAATTAAAAAAAAAAAGCGTTCCAGTCCTTCGTGGGAATTAAGGGAAAATTAAGGGAATTATGAAAATTTGTATACCACTACTATAAAGCATACATTGACATTACTATGTAATAGTACAATTTATAAATAATTTAGTTACCATTGAATTTTTTCACTGTTGTACCGTCGTGCCACTAATTTAAAGGCAAGTCGCTCTGGAGGCGAATTTGTTGGAACCTCTTCAGCATTATTGAGAGTTAAACTGATGTGAGAGATGGGCGCCGGTTGAATAAAAAGAAAGGATGAGGCGAGAAAGAAGGGGAGATTTTGGTTTGTTATGTGTGTGATGGCTTGCATGTGTTTGACTTTGAAAATCCCAGAGGATTTTCAACTGTTAAACCTGTTTTTCATTTATGTGTAATGTTAATTATTATCTATGTCTGTGAATAAATGTCTTGTATGCTTTTAAAACTATTAGTTCTTAAAACTTTAGTTGAAGTTCAATTACTTTAAGTTTAAATTAAAATTTATGTTTTAAGGGAGATGACAAAAGAAAGGGTAGGGAATGAATAGAAAATGATAGAGCGGTGTAAGGATTCTAATAAATATTATTGTACGAATATTAAAATGTGAAGTTTAAAAATATTTTACTACAGTAGCCAGTGAAACCGAGTGGCGTAAAATATTTAATTGAGAATGTTAAGAAACCCTTAATCCTTGATCGCCAAGAGCGAATATTTTTATATTTAACTCAATAATTATTTGTAATGATCGATTATCTCATTAATTGCAAAATATGCATATGAATTATTTCATCATTCTCTCATGTTCGAATGATGAATTCAATTCGAATACATCACTTCTTCAGATTTTATTGTCGAAAGTATAGACCAATGCAGCCGGTTTGCAAATTCCAAAAAGATTCACCAATCGTGGCCCATAAAGGTTAAAAAAGAAGTGTTCTTATAAAAAAAATGTAATCAACAAATCTCATAATTATAATACAAATGGTGAGTAATTGTAACTGTTTCACAGTATTGTTTATATGGTCAGCCATCTTGATTGGCGACTTTTTACTGTTGGCATCCTTGACGAAACAAGGGGGACATTAAATTATGGTTTTACTGAAATATTAGGTAGAATTAATTTCAAACTATATTGGCTTTAAAAAAATCAAGTTATACTTCTCTGCTGATTTAGAGAATTCTTTGCTTTCGGAACTATGTTATTCAGTTTATGAGATAATTTAGAAATACGTAAAATGCTATTTCGTTATGTATTTGTCTGAAATTCAACCACCTGAGGATTTGACAAATCATATCTTGTAGTTATCTCTAGTAATGATGCATATATCTTTAAACATTCGATTAGACAGAATGGACGAAAAAGTAAGTATAATTTTTGTTTTCTTTGAAGTTCTACTATGATGAATTAAGGATAATTTAGAAAAAAATTTGTTAAATTATTTAAATGTAATTAAATTATTTAATAATATAATAATTAAGTTATTTAATATTTTATATAGATTAATTTTTATTAAATAAAAAATTTAATTGCAAATTATTTAATATTATTTAATAATTAAATTATTTAATAATTTACTTTGGAATACCAACTATAGTACAATCCGACAAACAACTAATTAATAACTCTATATGTTAAACAGGACTATTTTATTACTTATAAAAACTGCATTGAATGTTTCATAAATGCATGTATCTCAATATTCAGATTTCCAAAAGTTAAACTTTTATAAGAAGGAATATACACTGGTGTGCAAAACTTAAGCAACAGGTATGTTTTTTGCCAAAACTTCACGAGAAATCATCTGAGAGACATGAAATTCAAAAATGAGATACAGCATTTTGTTCTGAAAGAATGACGAAAGCATAGTTGCGCAGAAATGAATACAATGCATACAATATGGAATCAAACAAAAAAGGCCTTATTGAACTCATAGTATCGTTACACATGATTGTCTGTCCAAGTGAAAGAACAGCAAGCAGACGTTCCTTAGTATGGGATATGCCCTCCCCTTACTGCAATAGTTGTTTCGCACCGTCTCCCCATACTCAGCACCAGATTGTCCAACAGTTCTTGAGGTAAGAGTGCCCATTCCTCAATCAGCATCTGTTTAAGTTGTCGGGTGTTCCCAGGAGGATGTAATCGTGCCGCAAGGCGTCTCCCCAAAGCATCCCACACATGTTCTATCGGATGTAAATCAGGGGATCACGCCGGCCAATCCATTCGAGTGATATCTTCACGTTCCAGGAGCTCCTCAACAGCATGAGTCCTGTGTGGCCGTGCATTGTCATCCATAAAAACGAAGTCTGATCCAATGGCACCTCGGAACAGACGCACATGGGGAAGGATCACCTCCTGACAATAGCGATCTCCAGTTACAGAACCTCTGTCGAAAACGTGGAGCTCAGTCCGCCCATTCATCATAATGCCTCCCCAGACGAAAACTCCAGGACGACCGAAACGGTCTCTTTCCATGATGTTACTGGGATGAAACCGTGTCCCGACCTCTCTTCAAACCAACTGGCGTTGGGAATCGCTTGTGGCACTAAAACGACTCTCATCTGTAAAGAGGACACGACTCCATTGATGAGATGTCCAGTTTTTGTGCTCCCTGCACCACTCTAAAGGGTGCCGCCGGTGGGAAACTGTAAAAGGGATGCAGCGTTCAGGACGGCGGGCGAATAGGCCACCTTTGTGAAGGCGTCTGGACACAGTAAAACTCGATAGTTGTCGCCCCGTTGCTGCACACAGTTGCTGAGCAATGGCGCTTGCTGACTGGTTTCGGGTTCTTTTCGCCTGCAGGACGATATGTCGGTCATCCACTGCAGTTGTTTTCCTGGGGCGGCCACCACCAACCTTTCTCACAGCTGTACCTGTGATTTGAAAGGCTTTCCAAGCGCGCGAAACGACACTTTTGTTGATTTCGAACTCTTCAGCTGCACTGGTCACACTACGCCCCTCCTCCAGCTTTCCGATCATTCTTCCACGTGTGAAATCGTCCAGGTGATTTCTGCTAGCCATATTTAACGAATTAACTCACGTGCACCTGCAGCGAATGTCTTTAATTGCGTCTCCGTCCTTACTTTTATTATAGTGTTGAGCTGCGCGCGCCTTCCGCACGTGTTTTGCGTACGCTCACTTCGTCTGTGACGTTTTGCTTCTGATATTTGCATACGCATGACCTTTCTCTTGAATTACGTGTTCATTGCACTGATAGCAAGAACTCCTTTTCTACACTTTCATGGCTATCTCCTTAAAATTTGCATTGTTGCTTAAGTTTTGCACACCAGTGTAGTAGTTTAAATTCGAAATTTGACAAAATTTCGGTCTTATTTTAGTAATGTTTTTTTAGAAGAAAGAGTATCTTAATCATTTATTTCTGTGAAATTACTATTGATATTTCATACTGATAAACAAACTGCGTTATTTATTTTGACAAATGAATTTTGTTTAATATGATCGCAACACAATGCCATTGCTTGAGGTTTCTAAGTATTAATCATTAATTCTTTAGTCAGTAACGAAAATTTCATTTAAATCAATTTAAGTGGCATTTTTGGACATTAATCATCTAAACTGTGGGCATGAAGAAAGCGTTGAATAATTTTAAGCATTTCTCTTGTTTTAACTGTCATGAAATTCGATCATTAGAGAAATGATACTAATCATTTTTGAAAATATAATAAAGATTTTGTGTGATTTAGTGTGATTGATTGAGAAAACCGCCTTCATTTAGTAATCTCAAATTCAGTTAAGATATCTGTAAAATACATTGTTAGACTTTGATTGTTGGAATATTTTACAGAAACTTTCAAATTAGGATTTCCTTTTAAACTATGAATACAAAGGATACAGTTGGTATAAAAGGATAACTTGATTTATTTTAAATTGGAATAATATAATATAACTAAATATTCTGATTTTAATTTAGTGGAATCTGATCTGATCTGAATTTTATCTGATTTTAATTTAACATCAATTATTTTCAATGAAAATTAAATTGAAGGCAAAATAGAAATTGGAAGATGGTAAACCTATTTCTTAACTTTGACATAACTTAGATTTATAAGAAATTTCAAAATCACTATACAGTATTTTGTTTACGTAATAAAATATAGTAAATGCAACCTAATTGCTGTCGCTAACTACAGAAATTATTTATTTTTAGAGTAAAGATAACTGCTGAAAGATATAAGGTTGAAGTGTAGTTTAGTGTTTAGTATATTGTCGCCAGTAACATAAACCAATGAAACGATCTAATAGAAACCCTAATGCTGTTTTGTTTACTATTTTTTACAGTGGTTTAGTTGTACATTAACTACAACTATTTTATGAAAAACGTTAAATTAAAAATAATAAAAAATATCAATTAAAGAATTTAATTTATGGTGAATGGGGTGTCGGAAAATATTTTGAACCTGCAGAATGCATGAAGCGTGAGTGGAATATATATGATTTTTACGAGCTGATAAAGTTGGGAAATGGAAGCTTGCTGTAAATGTTGTTTGGAGAATGGTTTGATTTTTCTTTTTTTTTCTTTTGATTATGTACTGTATCTGTTATCCACTCAGTCCTTATGTTCAAAGAGTTAGCGAAGCTACGAGGATCCCGCTTCCGCCGCTAGCGAAACCGTAGGATGTATTTTTTAAGTTAAAAAATTCTGCCCGGTGTCTTCGGTGTCTTCTTTAGATGCTGAATGCATCGCATGTTTTAAATTTTGCTCTGTACACAACAGGCCGACGCAGCCGGTTTGAAAAACTTCTTTTTTTTTTAAATTGTTAAGATAAGCAGCGATAGTGATCCCAAAAGTTAAAAAAAAATCTCTCATAAAATGATACTTATCAGTAAAGATCATTAATTTGGTGCAGAAAGTGGTAACTGTAAATGTTTTGTAAAAGTGTTTGTTTATTTTGTCCGCCATCTTTATTGGCGATTTGGCATCCTGGGCGCAGCAAGGAGCACACTAAACCACACTTTTACCAAATATAAACTCGTTGCTTAAACTTATAGTTTTGGATAAATTTATTTATTAAAGGTTCCAGATCTCAGTTTTCTTATCTAAATGTGGAGAAAAGTTGCCAATATTTATCAATTTATGAATTTTGAAACAACTTAGACTTGTAAAAAGTTTCCAAATCGCTATACAGTACTGTGTTTACATAATAAAACAAAGTACATACAACCTAATTTTGTCGCTAACTATACAGATTATTTATATTTAGCTTAAAAATAACGGTTGAAAAATATAAGCTCGTTGCTTAAACTTATTACATTTTTTGTGTGATAATTTTGAATAACATCATGGATTAAATCTCTCAGAGCTCAGTTTTCTTACCTAAATGCAGAGAAAAATTTCCAATATTTATCAACCTGATCTGATGAAAAGAAGGCTACACTTAATGAGATTAATGTATACTGTCTGTCACAAGAGGCAACTCAGGAGCATTGTCTAGAATCTTACTGGACAGCGTCAAGAAAAATGCATCGAAAATTTTATACCTATTTCATAGAAAGGAAACAGGTGCCAGCCTTAACAGCATAGGGTAAGCTTTAGATTGTATAAAATAATTTTTGCATCACTTGCCATACAATAAAAAAATAGATTATTCATAAAATTAAATTAAATATTATGAAATATTATCAGTTCAAACAATTTAGAATGTTCATTGTCCCTTGTCTCACCTCTGGTTCACACCTAGTATCTAATTGTGCTGAACTATTTAATTTGATGACATCTTTTCTACTATAGTTAAAAGATAGTAAAAAAGAAGTTATGTAATTAGATAGATTATCCAAGTATTAGGCTTGAGCCGTGAATATTTAATACTTAACAATCTTATTTCAATACATAGAGCACATCAGACATGGTATGCATTAAACTTTTCCGGTAATGATGGCAACTTATTTAACCAAAAGTATTCCTTTCTGCAAGATGGAAAGCAAAGATAGATTTTTTTTCATCTTAGTTATTATTTCCAAATTCCTTCAAATTTTTTGACAAAAACCAATGGGAATGATCTTCTCGCCTACCCTAAATTCTCTTCCTTTTTTTCCCTAATGTGAACCTTAGATAAACCACGAATATTTTGCATGGCCTTCATCAAAGCCATGCAAATTAATTACATATTACAGACTTACTGATAGTTACAAAATACAGATCTTACAAATGAATTGGCAATTTTACTGAACATATTTTAAGAATACATGTTATAGGCTGCGTTTTGGGCTTTTTTGCAGAGCATTTCACAGTAAAATTTGATACAAAACTTGTAGTCACAAGACATCATAACGAATTTTATGGATTTCAATCATTGCGTTTATGAATTACATGCATGAGAAAATACAGACTTTGAGAAGGCCAAACGCAGGCAGATTTGGTTTAAAATTTGATTTGAATCTCTACTTTAGACACTAAATGTGTGCACTAAATTTTATTTACATAGCTCGTAGCAATTATTTTTGTCCATTTATGCTGTAACAGCCGGACAGGCAGACTTCTTTTGAACAGGTTTTGCTCAACATTTGATAGAAATCTACAAATTTGATAAAAACATTGTTTTATCATTTCATTTGTGTTATCTTTGTCACAGACAGACACAATGAATAAATGTTTTTCGGATTGAAGAATGCTCGAAGCGAAAAGTTCAAACAAAATCTCGAGCTTGATTCTTTTGATGATTATATTACCTACTCTATACTTTGTATACGATAAAGTAAAAATGAAATATTACATATTGAAACAATCATATTTAATGCTTACATTCCTATAGAACAATTCGATATTTATTGCCAAATAAATAATATCAGCGTAGAAACATTTAAAAAATATTATATAAATCTAGGCTTATTACATAGTTCATATTATTGAAAAGCTTTGAAGCTTTTAGTAAGTGAAAAAGATCTGTATTAATCTGTAAGAACAGAAAACTTATCTCTGCATTTTAAACATATTTGAAGAAATTAACTATCGCTTGTAAATATTTTTTTTCAATTATTTGCAAACAATGACGTTTCATGATAGAGAGTATGAAATTATCGTTTGATTTCTCATTTATATTGGAGGGAAAAAATCGTCTGCTTTTCTTAATTAATATTGGATCTTATCTTATGCACATTTAAATATTTGAGTTATAATTATTAAGAAGAGTAAAAGGAAATATGTCACCAGTTTCTTTTTAAAAATATTCTTTGGCATTTGTGTAATAATTGCATGCCATTGCAAACTTTAGGCTTAATTGCATTCATCGGTGAGCATAGAATAATATAATACTTTTGCTGATATTTTTAGCGATTAAGCGCTATTAATAAAAGTATTCATATTTGGATTAAAGTCTTTTATTATTCCAATATGATTGGAATGATTGCCTTTTATTATTCCAATATTTTTTTAATAAAGTATACTTTCAGTAATGCGGCAGACATCAAATCAAAGGATCATCAAATTAACAAAAGCTCTGGAATAATGAGATTCATTTTATAAAAATATATAAAGAACTAAAAAACTCGTAGCATCTGGACATTTTTAAGCTGATCTTTTTATATAATGATGACCTTAAATCTTTATTGTCTTTGTTTCTAATTAATTAATTTTATTCAAGCTTTTACTATTTACTCCATGTGCATTTAAACAATTTCAACCATAGAAATAAAAGAAAAGTAGAAGTTTTATTTCATTTTTTTTCAAAACCGGCAGTATAAATTGTTGATGTTAAAAGAAATCAAGATTAGGGCTTGAAAATCACTTTTGAGACCCTACCTTCGAAGCAACTGCAACTATTGAAAACTTTAAATACAAAAGTTGTTCGTTTTAATGGCGTACTTTTTGGCTAATTAGATTTAGTTTTCTATCTATAATATTAAAGAAGTTATATCAAAATGAAAATTTCAACCCCCCACCATTTTCACCCACTTTGGGCTAGATGATGGCGCATTTACTAACTCATCCGAAGTTTTTACATTTCTTACAACAAATTCCAAACTGTTTAAAATCCAAACAAAATTAGTATAATTTTCTTGTTCAGAAGGTAACATGGGCAAAGCGTTATGCCTATATTATATATAAGTTTTTTTGAATGAAGGGTGGTTTAGGCTCTCTCTAAAAAAATTTTTAAAAAAATCCCGAAATCTTGACATGAGAACCATTGCAATAGGTAATATTCCTACCGAAATTTACCTAAAATTATTTTAAGGCGGCTCGATAATATCAACAGATTTGATTTGCAGCCAATCAAAAGATTCCTTTCAGTTGGCAAACTGAGATATAAAATTCCGCACAACCGCCATCAGAACCAAAATCACAATTTGGAACAACCTAGACTTGATAAATTGTTATTTAATTTTATCAACTCTTTCAAGCAGATCTGATGATGCAACGAAGTAATCCGTTCTGCGTTTCCTTCTATTTTATCACATCTCCCAGCAAAGAGTTAGAATGGTAGAAAAGCGGCTTTTTTTTTATTTTCTAGAGTAAAAGCTATTTACTAACTAACGTTAAAGAGAATGGTTTTGGTTTGAGAAGGGTGAAAGCAAGAGGTAATTCTTTTAGCTTAGAATAATCTCTTTTTGCGCTTCAATGAATCAAAATAAAGGGACTTAAAAGATCCTAAAAGACGTATTTTGCACTGATTATAAAGGATAATGTATTGATGTTTTAAATGGAAAAGAAATATAAATTTTATGGTTCGATCTATTATTTTTTTAATACAGAGGAAAATGGGTTTCGATTACATCATTAGCAAACGTAACAGTTAGCATTTGTATTTTACGCTAGAATTACCAGAATTTACTTTTATCATTTTTTTAAATTTAAGATGTTATGTCATTTCTCTGGGTTTAAAGTTTAAGTTTATTTTTAATTTCCTTCTCACTCGAATGACCTACGATTTGATTGTTTGATAAATGTAGATTAATCGTTATTATTGATAATTATTTAATCTACATGCAAGATTTTAATTTTATCAAGGACTTATACCTGTGACTATAGCTGAACGATTCAGTGAAAGGTTGATAATGGCGATGCTTGCCCGGAGCATTAAATGTGATGTATAAGTAATCAAAGTATGAACGTCTCTGTTCTTGTGATGTGTCTAAATATTAAGTTGTCTAATAAAATAATATATTAAATTAGAAATATGCGGTTATTCATTTAGAACGTGTCAAATACAACAATTGATGGCGAAAACTTTTCAATTCGTATACTTACATTCATAAGAATACCCTATTGGTGGAATTCTCGTGTAAGAAAGAATATCGGAAATGATCAGTTAAAATTTAAAAAAAATAAAAAAATAGCTTAAATGAGGCATTGCTAGAATACATTTCAAGGTAAAAAGTTATATTTCTTTTTGACTCGGAAACAGAAGCAAGAATCGGTTCAAATACTGCAAAATGAAAACATTTCATTTAATCAAAATATAACTCTGTAATTCAAAAAAATTCGATTAAAAAATGAAAATTTCGATTATTTTATTTAAAAATTTGAAACATGCTTAAACGTACAGAATATATCAGCATCATAATAAAACTAAGGTTTTTGTTTTCTGTTAAAGTGCAAATTTTTATCTGTTTCTAAAAAAATTGCTGGCACCTAACATTCCTTCTGACAGGACCTTAAAAAACATTTG
>JAPMOR010044759.1:100674-151430 GCA_026543865.1 Argiope aurantia
ATTTTCTACTATACTAGTAATGTTTATAATTATTTATGTTGCACTTGCTTTTTTAAATAAACAAAAAAAAATTTTTTTCTATTTTTAGGTATTAAAAAAACGGGCTTGTTTAAATTCATTTAATTGCAAAAACTTTCTTCTCGAATCAACAATTGTGTAATATAATTTACTAATTAGTCGGTGTAATTATTTGAATTATTGTACATCAGAAGCATCCAGTACATCCTATGCAAATTTATGCGAAATTTACTCTGTTGTTGTTGTTTCTGATGGCACTTGCCTTAGGCAAGCCCGCTGATTTGAAATCAACGATTTTAAGCCGAAAGGGAACGTCTCTTATTTTAGTAGCGCCAACTACGGCTAAGAGTACGATTTTGCTACTCACGCATCACATTCGCTTGCACAGCCCCTTTTTAAAGGGGGGCACATTCACACATCTCACAGATAGAACAAATGAAGGACAACCATGCCCGAACCGGGACTCGAACCCGGGACGCCCAGATCACGAGGAAGACGCGCTACCCCTATGCCAGGACGCTTTGACTTTTAGAAATAACCTCGTTTTATATGAAAAATTATAGACAGTCATAATTCTGTTTTATTCACTTCAAAAGCTTGCGCTTTCCTCAAAAATTCACACCTTGTTATTACTGCTATACTTTTTGTCGTGTGAAAAGCAAATGTGTTTCTCATATACATATATAAATATCTATTTGTTAAACGATAATAATTTGTTAACGTTTAATTTGTCAAAGTTGTTGTTACGAAGTACACCACTAAATTAATTAGCAATATTTAGATAGGTTTAGTTTGGCCAAACAATAAAATATTTTAGTCGCTCTGTCATGACTTTTTTCACTACTTGCCATTATCAAATTTATCTTCACTTTATCCACCTCACTTTTGGAAATATAAACCCTTTTTCTATTTCGCGTTTCGTTACATATGGGAGACGTATCTTCGTAGTACAGTTTACCACGAATCGTTTCGTTTACATTTGGATGAAATAACAGGTAGAATTAAATCTCCAAATACAGAAATACTATATCGGATGACAGCAATCTATTTAGGAACAATTTGTATAGTAAGGAATAAAAATATAATATGGAAAATATTTCAGAATGATTCGGTTTCAATAGAAGAATTCTTGCAATGTAGAAGGGTCTATTTCTTGCAAAAAAATATTCTTTGTGTTCTTTATTCATTTGAGTCCCTTCATCAGCCCAAAGAATTATGGGATCTACTGAAGCTTAACCGAGGACTTATCAATTAGGGACTAGTGTTGCTTTCCCCCTTCCATTCTGAAAATAAATGCTGTGAAGACGGAAAGGTCCATTTCACCGGGTTATTTGCTGACCAACGACCGTATACAGTTACTCAAGTTTCTGATCCATTCAGTTGGTCAAAGTGCATTCAAGCTGAGAAGTGCTTCGGTACATTTACTCAATATTTATATCCAAGTCAGAAGTTTATCTTATTTTATTAAATTTCATTGCGAGGATTTTAAATACATTTTGTGTGTGGGTTCTTAAAGAAATTTAAAAAATAAAGTGGATACAATTCACATCCGCAGCATGTGCTATGTATATTCAGGAAAGATTTTCAGCTCTTTGAATTTTTTGCTCATCAGAATTGTGCACTAGATGCAAAAGACAATTATTGTGGTGTACATTATTTTTAATATAATTTGCATTTTCATTCAATAATAGTAGTTATTGTGAAGCATTAGAAATAGGGCATTAATGTTTTCTTTAAAACATGTTTAATCATTATTATTATAAGAGTTATGTATTATTTAAAACTTCTTAAAATTCATTATGCTCAGTTCTTTATGATTTTTAGCACTTTTCACTCTAAAAAGTAATTCCATGTAAAATTATTCAGCTAACACAAGGATTTGCTTATTGCTATGAAAAAATATTTATTATAGTTTCAAGTTGAATTTCACCGAAAAATTAATCTACATCTTCTTGCCATTCTTTAGGTATTTTTAAAAAATGAAAAAAAAAAGACAAAATGATGGATGCACCGTCTAGAATCGTGAGTGAAAAGTACCGTTCCGAATGCAAAGCTTTATTCTTCACTATCAGATTCCGAAAAAAATGAAATTCATTTGGATCTTAATTATTTTGGTATATTGCTTGTTGATCTTTATAATGAGTAGAGAAAATGTAATATCTTAAAGACTGTTAACTTAGTATAATTTTATGGACAAGCGGCTGAACTAATGCTTTTTATATAATTCAGTTTTAGCAAATTTCCCCATGCTGTAAAAAATAAAGTGATGAAAGGTGAAACTCAAATTGTAACAAGATGGAAAATATTTAAATATTATTTTAATTGTCCTGATATTTGCAGTGGTAATTTAATTCTACATATCATGATTATTTGATGTACTTAAAATGGTAAAGATTAATTTAAAATTAATTGCAATTATAAATATTTTTCCCAAAAATTTGGGACAAACTATTGTACAAATAACACGCTACGAAGATACAATGAAAATATTGCTAATCTGGCCTTTCAGACATCATCTTTGTTTAAAATTTTAATAATTTCTATTTTAAATTTTTATAATTTTAATATTTTATTTAAATATTTTAAAAAATTTTAATAATTTTGAAATACTTTCAACTCATCTCATTTACAATTCTTCTCATTTACGAAAAATATATTTAATTCGTTGCATTGCATTAAATATTTGTTTGGTGTGCATTTTATCTTTGCCATATAATTTTATCGGAATTTTAATGTAAAATTGGCGACGAATTGAGCCTGACATATTTAATTACTACTGCTGTTCGGAGTACAGATTAAGAGTCTGCTTAAAATTTCGTTCCTATTCACCAAACTCGCGCCATCTATGCGTCCTCCAAAATAGTGTAGAGCATTTACCTTTTTTAAAAACTCCAAACAGAAAGAAAATCTAACTTTAAAAAAAGCCAAATTTAATTTTTCATTATATCTATCTTGATAGTGAAATTCGAATTATCGTTAAAGAAGAAATCTTTCCCACTGTTTGAACAGGACAATTCTTTTACCGTTCAAACATTTAAAGAAAACACATGATACTGATTCGTATATGAGGGCACAGGCGTTCGAAAATTTGCATATTTTTAGTCCAATTTCTTAGAACAATTACGAAAAGATATACTGTTGATTCGAAATTTCAAAACGTCACAAAAAGAAAAGCTGATGGCGCTTTGTTATTAAAAGAAATATTAATACCATTCAATTTTTCGTTGATCAAACTTAGCCTTTTGTGGTTTCTGTAACAAATTATTCGAAAAATATGATAGTAATTCTTTAAAAAGTATAGAAATGATTGTAATATTTGACATTATCATGTCTTTACAAAGAACGCAAATTCAAAAATGTGCGTCTCATTATTTTGAAGAAAAATCCGAAATAAAACGATATGATTGTTAGGAGATAGTATTCTGATGTATTCTGATTATGATTAGGTGTGTGCCAAAAGTGGCGTTACACCGGTAAAAGCTCATAAATAAAATTTAAAAAATAGAATTTAAATAGCTATTAAGGGACTAGCTATTCAAAAATTTTGTTTCATAATCTTGTGTACCAGAGGCTAAAAACAGCCAAAGGAAGAAAAAAAAAAGAGAAGGCATAAAAAAGAAAAAGTGAAGAGGTCTGAATAGCCTAAGCAGAAGAGTCTACATAATATTCCAGCAGCATCATTGAAACATAATTTGTAAATAAAAAAATTTACAGAAGATAGGCAATTTAAATTTAGAAGGAAAATAATAATAAAATATATATATATAAATAAAGAAAAATATAATTAAACAAATGAAAAAATAAATAAATGAAAAAATAAACAAACAGAAAAATAAATATATACAATGGCTCAGTCCAAGGTAGAGTCTGTTTTCATTATGATATACGAAATCCAAAATATTTTGAGCTTCTAAAGTCAATTTATTGCTTAATAGAATTTGGAAAATATTTAGTTGAGGTTTAATAAGTTTTCTCAAATGATGAAGAATAGGACAATGGAAAATATAGTGTGGAATGTCATCATAATCATTACCACATCTACAACTACAATTTCTCAAACTGGATCTTTTAAGATAATGCGGGCAAAGTCCATGGTTTGAAAGTAAAGCGACTTTTTTCATTATTTTCCCATCTTAATTGCCATTCAGGGATGAGAATTTACGAAGACGAGTTTTGATTGTTCTTTCTGATTCTCGAAGGTGATAGTCAATTGCAGGTTTAAGTGAAGCAGCTTTGGCAGCCAGATAGGCTAGTTCATTACCTTTGGTGCCAATGTGGGCTTTAACCCAGTGTAATGAAATATTACCATCTACCAGATTTTTAACATCTTCTACTGATAGATACTCTAGGAGATAGTATAATATAATAAGAATAACATAAAATTAATATAAATAAGATTAACCAGGCAAAACATTTTTCTATTTTTATTGTCATTTTAAAGGCTGCCATCACGAGTAGGTTTCTATAAAATATCTAAATTTACAGGTATATATATGCATGCAAATAAAAGGTAAATTGGCAGATTCTTTATCCTTTGTTTGTTAATATTTAAATTTATCATTCTTTTCTCTCTAAGCAATTAAAAGTTAGCACAGCGCAGATTCCATCTACTAGCGAAAAAAAATCAAATCGTTTATCGGCAACCTGTCAGATTAAAACAAATCCACAGGATAAAAGAGCGACTTTCAGTGTCGTCCTTTTTGATAAGAATAGCTTCTTTGAATATGGATTTAGTGTTCCTTACTGAACGCCTTCTTTTATTAATTGATGCTGGTTTCTCCATCATTAATACAGCCTACGGATAAGGTTTATGGATTGATATGAAGCTTAACAATCAGTTTAAAAAGTGCTATTGGAACGTGAATAGACCCCTACAGACTGCAGTTAAAAAGCATTGATGAAAAACTCAATAACTGAGTGTGTTTTTTTTTTCATTAGAAAAAGGTTATATCTACAATTGACTTAAGAAGCTTTGCATTAAAATGTGCAATAAATTAAGTTTTATTTGTAAATAATCTTTCTTTTATTTTTTCGTTTTTAACTTTCAAACCAGTAGGAATTTATGTTTTTCGTCATAAATTGTGATACTCCTGCTGTATTTCAATTTAAAATAAGAGAGGAACCTGATGTTTCCGTGTAACCATTTTTAGTTCCCTGCTATATACTATTACAGAGAATTTATTTTGAAATTTTAAAATTTGCTTTTTTTGCAGGCCATTGTTGCATATTCAGGAATTCTTAATTTTCTTTTCCTTATGTAAATATTTTCAGAAAGGAATAATTTCAAGTAAATCTGAACTCTCTCAAGTAAATCTGTTTTCTCTCTCTAGCTTAAAGATAAAGAAAATAAAACACTTTGCACAGACAGTTTTTATTTTTTCTCTCTCTAGCTTAAAAAAAAGGGAAATAAAACACACTGCACAAGCAGTTTTTACCTCTATTTAGATGCATAAATGATGGAATTGCATTCAATTTAAAAGAGAAAAAAAAATATATTTGCACAGTAGTTTCTTCTGACTTTTTTTGTCTCCACTTTTTTATATCCCTTCTCTACATTCTTGATTTTCACGCTTTTTTAATGTACAAAACTTTTTATAATTAATCGCAAAATGGCCAATGTCATCTTTTAAAAAGAAAAGCAAATACAAACTTTTCATTAAAAAATAACATTAAAAATTATTTTCCACTTCTCTTAGTAGAATTGCATTCCATTTATTTTCAACATCCTTCATTAATCAACTTTCTTAAATTATAAACCTTCTTTTGAAAAAAAAATGAAAACCGTCATTCGTTTTATTTAGAAAGAAATAATTAATATAAATAAGCTTTAAAAAACAATTTTTAAAGGCATTATTTTTCTATGGGCAAAAAATTTTACTATAAAAAAACATTAATTTTTTTTTACATTTTACTTACTTAGATTCTTAAAAATAATATTTTAGAAAAAAAAATGCTTAAATTTTGCTTTCAAAATTTCAGGAGCCTTATTTGAAACAATTTAAATATATTATAAAAATACTAGTGCAGTTTTTTTCAGCCAAAAAATTTAATCATAAAAAAAATTAAGTTTTCTTACATCTTATTTACTTACTACCATAATAATGTGTTTTATGGAAGAATTCATATTAATTCATTAAGTTAAAAGGTGTAGAAGCCTTTTCAAAACATTCTTCTTTAAATGGACATTTTATGCTATGTCAGTTGAAAAGTTTCCCACCAGATACCTAAAACAAATTTGGTTCAAGCGCCGCCTAGTGGTGAATTCCTGTGTAAGGAATTGATGAGATCTCTAAGAAATTCAACTCTATTACGCCCCCACCTAAATGTGATGAAAGTGTGTATTAAACCAGCAGCGGAACATCAACAGTGAACTTTAGAAAAAAATTACTGTTGATGTGGCACGAAAGTTTGACTGATATTATCTGATAATGATTTAAAATAATGAAACAGTTCATATAGTAGACATTTTTAGCTTTCAAACTAGACGTATTTCTAATTGAAAGTTTTATTAAATAAATATAAATCATTTTATGAAAATGAAAACTTTATTCGTCCCAAACCACATTAATATAATCAATTTCTTTTATTTAAATTGGCACTTAATTACTGGTTAATTGTATCTTTCATCAAAATAGATTATTTTCTTACTTTTACGCCTTTTAAAACATTAAAATTAGAAATTTCTAATTGAGACATATTGTGAAAATTATTTAAATTTCACTTTATTTCTTGTACGTTTACCATATAATAACTACCAAAAATGTTTTCGAAATTTAAATTTTAAAGTAAAATATACCTCACAAAAAAATCATTAATTAGTAACAAAATAAAAAAAGCGCTTTTGCACGGATAGCTTTCATTTTTTTTTAATAATTGAATGGGGAAATCTTTTTTTCGGCGTTTTGAAGCAATTTTCAAAATCTTACAAACTTTGATAATGAAAAAGCTTTTGGTTTTTGTAACTCGGTTCAAACACTTTCAATTTCGCCTTAGCGAAAATCAGCAACAGAATAGATGTTCTTTGTAAACAATTTTAAAATGTAGGAAACAGTTTTCCTTGTAAACGGCTTTCAAACGTAGAATGTAGAAAAACGTAACCGCAATCCTCTAGGAGCACAAATGTGTTTGCTTGAAATTGTGTGAGAGTCAAGATCCTAAAAGTTCAAGAATCTTCAGCTTTTCGTCTTTTATAATTTTTTGCCACAAAAAGATTTCTATATATTTTTTTTAATATAATGAATCCAAACCCATGAACGAAATAGAGCGAAAAATTCAAGAAGACTAAGTAAAATAAAGAGAAAAAACATCTTGATTATTTTGTTGAAATTTTCCGATCTCAGATTTTTACCTTATCTCCCTAATTATCTTCTCGCATAAGAAGCATATAAAAAAAGAAAATGGAGTAAAAGTCAAAAAATTCAGCTTCAAAATTTTGCTGATTCGTCACAATTAAGACGCCTCAAAGAGAAAACATAAGTGAAAAAAACATTAGCGTATTGAAGATTTGTAAATCTCTCGATTTGTATCTGTGTGTAGAATTAAAAATCACAATAAATTAGATGAATAGAATGTATTAAACTAAATCAATACAAAAATTGAGAACCACATCAAAATTTAAAGCCAAATGAAAAAAGGTCTAAAGAGCATAATATGCTTTATATTATACGTGATACACCTTGTAAATGCACACACACACACACAAAACAATTGCAGAACATTTCTATTAGTCCCTGATTACGGAAAAATTCCTTTACATGGAAAATTAAGCCATTATCTGATATAGACAATTCTGCGCAGCATTATTTTGTTACAAATTAAAAATATCGATTTTTCAAATATAAATACTTTATGACTATAAATCAAAATGCAAAATTAGTTTATTTAAAATCTCTCAGAAAATTCTGTCAAAAAAAAATTGATTCTTAGTTTTACAATCTTTTGCTTAAATTAAAAATAAATAAATTTCATGTAAACTTCCGTTTAAATAAAATTTCTCTTTTTTCTAACTAAATGCCAAAAGCGTTTGAATTTCTAGGGAATTATATATGTAAAAAATGTTCAATAATAAATACAGTATTGGAATCATTTTTCTCTTTGATTATATTTTGAAGTTTGCAATCAGTATTAAATGTATCTTATCCTTATCCTCTAGTTATTCACTTAATTATGGAAATCATTCTTCAAATTATTTTCCATTAATTTAGAATTCATAATTACCTTTAGTTCGATTATTTGATTTTTCCGATTTGTGTGATGTTTAGCTGAGCACCCAAACTCGAAGTTCTTCACTTCCGAAAATAACATTGCAAAACAAAAGAAAAAATACCAAGCAGATGATGCAATTATATAAAAAATGTTGGAAGCAGAAAAATTCAGACAATAATTTCATAAAAGTTAGAATTTTGAGAAATGGGGAGAAATAATATAAGAAAGAGAGGGGAATAAAAATTACATTGTAAAAAATATCGGTATATCAGAGGAATATGTCTTGTCTTACAACATGAGAAAGCTGAAGTCCTTGAATTGCACGTGCGAAAAGCCTTAACACCTTGGCACTTTCATTCAGTTTGAAGTAGCTAGTATCACAGGAAAAAACAGAAGTTATGTACCATGGTTGTTTCAAGTAAGAAAAGAGAAGGCTGGTTTATTTGCGCTTAAGATGAAAAGAAAGCAATTCTTTAAGTCCATTTTGAAAAAGGCTTAGGAGATTTCAGTGGCAAAGATAATTTAATACTAGAATCTGAAAAATTATATTTTTCCTTTGCAGTTGGCATAGTTGATTTTGTCTTTGAATGTGGGGATTTCATGAGTTTTGAGTTGATTAAAAAGTTTCTGAAGAGTTCTTTGACGATATTATCGACTTGGGTGGTTTTTAATATCTAATATATAAAAGTCTCCTGTCAAGGTGTTTGTTTTCATTCACCTCCGAAACGACTCCACCGATTTTTATGAAATTTTTGATGTGTAATTGGTAGGTCTGAGAATACGTCGTAAAGTATATTTCATAACGCTAGGTAATTAGGGTGTCCCTAAATTGGTTGATACATCAGCTCCAATGAAGCTGTCTGGCGCATCTTTGGTTTCCCAATTCACGAACGGGACCCAATAGTTATATATTTAGCTGGCCATCTTGAAAACGGCAAGCGTGTATTTTTTACCAACAAGATAGCAATTGAGCGTGCCATAAATCCATCAAAAACTACACTCACCGACTTTTTCGAATTGTGTAATCGTGCGGATACTTTAGGTGCCTTTGCACGAACACTACTCTATTCTGAAGTACAACGCTATTTCACATAGAATAAAAAAAATGGATTGCCTGAAAGCAAGGCACACCAATTGATGCGTGCCCTGATATATTCAAATGAAACACTTTGGGTCGAGTAAATACAGTCAATCCAAGGCAAATTGAGTGCATATATCTGTGACTATTGTTGGTTAATGTCACCGGTCCATTGTCATTCCAAGATATATACAAAATGACTGGACAACAGTATCCAACATATAAAGATGCATATGTCTTGCACTCGGCTTGCCCGGAGACGACAATCACTGGGACGATATGCTTGCTGAAGCAGCATTGGGCTGTACAGCAACACAAATTCATTTACTATTCTCAATAGTGTTAACTACATGTTTCCCGGAACAAGCAGATACGTTGTAGGATAAGCATAAAGATTGATTCAATCACTAATGATATATTGCATCGAATTCGTACAAGGTGCAACGATTACAGTCAGCGACGCTATGTACAATGAAGCACTGATTGCTATCGAGGATCTTTGGGTTGTCATTGTCAATTTAAAACTGAGTCATTTCGGCAATATCCCACTACTAACGCGTGAACAAAAAATCATTTACGACCGATTTTTTTTGGATGCACAAGGTGCAACTGGCAATGCATTTCTCATTTCGCTAATTCTTGCCGAAATACGATCTAATAATGGCATCGCATTGACCGTTGCATCATCTGGCATTGCAGCAACTTTATTGGAAGGATGCAGAACTGGGATGACAGCCTTTGTAGCTAAAAATCCCTTAATCACCCTCAAACACAGGCAGAACAACTCATTCAGCATTTAAGCTGCCACTGAATATTCAAAACAACACAGACGCAGTGTACAACTTAAATAAAACAATCGTCCATAGCCAAGGTACTGAAAAAATGCAAATTATCTAGGATGAATGCACTATGGCACACAAACATTCTCTTGGGGCGTTGAACAGAACACTCAAAGATATAAAAAAAGGGTAAAAGTGAATTTTAGTGTGCCCCTTGCTGCGCCAACAATACCAAGTCGCCAATAAAGGTAGCGGACAAAATAAATAAATATTTCCATGGAACAGTTACTGTTACCATTTCCTGTCATATAATTAGGACTTTTAACTGATAGGTATTTTTTTTCCAGACTGCCCGGTGCCTTCTACAGATGCAGAAGGTATCTGTAGAAGGCACCGGGCAGAATTTTTAACTTAAAAAAAATCCTACGGCTTCGCTAGCAGCGGGAGCGGGGACCTAGTACCTTCACTAGCACATTGAGCATAAGGACTGTGTGGATAACAGAAACAGTACATAACCAAAAGAAAAGAAAGAACGGAGAAAGAAGCAATCGGCACATTCTCCATTCAAACAAACATCCTTTTCCCAACTTTATCAACTCGTAAAAAAATATATTCCATTCACCCTTCATCCATTCTGCCGGTTCGATATCAAACCATTCTCCATACAAAATTTTAAACAAGCTCTCTTTCCTAACTTCATCAACTCGTTTATATATATATATATATATATATATATATGTGTGTGTGTGTGTGTGTGTGTGTGTGTGTGTGTGTTTCACTCACCCTTCATCCATTCTGCATGTTCGAAATACTGTCTTCCATCCCATTTACCCGACATCCATTCTTGCACAATTGCCGACATAACACATTATAAAGGTAACCAAACGTTAGAACACCAAAATAATTACGAGAACTTCGAAGAATCCCATTGCAGCTTTCTTTTAAAGTGAGAATGCAGACAATTTTTAAAACGCATACTTACAATTAAAAATTGCAAAAGAATAAATATTTTCTGTTCGTATTCACGTTAAAAAAAACGAAAGAAGAAAATAACTTTTAACTATAAGCTTATTTTTCTTTATTTAATAAACTTTTAATTATAATAAAGAACAAAATTAAAATTTTTAATTGATAATTTTAATATTTTAATTTAACATTTTTCATAATATAGTTGTTCATGTATAACTCAACCATCGCAAAAAGCAGTAAACAAAATAGGATTAGGGTTGCTAGAAGAGCGTTCAGATAGGTTACCATATTGGCTACATACTCGGGGGCGCACTATTATTCACTTTATCCTCAAAAACAACAGCAAACTATTCGGCGGCCCTCTGTTACTCCTTTCAGATGATTTCAGACAAACACTTCCCGTCATTCCATGTACAACGTACGCTGATGAGATCAACGCTTCCTTGAAATCATCGCCACTGTAGCGTAATGTTGAAACAGTCCAGATAAAAATAAACATGCGCGTCCAAATTCTACAAGTTCCGTCTGCTGACACATTCACGGACCAATTGTTAGATATCGGCGATGGAAAAGTTGCTGTCTATGAAAATACTGGATGCATAAAATTGTCCACTAATTTCTGCACTATCTTAGATTCGCAAAATGCTCTCATTGACCGCATATTTCCCGATGTACGCACAGAATACATAAATCATGCGTGGCTGGCAGAAAGGGCCATTTTGGCAGCAAAAAATGAGGACGTCAAAGATTTAAACTTCAAGATACAGCAATCGTTTCCAGGCGACTTGGTATCATACAAATCGATCGATACAGTTTGCGATGATATCGAAGTTGTAAATTATCCAACAGAGTTTTTGAACTCACTGGATTTGCCGGGCATGTCACCACACCTTCTATGACAGAAAGTTTTATCTCCGGTCATTTTACTTCGGAATTTGAACCCACCATGGGCTGTGCAATGGCATGTGATTGGTCATTAAAAAATTGATGAAACGCTTTGTCGAAACCACCGTTTTGAATGGCAAATTCCGAGACGAAAATGTTTTGCTGCTACGAATTCCAAGGATATTCACAGACGTGCCAACTGAATTCAAAAGCGTTCAATTTCCTATTAGATTGGCATTCGCAATGACAATCAATAAGTCGCAAGGCCAAACGATGTCTGTTTGCGGCTTAGATTTGGGCATACCATGTTTTTCACGCAAACAATTAATTATATGTGGCATGTTCTCGCTTGGGCAAACCATCGATCTTATTTGTGTTGGCTAAAGATGAATTGACAAAAATTATCGTACACTCAATTTCTCTTCGAAATGAATATTGATTTTCATTATTTCATTTTTATACTTTATGATAAAAATATATTACTTTTTTTCATTTTACATTTAACTTTTAAGAGTATATGTTTTAAGAGTTTATGTATATGTTCATTACGTTAATGAAATACATTGTATTGAGAAAATGAATGGTTGATGTTTTTATCGATGATCATCGTCTACACCTTTCTATTCCTCTTTCTGTCAAAGATCCCATCCCCACACACTTAAAATACATTCGTTATTTTTTAACTAACAACCAAAATATCCACTATAAATAATTTATATGGCAGAACAACGTTTACCGGGTCAGCTAGTTTCTATATATAATATCATTCCAGATAAAACAAAAAGTACTTTTAATGAATAGGAAGAATTTTTTTTCCTAATAAATTGAATTTCGTTTCTGCTAGGTTTTAATAGCAAGTCTCGAAATTTGAGAAGCATTTGTTAGGATGGATCTTAAAACTTGTTTATATAACAAGATTCATTTTTTAGTGAAAGGGAAGAATTGAATGTCTGCCAATGAGAGGGATAATGAAAGGAATTTTAGCTAGGAGCATTTTAGCTACTTTGCTATTTTTGATATGGCTTTTGAAAGTAAATTAATCATGTGGAATCAGACCAAGGCATTTTGCTTTTTTTTTTCTTTTGTGGTATTTATTTCAACTAATTTCATTGTAATTAAGGATTTCTTTGGTTGTACTTTCAAGTACCTTTTCAATATTGATGGAGATATGCTGGTTAGTGCGCTCATATTTCGGTGTTCAGTTGTCACTTCGAAGGATTTTACTTACAAATCTTGTGGTTCTACTTTGGATAAGAATAGTAGTATCATCACCAAAGAAGTAATTTGTGATATAATTATTCTTGTGAACATCGGAAGTAAAAATACTATAAAATAGAATACAAAGAAGAATCCCTTGGCGCGTACTAGCTCTACCGATTATAGAAAGAGTATTGCTTATTTTGAAATGTTCTATTGGTGAGGAATTTAATTATTATGCCAATGAGGCTGTATTTCGAAATCTTCACATTTGTAGCTGAAACCATTGTGGTACATTTTATTAAATTACATTGTTGCATCAAAGAAAATTTAGTCGTTGTACAATTAGAAGCGGATTCCATTCGTGATTATGTACGTAACTCTCGGAATCTAGCGAACTTACCTATGGATGATGTAAAGCTACATATTCTTTGCATTTGTGTTAAGTCTTGCAAATATAACCTCCTCACAAAGTTTTTACAAGCTGTTCAATAGGCTAATTGGCCTGCAATTTCCAAGAAGTTTTGGGTTTTGTTTTGGAAACATTAGCACTGATGCAATTTTTTATACTATGGAGAAATAATGATATGAAGTGCTGACTGGCTGGATTTTGATTCTTTTGTTGAGTGCCAGTGCAAGTATACTTCTAATCAGAATGAGAGTAATTGTGGAACCTGATTAGAGAGGCCCGGGGAAAGCTCAAAAAGTGATTTAATTTTGGTCATGGGATCGAATGAGGTGACGATGGCATGTGGATGGAAATATAAATAGTTGTGATGGGGTGAAATGATTTAGCAGGAAGGTGAGTAGAAAACAGGTGAAAAAGACAAAAGGGTTAGGGTGGTTTGAGTGGACGAGACCATTTAGTACTGGCATAGGTGAATTTGGATTTGCTTTGCAGTGAATGTATTATATTTGTTGAGAAATTGTAGGATTGGCGTGATCTTTAATTTGCAGAAAGAAGTTTTTTCAAAGTTTAGATATGAAGCTCTCAATTTTGTGATCATTATGTATGACATCGTTCCGGACATACCAAAGTCGAAAGACCTGTGATTCTTATAAATTGGTGAGAATATTTGTAATTTTCGGAAAATGCTTGTGAATCCTGAAGAATAAGGTTATGATCGGCGGCTAAATTTAGATTGATAGCACTCAGAAGTTTCCCTTTATCTTCACTTTTATTTTTGTCTGACATTTGTTCTTTCTTTTCTCGATTATTTGAATAGAAATTCTTTTCAACCCTAACTGAAATTAACGCGCACCTGAACTCTCTTCTTACACGAAGCTCTCTGCTTATTGGTTCCATTCTTTTAAGAACCACTGAAATGAAATAAGCTATTATTCTCAAACTTTTCATGTTTTTCAGGTTCTACCATATAATTCTTGTTAATGAAAAATGAAGTTTAAATGAAAAAAAAATCAGGAACTGCAAGAATAAACGAACTAATGAAGAATAAACAAGATGAAGAAATTCCTACATGATCAACTTTTTTCAAGTGCATTGGTTAATATGTTCTTGCATTTCTCCGAGACAGAAATAATTAAATATAAGATTTAGATATACTGACGACTTTTGATAAATTCTAATTTTATATTTAATTGTTATTCATAAGAATTAAAATTAAATGAGACTAACAAAAAATAGTGGAAAAGTACATACTTTGATATAAAAATAAATTTCTTACAATAAACCATTGATAAGCATTTACGACAAAAAAAAAGAATTTTATTTCAAAGTTATTAAACAAATTTACATTCATTTTAAATTTTTTTAATTTAAATTTCTTACAATTTAACACAATTAAAAAATATAATAACAAAGCTCCTTATATTAAGACAAATATCTTTTTTTTAAATCATATTTTAGCGATTATTCTGAAATCTATTGTAATATATATATTTTAGCACAATTCAACAACTGAAAATATGCTCTCTATTTCCTTTCACTTTATTTTAACTCAACAGATGGCGCGAGATCTTTCAAAACGAATCACGTGATGCTGATGTTTTTTCACCAAGTTTTGTTTGCGTTTCAGCTTTATACGCGGGAACATTTAAATTGCTAGTTTCATCGTGTTTAAGGGTAAGTTATGTCTTTATATTTTAGTTCTTGTGTTAATCATTTTAGAAGATAATCAATTTTAACTAAAAAGTTTGGGTTGCAATTCGATTGTCCAAATTTGCAAATTCGTGGAATTTTTTTTATAGATTTTTAATTTAGTAAATTCATTTTTGTGCATCTACAAACTACTGAAATTCTGGTTTTCGAATATTTCGAGGTTAATATTAGGTCAAATATTAAAATAGTTGACCTAAAATTTTAAACAGATATACAAATGTTAAACAAAAGTGTTACATTAAATATGATAGATTCCAGCTTGATGCGTCTTTGTATTCTAATTTCTACAGTTTCGCAAAAATAAGATAATTCCTAATTTTTTTAGGTTTTTATTTTTTGGAATTTTGAAGCAATCTGGGAGTTTAATGAGTTGTTATATTTCAACTTGTATACATAGTTAAAAATATGTATGAATTTAATTTGTTACTTTTTAGAATTAAAAATAGGAGGGCTTTTAGATGATTAAATACGTCATTAATTATAAATATATAACAAAATTTTTTTACTGCATTTTTTTAATTATTTGGAGGAGCAATCTGGAGGTTATTAGTCAAATAGAATTTGAGATCCATATATGAATAATCTTGGTTCAAGTCCCTCTAATAACACAGACAGTCAACTAACAATTATACTATCGTAAAGCAGTATCCTGCTAGTGTACTCATAATGGCCAATGTTGACAGTGCTATTATGAGTACACTAGCTATATGATGTTACAAACCTGCAATTCGGCTTCCCAGCATAGTTTGTTGCACTATCAGAAAGACTGTTTTAAAGTCATCATTATTGGACGGAGTCCGTTTTTCGCGTCGGAGGTCCCAGAACTTGGCGACGAATTTGGCGACTTTGGCGACAAAATAGATTATACCTGAAACATCGAGAATTTTCCCGATCCGTCCGGTAGGAACCGAGATACGCCTCGAACGTTCCTGATTGGTTGAGAGGCTTCTAGTCCCGCCTCCCGAGACCTATAAAAGGAAGCAGCCGCAGCTGCCAGGGGAAGGTAGACGACAGAGTAGTCCAAGTTCGAGAACAGCGAAGTCAGGCAGACGAAGTCCGAATCGGAGAAGTCGAAGACAGAGTAGTCGGAAGCGACGGAGTCAAGCTAGTGCTGAACTGAGCTGTGCGCTACTGTCTGCAGTAGATTCTTGTTGTATGCTGCTGTGTATGCTGTTGTATGCTACACATCTCGGCTGAAGATAATTGTCTTCTGTGCTGTATATAGTTGTCGTTTCTGTGCTGTCCTGTGTGTCTTCGTGAAAATAAACGTCGTTGTTTTTATCCTACTTCCGCCTGCTGATTGAGCGTTCTCCACACCATATAACTTCCATTATCCAAACGAACCCCGGTAAAAAAATTCCGCAACAATAAATTACTTTAAGGCTCCGTCACAGAAATTTTCTATATTAATTATTTAAACAAAGGAAGGTTTCTCAAGCATAATTTTAATGCAATTGAAAATCACTATCGACAGCAATAATAATGTATTATCTCCATATTTACTGCAATTTTAAATTAAAATTGTTCTTTCATCTTATGTGAATTGAAATATGATAGATAAAAATACAATTAAAATTAAAATTTTATTGATAAATTTTAATTTAAATCAACGAAGAAAAATATTTCGATATCTTTTTGACCAGGATTTGTGGAACGCTTTTGTTCTGTATCAAAAAATTGAGGAAATTTAAAACTTGCCGAATTTAGAATGATATTGATCGAAAAGTTATGTGAGAAGTATACTATCATGCAAATTCCCAAAGAGTATCAAAAACGTGGCGAGATCGTAGGAAAGACATTTTTCGCCTTCAATTGCTCTAATAGAGAACAAGAAATGCTCTTCTAGAAAATATGCCTTGTGTTGGCTCAAAAACAAATGCAAATGGCAAACAGTACGAAAAGAAACAAGTTTTGAATGTGTAATATGCAAGGTGGCTTTATGTGCGGCTCTATGTTTTGAGATATATCATATATAATGTTATTTAAATTGCCTTACGTGTAATTGTAATGGGATAAATATCGTAAAACCTGCATATAATAATAATTTATCTTTTAAATATTGAATTTATGTATCTTTAGTCATTTTAAATGATAGTTTTGTTATATTTTGAGCCCGTATTTTTTATTTTTTTAGTTTTATGTTAATATTTTATTTTTATGACTGTTATAACGATAGAAAATAATTTCCTTATTCTATTTATTTTTGTCGCTTTACGAAGAATGCATGCAAACGATTTCTGATGAAATACATTGATAATAAGTGGATAATTTTTTAAAAAATATTTATAGTAAAAAATAAACAGATTCTGTGCAATATCGTTTATGTTGTATTTATTATTCTTATAAATTGTATTATACTTATTTTTTTAGAAGACATTTTAAAATATTTATATGCTTGTTTAGCAGCTTCTTTATCCTACATATATACAAAACTGCGTAATCTTATATAAAATAACTTTTATCTATAATGGCATTCATTTATTTTAATTTTTAAAGTATGCACGTAAAATCAGTTCTCATTGTTAAGTTCCGAATCCACAACATTGAGATTGATGAAAGTTAGAAATTGTATAAATCTTTAATGTATTTCTTAATTTTCATTAAATATTTAATACTGTTTCAAAGCAAGACAATTTAATTGCACATTTCTATTTACTCATCCTATTTTTCAAAGTAATATCCATTAAATGTTTTCATTTATCATTGAATTTTGGGAAATAAACTAGTGCTTCTATAATAATTTTCCATTTTATAAAATAAATTTTCTTTCTTTGAAATGCTTGACATTTTTTAATATTCTTTATTATTACTGTGTAATTTCTTATCGTTTGTGGATTTCGCATCCTGGCATAACTTCATAATATTTGAAGGTGGTTTTTATCTAAATTTTACAAAATTATTTAAAAAATATTTTAATGCATATAAAAGAAAGGTTTTTTTACAGTCTAATTCGTCTTTTTCTTTTTATTCAAAGTATGCAAGAAGCTTTAAACAACGCTTGTATTAAAATACAGTAAAATAAAAAAAATAATAAGTGAAAAAAATTTTAACCACTTTTATCAAGATATTTAATTAAACAAATTAATACAAAATGATACAACAATTAAAATCTCTTACCAAGTTCACTCTAAAGAGTAATAAAAGAATAAATTATCCAATCCAAATTTGTATTCAAATCTGTACTCAAACTTAAGCAATAGTTAAATATTTGAGTATTTGTTTCGCTTCGTGATTTAGACAAATAGATTTTTAAAAAGTTATATAAGGATTTTTTATTGTACTGCATTTTAATAAAAGTATTATTAAAAGTTCATACGTGTTTTAATATTTCATCATTCAAGTACTATTCGTTTCAGTATTCTGAGACGGCCACTTTTAGGCGATTCTATGTCACTAAGGGGTGACATACGGAAGGATGAGCACCATTTCCGGAGTTAACTTTCTTGTTAAATGTAAACAATCCTCCCTCCTTTTTCCTCTCACCCCTATTTTGCCGAATTAAACCCATCCTAACGCATGCGCAAAACCGCGGAGAATTTTAGAATCCGTTTGGCAAACAATACAGAAAATTCAAACCCATTTTTGCTAAATAGTCCCAATTATTAAGCGTTAAAAACCGCTCTAAAAATGAGATTCCCTACCATTAATAAATATAATAGCTTTTTTTTGGACATAAAATTTGCAGTGAAATAATCCAATATTGAAATGAATAATGAAATTTACAATTCATATCATCAGTCGATTCTGAAATCCTGAATTCTTATGGAAAACGTTATTTCCCTTCCTCGCGAATTCAGTCCCCAAAATTCTTACTGATCAAACCACAATAATTTCTACAAAATGACCTTTACAAGCAGCTGACCTTTCTCGTTTATTAAGTTAAGGGAAAAGCACTGATGACTTTCTACGTCGGAACCGGTTTTGAATAGATTCGTTGGAATAACTTTCTATGTTCCAGGCTGTTGGAAGAGTTGATTGCGGAGAAATATGTCGAAGAATTTTTAAATAAATGATTTTTATCTCTTTTGTATTAATCTCAGGAGAATTATATATGTTAAAGAATTTAATCGCGGGTCCTTTGGCACTAAATACAAATAAATCTTTTTTGTTCCGCGCCTGAATAAAAGATTTAATTTAGCACAGCTGCACTTCAATTAAACAGTGTGAAATTCGCGAGGACAATCGCCATATTTCTTCCAAAACAGTCAGTTCTGTGGAAAGACTCACCCTGTCTTACTCACATCCGAATAAAATTTTAATTGCTACGTTCCTAGCTTTTATGGACTACATTTTTTCTGAATTCTAGAAGTTACAAGACTACTCAAATTTAGGAAGCGTCTTAGGGTTCACTGATTAAATAATGCTTCTCTGATTAAGTGTAGCATTAAAAAAAGTTATTGAATTTTAAAAAAATGTATAAATATTTCTTTGAGTGCTATTAAACAACAATTATATAATTTTTTTCAATTTCATTAGTCTTACCAACAGATTCCCTCATGTGGACAAGAACACTGAGTGAAAGATTAAGTTAACTCTTACTGTAAACTAAACCTGAAAAAGTGTAAAATTTAGTACGTGTCAGTAAAAAAAAATGAAATAAGCATGAAACATGATATTTTCTAAAAACATAAATGCAAAAATAAAGTTTTCTGTGAGTTTTTAAAATATCTTATTAAAACTTTAATTCTTTATATTTAAGGCAAAACTGGTTTATATATATATATATAATAAATTTTTATCCAGTCATAAAACCAAATTAATTTTTTTAACCTTTTAAGCATATACATTTAATAGGAAAAATGCTACAAGTGAAGAAAAGCAAATTTTATCACTGGTGTGATCTATGGTCAATATAAGTTCTGACAAACATATATTGACAATATATGTTCTGATAAGCATATTGTTAGGAATCCGTAATACTGCTTCCCAGCAAAGTTGGTTCCATCATTGGAAAGAATGTTTTAAAGTCGTCTGTATGGGACAGAGTCTGGGCGTCGTGTCGGGGGTCCCAGAGCTTGGCGACCAATTTGGTGACTTTGGCGCCAAAATAGATTATACCCGAAACTTCGAGAATTTTCCCGCTCCGTCCAGTAGGAACCGAGATACGCCTCGAACGTTCCTGATTGGTTGAGAGGCTTCTAGCATCGCCTCCTGAAACCTATAAAAGGGGGCTGAAGCTGCCAGAGAAGTCAAGTCAGTAATCCGAGTCCGAGTCGGAGAAGTCGAAGACAGAGTAGTCGGAAGCGACGGAGTCAAGCTAGTGCTGAACTGAGCTGTGCGCTACTGTCTGCAGTAGATTCTTGTTGTATGCTGCTGTTGTATTCTACACGTCTCGATTGAAGATAATTGTCTTCTGTGCTGTATATAGTTGTCGTTTTTGTGCTGTCCTGTGTGTCTTCGTGAAAATAAACGTCGTTGTTTTTATTCTACTTCTGCCTGCTGATTGAGCGTTCTTTACACCATATCACTTCCACTATCCAAACGAACCCCCACGGTAAAATTACGTAACAATATATTGACAATATAAGTTCAAATAAATTACGAATGATTCATATATGTCAATATATGTTCAATAAATTAAGCGTTTTATGTGTTCTGATGATGTTTTTATATGTTCTGATAAATTATATTTTTTTATTTTTTTACAGAACCCAGGTTCTATCAATCATGTTTAGTAAAATAGTCTTGAGGACCATTTTAAATAAAAAAGAAAGGTCCACTCTATTGCGATAAAAACTAAGTGAGGTATGGAAATTTGAATATCACTATGTTATGAAATCGCAACTTCAGACCATTCCCCTGATCATCTCAAACAAGATGCGTTAGTCAGCGCCTGAAGTTTCTCCAAGGCTGATTGCCCTAAGACAATAAACCTGTTGTTCGTCGTTAAATAATGGTATTGAAATATTAGCTTCATAAGTTGGTCACTTTTAGTGGAAGAAGACTGAAGCATTCTTTTTTTTAATTTAAAGATTTGTAGTGTCAAGAATATTTCACTAGACACGATTCCTTAGAACTAAAGAACTTCATAAAATTTAAGTTTCTTTTAACTACATTTATTCACTGAAACAAAATATTTACACAAATTAAAGCCTTTTAAAAGTAAAATAAAAAATTATTCATTAATTTTTGACATGAAGTTCATGCATAAAACGAAATGGATGTATGCAAAACAAAACGAAATGACTTTTAATGTCCAATTATGTTCAGAAATCCTTTACATGAAACTGTATCTAAACGATTTAAATGGGATTAAATATAGCCAATATACTTTGAACCAACTGAATTATAAGGACTAGTATTTAGTAATATCGAAATTATCTGCTTTTTTTCCTAGTTATTAATGACGTTTCTAGTTTTAAACTTTAAATAAAGCTGCTTATAAATATTTCAAATGAATTATCATAGATAAATTAATTTGAAGCATCACTATTTATCGTCATGAATTCTTACAATTACGATGCATATATCCAAAGAGAAAAGTACATTAGCATCTAAATTTTCTAGGGCAAAAATCTGGTGTAACAGAAATTAGTTTGAGAGAAGTTATCGCACTAAACAGCTCTTACAAAGATTCTGAAAAATGGTTTCTGATACCAAAAGAATCCTTCGTTATTATTCCAAATAACAGAAGTTTTAGAAGAATGCTCGCTTTCGCACTTAGTTCAATTTTCAAGGAGCGAGTAAGCATTTTCTTGAAATCTCAAAACTCCACCTATAAAATTTCACTTCCCGCTTTTCAGGTAATAAGTAACTCGCTTCTCTAATTAAGAAACTCTAAGCAACTCAATAAATTCTACTTTGGAGGTGCGCGAGGGTAAAGAAGCTAGAAACTAAAATTTCCTTAATATTAAATAAAATATTTTTGCATTTATCTTTTTACATATTTTTGACATGTATAAAATAAAAATATGTACCTTAGAAAAAAATAATTCGAGTGATTGCATTATAAAATTTTGCAATATATTGTTTTAACTAAATCACTCGAAAACTTCAGCTTTCGGAATACAAAGATTCAATTTTTAATCTTTTTTTACTTTTCTAGATATTTTGTTTGTATTGCGTCATTTGAATAAATTGTAAATTTTTTTAAAAAAATGGTGTCGAAAATTTAATAAATATTATTTGACATTATTTATGAATCGAATTCAATTTACTTTTCTTGTTTTAAGCTAATAATATTTTACTTTGAATCACCTCATTTATATTGCAAGCTGTTGGTCTATGCGTTTAGAAATTTTAGTTAACAAAGTTTTGACAATCTAAAGGTAAAAGCCAATTTTGAACTCTTATTAATATCTTTAAGAAGTAACTTAGTTGTTGATTTCAATTGTTTTTGTCATGAAAATATGAGATATTTCAACCATTTTGCATAGATAATTACAGAGTAATTTTTAATATGGGGGGGGGGGGAAATTTTTAAATTAGAGTTCTTGAAAATTATTCATTTCTCATAATTAAGTTTTGTTGAAAGATTTTAAGAAAATGTTGATTAATGGCGAGTTGAATATATCTATACTTATAATAAAGCTCAATGTGTGTGTGTGTATGTTGGCGCTCTACAGGCCAGACCATTCAACCTACAGCTACCAAATTTGGCACGTGTATACCTTGGAGGCCGGGAATGTGCACCTGGGGGTTATTTTTTCGAATTTTTAACTAGAATTTTATTTATTTAAAAATTAAGCGAAATTTTGACGTGTTTCTGCTATAACTTCCGAAAATATTACCGCACAAAAAAGATTTTTACATCAAGTTAAAGATCAAAAATTCATCTTTTAAATGATACTAATGTTTTAATCTTAAATTTAAATTTCTATTTTTAATGAATTTTTAAATAAATATTTTAACTATGTTTTTCAATAATTTTTTTCATAAAAAATAAAAATTAAGATTAAGCACGTTTCGCATTCATGGGAAAAAAAATAGCTTTTTTTCAAAGTGTTGCCATCACATTGATTAAAGCTCTAACTGAAAATAAATTAAATCTTTTTGGAAATGAAATCTGCAAAAATATAATTTTCGGCACGTGTCTGTAGGAAATGAAACAAATATGAAATATTATTTTTTCTAAAAAATAAATTCAAGAAAAATTATTTTATGATCTTTTACACTCTCTATACAGGGTGTTTATTTAGTCCCGGAGCCATTTTGATATTTAATAACTCATAACATTATGAAGATATAAACAAACTTATGGCATTTCTTGATGGAATAAATCATATATTTTCCTTTTCAGGTTTGAATATTTTTATTTTTGTAAATATCGTCTGCGCGTGTTTTTAGTTTCAGATAATTTCATTTTCCAGTCGAAATATCTGTAATTTTCTAAATAGCGTCTGCTTATTAATTGCATTTTTCTCACTTTTGTTTTGGCAACTATTGAAATGTTATGTTTACTTTTGATGTGTTTGTTCTATGTAGTACTTTTGTATGTGATGTTTTATTCGATCGGATATTAAGGAGAATGCATACACCACAAGAGAAAGCACAGATTTTATGGTGGTCATAGAGTTAATTTCCAATCAACTAAACCACTTACTTTTAAGAGTTAATTTCAAATCACTTAAACTGACTGATTTAGGAAAATTGGAATATCACTATTCAATAAAAAAAGGATAATTTTAGATTTTCCATCGATCGCTGCAAAGAAAATATGCCAATCAGCGCGCAGGTTTCTCAAGATTAATTGGTCTAAGATTATGAAAATGTTGAGTTTTTCTAAGTTTTTAACATTTAAAACTTCATTACTAAGTCTTAGTTGATCGTGGAAAATAGAAACATTCATTCATTTATTTAAAATTTGGTGTGTCCAGAATATTTCTCAGAATATGCTACCTTACTGCATTAAATTCAGACTTTATAATTTTTGAAATATATTTATAGACCGGAACAAAATATTATTATTGATTTCATTTCAATCCTTTTGAAAACAAAACTAAAAACTGAATTTTATGCTGAATCTCAGAAATTATTGTTGAATTATTGTTTGAGATATTACATAAATTATGAAAAATATTTTGTAGTTAACATAAGATTTTAATACCGAGCGATTCTGTTTGCAATACTCACATTCAATAACAATAATAATTAATAAATAACAATAAAGATGATAAATAAAATAAAACGCTTGGTTTTATTAAAAATATCTTAATATTAATTGCAATTTCATCATTTACATTTTAAATTAAAGCTGAAGTTTTGCCGTAAATGGCAACAAATTAGCAAAATATATATAGTAAATTGAACGAAATGATCTAAACAGTATAAGTTTGGTATGACTATCAAAATTTGAAAATTAAAAATGTTTTGTTTGAGAATCCTTTAAGAGACCAGTTACTTAAAATATTTAATTGAAAATTGTAGCGAGCGGTAATACTGGCGAACCGGCTGGTTGCCAAAGGCGGCTAGTTTTTAATATATCAGAAATATACTGGTAACATGTTATATATTACATAGAAGTGAATCTAACAATTTGCATTAGTTTCCATCTTTCTAGAAGCTAATAAGCATTCTTATTAAAACAAGCCATGGCTCGTATTAAAAATAAGAACTGCGTAGTTCTTAAAATCATATTTTAATAAGATAATATTAAAAGTCAATAAAATCTGTTCTAATCTAAAATATATTGTACCATTTTATTCTTATTAGGAAAACTTATTTATTCGGTTCTGATTCATTTCCTGTCAATTTAAATACATCATCCCATGTTCACTCAATCAATATGTACTTCCAATATTTACAATGAAATTCTTGATTCTCAAATGCAATATCAGGATCTGAAGTTTTATTAGCAGATGAAATAGCATATTACTGTTTTCTTAAATAGCATTGACAATGCTTCCATGCTAATTTTCAATCTTTTCTATATACATGCAAGCTCAGAAATAGAATATAATTTCATAATTGTTTTCTCCTTTTTTTTTCTTTTGCTTACATGAATTTCTTGTCGAAAGAAAAGAATTATAGTAATCTCAATTCAATTAAATATTTAAGCTTCAAAATAAGACATTTCTTAGTTATATAAGTGTGCTTTCTGGATAATTATTCACTGTAAATTGTATTTAGGGGTGAGTGTTTTCATTATTTTAAAAAATGAAATAATATTTAGGGGTGAGTGTTTATATTTAGATATCGATAATTATATATTTTTAAAAATGAAGTAATAATTCTTAAGTTAAATCCACGTAATTGCCTTCATATCAAAAGCAGGTAACAAAACATACTAAATCCTCATGGTGATAATCTTTTTTTACTTCAAAAAGTTATGATAATTTTATTCATACTTTAGAAATAATGTTGCGTGAATAGATTGGATTTCCTTTAAAAGTAAGTTGTTAAAAAATGGTTAATGCATTTACAAATAAGGGAGTTTAAACATTCTAATTAAAGGATTTCATTTAACCTATTTTTTAAATATTACTTGTCAAAATTATAAATGCTGCTGCGCAATTTTTTGACATACGAGATGGTATCTATATTGGTAGCATTTTTTGCAGTCGAAATATTTATTGACTGTATTACGACAGAGATTTTTAAAAACATGAATATTTAAAATTGTAGCACCTCTTTTTCCCCTCGAGCAGAGACAGCCCCCTTGTGGCGTTGTACAGAAGACGAGCAGTTGAACGGCAGACCTGCATCCTGAGGTCGACTTTTTCCCTATGCGCAACCCTTGCGTTAACGCAAAATGAATCACTCTGTTTACTGTTTTCTTTAACCTAATTTTCTTTGTGTGTTTGTAAATTTCGTAGTGTAGCTGTGTTTGTGGAAATTAAAAATAGTGTATATAAAACGGGGCAGTTCCTTAGAAAATCACAACACAACCACTATAAAATTTAAATTCGTCAATATTTCATATTCACTTTGAAAAAATACATTCTCTTTTGATATATTTTTAATAAGGATTCATTACTCTCAGATCTCTTTTAAATTTTTGCTATATATTTCATGGCATCTATCTGTGTTGCCTCTGGCTTGTAAGAATAAATAATTTGTTTTTGTGAACTGCTTTTGATTTCAAAAGTTCTTTATATTTTTCTGATTTTTCATTAAAGCAAGAGCATGCGACTGCATTCTTAAGGCTGCAACGTTACTGCTGATATTCATATCCATTGTATATAGACGATGGCTTTACTTTTGATGTTCCGAAAATTTCAACACTATTATACAAATTCAAAATCTAATAAAAAGAACGGAGGAAAACACACACGCACCGATCACCAAACAATGAGAAAATTTTCAGATGCGATTCTAGCTTTCTTAAGAAGAATTAACAATATGATGGATGATCTCTTAACCGTCAATCTTCTCTAATTAAAATATGTAATATGCATTCTTTAGTCTCTCTATAGATGCTCGCCAAGTTTTCCTCCTAGAGGCAATTAAACACAATGTGAATGCGAATAGTAATAGGGCTAGTTATAAATGAGCGTAAATGAGTGAGTGAGTTAATGAGTGAGCGTAAATGCTTACTATCCCTTTTCAATTTTGGGGGCGCTGCGATCATTTATTAAATTCCATGGAGAAACTTCCGATTCTTCTCGATGATTTCTTCGTCAGACCGCTAAGAGATTAAACGTAAAACGCTATGTACAAATAGCAAATAAAGGTTCACTTTATCTCTCCCGCCACTTTTGAAATAAATCAAGAGTAGCTAAATACTACTAAAGTACGGACTCTTTCTTGTGTAATGATTACAAACACTATAATTTTTTATTAAAAATTTCTGATTAAACATAGTGGTAGTTAGTTTACAAGGGGGGGGGTGAATAATATTAATATTACGGCTGCCAATCAGGAAAAAGTAATTCTTTTATTTTATTCAATTTGTTTTGTTGATGTTGAAATCTGATATCTTCCGCAAGATATTGGATAATATATTAATTACATAACCTGCAACTAATTTTTTATAAACTATTTGCTTTTTAGATATGAATCTTATCAGATTTACCTATTTTAAAAATTTATACTAAAGAAAAGATTTACTCTTAAAAATTACTTTAAGTAAACAAGCACACTGAGATCAATGATTCTAAATATAGTATACCCCGCCATAACATAATGATAGTAATAACAGTTGAAATCTGATATCTTCCGCAAGATATTGGATTTTTGGGATAAAATACTTTTAATTATAAAATTAATATACATATTAAAGCCATGATATTTTAATGATTATTTCTAACGGAGTTAAATCTCATGGCATCATGCGTCCATTAAAAATTTGTCTCGTCCATCTAGAATATTACAGAAAATTTAATTTGATATTTAAATACTGTTGCTATAGGCGTATTTACATACAAGCCAGGAAACAGCATATAATTTCATTATGTAGCACCTCTTTTTCTCCTTAGGCAGAGAGCGCCCCTTGTGGCATTTTACAGAAGCAGTTGGATGGCAGACCTGCACTCTGCAGTCGACTTTCTGCCATGCACAACCCTTGTGCTAACTCCTAATGCTGTCGGATGTAAACTGTGGAATCCCTCTACCATACTGTTTTCTTTAAATTAATTTCCTATGTGTGTCTGTAATAATAAGTGTTTGTAAATGTTGTAGTGTAGCTGTGTTTGTGGAAATTAAAATAGTGTATTTAAAACCGGACAGTTCCTTAGAAAACCACAACACACCACTATAATTATTATTTTATATTTTGTTTTTCTTTTGCTTTCCTCAATTTCTCTTTCAAGAGAAACGAATCACCACTTTTGGACCAGCTTATAATTTATATATTCATAGTAATCTTAATTCCATTAAATATTTAAACCGTTAAATAAGATTTATTCCACAGCTATATAATCGCGCTGTAGGGAATAATTATTTCATGAAAGCGCTACGCAGTTGTATTTAGAAGTGAGTGTTTATATTTAGAAATCGTTATTTAAAGAAAGAAATAATCCTTAAGCTAACTTACTGAGTATTTATCTTCATATAACTACTATAGAGATTAAACAAAACACGATATATCTCCATTCCTGGTAGCACAACCTGTTTCTCAATATTGCTCGAATATTATGTTATTTGATATTCAACAATATTATACAATATTACGAATATTGTTTAATATTGTTACAGATTTCTCCTCACTGCCGGGTTCGTTTGATAGTGGGTGTATGGTGTAGAGAAGACAATCAGCAGGTGACAGAAGAAAACGTTTATTTGCACAAAGATACGAGTACACAAACACGACGAATACACAAAAAATAAATATTTACAACCGAGACGAACACAGGACAGAAAACAGCAGTAGACAGTAGACCACAAGTAGTAACCGTCCACGACACACGAAGCGGCACACTAAACCAAACCAAACGAAGAGGCCAGACAGAATCCAGCAGGAGAGGGGTTCCTCGGAGCTTCGCTCTACGGTCTCTCCTACGGCTGAACTGCTCGCTGTCTTTTCTCGTTTTAGCAGCCGATTCGCTACTTCACCCAAATGACTTGTACACAAAAGATACGACGTTGTCTCCAGAGTAAACAACAGGACTCGATGCTCTCAACTCAACACTCGCTCCACGCAACGTCGGCACTCCGCTGTCTTCTCGAAGACTCGTTCCTTATCGGCAACTCCGATTATAATTCACGACTATGGCACTCGAAGACCCACCGCAGCTTGAGAGTGCCGGTCTTTTATAGTTCCGGGAGGGAGGGCTAAAATCTTCTAGATCGGCGTATCTCGGTTCCTAATGAAAGGAGCGGCAAAATGAAGTTTCGAGCATTATCTATTTCCAAAGTCGCCAAATTCGTCGCCAAGTCGCCAAATTTGTCGCCAAGCTCTGGGATCACTGGCTCGACATCTGGCAGCATCCAATACGGATGACTGTAAAACGGTCTTTCTTATGATGACAATATTCGCGCAGGGAAGCAAAATTACAGATTTTTAACAATAACGTAAAACATTGTACAATATATGTGTGCTTCTGGGGATAGGGGTAATTATTTTTTTACTTAAATTAGTTATAATAATATAATTTATATACTTTAAAAATGTTAGGGGAATTGTTTGGCTTGGGTTGAAAAGCAAACGGTTAAAAAAATATTGCATTTACAAATAAGGCACTTGAAACTTTCCAGTTAAAAGTTCTTATTTAACATAATTTTGAAATATTACCTGTTATCCAAATAAGGAAAGTTGTTGTGCAATTATTCAATTTACGTTATGGTTTCTACGTTGGAAGTATTTTTTGCAATTTTAAATATATATATGCATGTTTAAATTTTTAATCTACAAATCTTCATATTCGTTAAAAATCTATCTTCATATTCGTTATATATATATATATATATATATATTCTAAATACATTTTCTGAAGTCTCATAATAGTTTTTGATACTGAAAATTTCATTAGAAACACACTTTAAAATGTATTTAGTAGGCGTTAGAGATTGTATTTTCATTTATGATGAATGACGGAATAATGATGAACGTTTTTTTTAAATTGTTGAATCAGATTTATTTAATTAAAAAATTTGGTTGTTATGAAATTGGGCATCGGAGTATATATAAAGAAATGACTGCAATTAAGAGAATTAATAAATTAAGACAATTAAATTCTCTTAAATCATGTTCTCTCAATTATCGCTGCTAACTACACAGATTTTCATAACATTATCTAACCCAAAAATAACTTTTGAAAATCTAAACTCACCACTGAAGTTCAATTTTGTAATGGTTTCAGAAAAAAATTATGGATAAAAGCTTATAGTCTTCATTTTTGTCTCTCAAATTTGGAGAGAGTTTGTTAATGTTTATCAATCTGAACTCGTGGAAAAGAAGCCAAATTTAATGGCATTAATCCGTGCTATCAGTAGACACATCTTATGAGAATCATCATAGTCCTATATCTAAAAGTAGTTAGAATTCTGTATTCTTTTCAAAAGATGAAAAAGAACGCTTGTCATAACTATATATCTGCATTTCATCACTCGATTTTCAGTTTCTATGAAATAATTTTGTTACATCAATTGCCGGACAATAAGAAATACTATTTACAAAAATAAAAAATGTCAGTTAAAAAAATTAACGCGTTCAGTATCACGTGTCTCACCTATGACTCACGCCTACCATCTAAATGTACCAATTCATCTAACTAGATTACCTCTTCTCTACTATAGTTAAGATATAACAAAGCAAGGGTAAACTATTTAGAAGATAGCTCGCATAGCAAGGTTTAACCATTACAATAAAGGTGTTAGAATGCTCCAAACATAAATTTTATGCTTTATGTAAGCATAATTATATTTATCTTCATATTCTATAAAGTAGTTATCTCCTTTAGTAATAAATAAGAAAATCCTCAGCCATTTGGAATTAAAAAAATGACATTTCGTGCTTAACAGTCCTTATTTCAAAGTATATAGTACTCCAAACATATTACATAATAAGCTTTTCAAGAAATAATAGTTCCTGATTTACCTAAAATAATATTTTCATGCACTCGATAATATCAACAGTTTTTTAAAAAAAAATTCCATTCAGTTAACAAAGTGAAACATAAAATTCTCTCCAAACTGCCATCAAAATCAAAATTCCCAATTTGGAAGAACAACCAAAACAGAATAAATTGTTATCCAATTTTATCAAGCGGATATCTTTCCAGATTACACGAAGCAGCACTGATGATGTGGCCAAGTAATCCTTTCTGCGTTTCCTAGCAAGGAGTTAGAATGGTAGAAAATGAACCTTACCATTTTCTCAAGTCAAAGCTATTTGCTAACTAAGGATAAAGAGGTTGTTATTGGTTAGAGAAGAGAAAAAGCTGAAGGTAATGCCTTTCGCTTGGAATAATCCCTTTTTGCGCCTCATAGAATCAAAATAAAAGGGTTTCAAAGATCCCGAAAAAAAGTATTTGATCATAAAGGATAGTGTATTGATGGTTTATATGGAATAGAAATTATGTAGTTCAGGGTTCGTTCCATTATTTTTGAAGTACGCTTAAAAATGGATTTCATTATAATATTTCCAAATTCAAAGATTCGTATCTGAATTGCATGCTTGATATAATTTTAATAGCAATTGCTTTTATCAGTTTTTTTTAAATTGTTAGTTAATTTGTGTTATTTTTACATAGGTTTGTTGTGAAATTCATTCTTTCTCAATTGGCCTTCGGTATAATAATGTGATAAATGTAAATTAAACGTTATCATGATGAACACTTAATCTACGTACAAGACTTTAAATAAATATTTTTATGGTAGTGCGGTGTATTTAACTACCCTAGTAGTACACAAATACTTTACAATATTGTATGACATTGATCAATATTCACAATATGGTATAATATTGTTGAATATTTATTCATATATAATATCGCACAATATTGTGCAACAGGCTGTGTTACCTGGATATAACCACAGCAAATTCTTATAACACTGATTTGATTATAATATAGAATGAATTTAAATGACGCTACATGCCTTGCGTATTAAATATGATGGATGATTGATCAATGTATGAGTATTAGTTCTTAAAAATTATAGTAACATGAAAGAATTAATAAAAGAGGGTATGTCTATATTTTACAGAATTTCAGAATTGAAAATAATCTTTCTAGTGTTTCCTTTCCTTTTCTCTTTTGACTTTATTTTCACTCAATAGATGGAGCTGAGAGTTTTAAAAATAAATTGTGATGACGATGTATTTTGATTAAGCTTTGTGGGCGTTACAGTCTCATACGCGGGAACATTCAAACTTCTAGTTTTATCTGTGCTTTGGGGTAAGTTACGTCTTTTAATTTGTGTATATATCTTTTTAGAGGATAACTAACTAGAAATCATATGTTTAGGTTGTAATTCAATTGCATACACACCTACCTTTATGGTGCTTTCATTGAATATACAGTTTGTCATATAGATTTTTGTTTATCCAGATTGATGTTTAACCCTTTGCACTCGGAAAAGTAATTTGATGCAAAATTATTCACCTATAGATTTTGTTTATTGTTCTGAAAAATATATATAATTGTTTCAAATTGAATTTCCAATAAAAGTTAATTTACATCTTTTTACCATCTGTAGGTATTTTTATCGATCAATTTGAAAAATAAATAAAACTTCAAAATGATGCACCGACTTCAATAGTAACAATGAGTCATCTCTCGAATGCAAAAGGTTAAATGTTTGACATGTATTTACTTTATTATTTCTGTATTTAATTCTCAAAATCTTCCAATGATTTACAATATTTCGATTTCAATGTTTCAGTTTTGAAATTTTTCATTTACTAATTTTATTTGATTTTTTGATTATACATTTTTATATCGTGTATATTAATAAATGCCTTGGAAAATCTCAATTTTTGGGGATATTTGGGTCATGATGGGTTAATTTCGGGAACTTCAAAGAAAAAAAATATTCCAGGTTTCTATCCCAGCCTAATATAGACTCTTCATAAATTTTAAGATTAAATTCATTTATTCGATAATGTCCTTCTTATATTCCAGTTTATTTACAAACAATCTTAAGTCGTACATAATTTTATAATTTGGTTCTTTTGGTTAAAAAAAACCTGAGAAATAAGTAAGATTAAAATAAGAATATTGTTGAAAATGGCATATAAATTTAGTAAAAATAGTGCGAAGATACAAAGAGTGCAAGTCAAAGATGTTAGAAATATTCTCAATTGGTGGTACTTTAAACCTGTACAGAATGTACCTAGGTCCAATGTCACAGTATAATAGTATTAGTGATTACTAGGTTCTCACAATAGCAAAGATGCATATGCCTATAAACCATTTAAAATTTTTGGAGTTTCAGAAAAAATACAGTGGTGTTGCAAATTCTTATGAGAGTAAAATAGTGTCCATTTTATCATTCATAAACTTTTTCATTTTCTCCCTATATTGTTGTCACTTTAAATGGTTTGAGCTTGACTCATGTTATAACTGGTGAATACCATCTTCTAAATCGCCATATTGGCATTTTGGCATAGTTCTTTGAATATTTCGGATTAGTCATTCTTAAATAGCTTGTAATTTAAACATTTAATGATTTTGTTGGTATGGATTCGGTTTTAGTATATAATCTCGGGTCTCTTAAAATAGTGTGTTTTTCATGAAATGAATTTAACTTTCCAATTCATAAGTATCGTCTGCTCAAGGATATTTTAATTTGCATGAATGAATAGTAAAATTAAAATAATTCATATGATATTTGTTTGTTCTATTTTCCTGCAAAAGAACATGGGAAGTAGCGTGAAACACATTATGGCATTACTTGATGCAACTTACACTGTTCACATCTGCTGCGGTAAGGAATCCTTTTATGAATACTTATTAAGATATAATTAAAAATATTATTTTCGAAACTTACTGCCTGTCTTTTCAAAGTCATTCTCCTGCTATCCAACAATCAGAATAACAGTTAAATAGGATTATTTAAGCAAAACTTGAGTTACTATAAAGAAATATAAAAGAGCCTCAAATTACTACAAATGTTTCTTGGATGGTCATTGTAATTTGAAATTCCCAGTGGTTTAAAATTTTAAAAACATTTTCAAAATAGAACTATGAAACATTTTTTCTTGATTTAATAGAATATACGTTTTAAAATATTATTATTTCCAGTGAATAATAGAGTTAAATTAATTTTCTTTCTTGTGGGTTGCAGATTCTATTAATTTTGAGAAATCCGAGATCTGTTAAAGGATATGCATCTTTTATGCTGCATAATAAAGTAACCCCTGTTTATACACAATAAGATCATTCTTTGCTCGTATCCTCAATATCAAAATATCGATTTTGTTTTTCACATTTTTCCTCACAGCAGCATCACGATCTGCTTTTCTTTTCAGATTGGCAGCTTCACACTCGGTAGTTTTTCACATTCATTTCTTGATCCGATATCGCTGGTCGCCCCATTAATATTTTTTAAAAATAATCCTTGATTAACATATATGCTGCTTAGGTATTCAGATGTTTGCTTGCCAAGAGACGATAAATTTCAATTACTCAAAATAAATAAAGAAATAAAGAAACTGTAAAGCTATTCCTTAGTGTTGCCATAAACGTTTTATCTAAAAGTATAATTTGCAAATAATATTGTTTTAAAGTCATCGGCTGTAAATTAGTATTAATTAAAGCTTGAATTTTCTTTTTCTTTTTTTGTCATTGTTCGCTGTCAAATGCAATATAAATATTTGTTGTGGTACATAATTTTCATTACTGTCATGCAATGTCAATATATAAATAATTTATAACATATAATGCAATATAAATATTTATTTATAAGATTTAGCTCTTCATTTAGGGTAATTTTCCCCACTTCGAGTTTTTGTCAATGACAAGTTGCAGCTAAACATCGCTACTTTAGTTTAGTTAAAGTAGAGTTGTACATTTATATTGTAATCAAAATCGGAATAGGACATGCATTTTGATTGATATTTTTTAAAAATGTAATTCTAAGCTACACATTCTATTTTGCTTTCATTTGATTGTTCTACATCAAATGGTACCTTCTATAAAACGGCAACACACACAAACCCATAAATATACTATATTCTCCCTTTCTATTAGAAAAAATAGACAGGGAGATTTTCTTTTTTCTTGTGTAGACTCATTGTCTATATTACACCATAAGATTCGCAGGCATAGTGATAAAAAAATTTAGACATAAAATTTAATGAATCCCATCCAAGCATTTAAAAAATTTTATAGCACTTAAAAATGCATTTATTTATTTATTTATTGTTGTATAACTGTTCAAATTCTCGCATTATTTATTTAAAAGGAACAATGCAATAATATAATTCCAAACAAACATAAAACGAGTGTCTTTTAATTATGTTAAATTAGGGTGCTAGTAATTGAATAAATCTAATTAAACCGATTTAAATGCATTACGTTATTCTTATATAAATGAATGCTTGGAAGAAGGAGAAAAAAAATGCGATTTTCCTTGACTACTGTAGACATGTTAATCAAACACGGAAACTCCACAGAGAGAAATCTCAGAGCTAGTCAATTTTAATGATTTCCAGATACAAATACTTGAATCTTTCTATAAACTTAATCAAACTGAGAATGAAAATATCTTTTTTTTTCAATTAAAGTTTCTGGATAAACTTTTGAAATCCCACATTTCAAAGCTCGAAAGAGATTTCAAAAGATTTATTCGCTAAAGACATACATTAATTAAATGATTTTTTATTATGATTTTTTAGAAATACTGGTTAAAAGATACATTGGGAAAAGTTGAACTTTTTTGACTTTGCAGTGTACTTTACGGTCTAACAATCTTTGGGGAGTCCTTAATAAGGTATAGCTTACGCAAATATTATAGAAGGAAGTCTTAGAATTTAGCAGTCATTAATGTTTGATTACATGTTTGAAAAATGTCCAATTATAATTTCTAGATTACATAATTTAATTTAAAAACTATTACATAATTGTATGAGGGCGAAATTATCCATTGAGGTTTATTTAGGCATTTTTCATCATAGTTATATAAAATGAATCATTTGAAAAATAAATAGTATACTCTTAAAGATTTTATCGCTTAATGTTTCATAATGACATAAAATAATCGATAAGAATAATAAAATTCCCAATAACAACTCTGCTTTTGCCACCCAATTTCAAAACTACATATGTTATTGCGAAAATTCGAATTTATTATACTAATTCCATATGTTATAAATTTCTGATCCAAATGGATTTAGATTCTAACGTAAAAATAAAATTGTGAATATTTGATCATATAATAAACAGTAATATATTTGACAGAAATATTTTTTCATCCAAGTTATTAATCTCGATAATGTTACTATAAAGCTACTATTTTTTTTAAATAATTCAATTGTTTTTTATTGAATTACTGTTAAAATTAGCAACTTTTTAAAAGTAATTATTCTATTAGAATTAATTATTCTATAATTCGAAGAACTAATTATTTATTCAAGGAAATTTGATACTTCAGTGACCTTAAGGCTAATTTAAACAACAAAGTCAATTTTATTTTGATACTTGTTGTCTTAACACAAATGATTTTTCACCTCTTTCAGTGTGGCAATTCAAGTTCAAATGCAACTTATGAATTACGGTTAGAGAATTAAAGACCGAAACGATACTATATTAGTGTATTGTTTTGAATAATTTTAATATTGAAACGAAACTCTAAGCGAAAGAATCAATGGTTAAATTTTTTTTTAAAAATTTTTGAAACGAATAATATAGAATATAGCAGAGAAATTTCACAAAAGGATAGATTTTACCCTTAGAAGCAAATTTCTCCTATTAATAAATCACGAGCGGGTATTTAATGGGTCACCTTGATTTCATTTATATTGCAGCTGCTCCTCCAAATACTCTTTTTTATTAAATGCTACAGCGCGGTATTTTCAAGAATAAAAAAATAGGAATTAGAAATATAAAATTCATTAAAGATTTACGATGTCAATGTTAATTAAGTCAAAAATGAAAACTGCTGATGCTGATAATCATTTTTCAAACAGTTTAAAAGTGGCAATAGAAATTAACATTAAGAAACAGTTCAAAACTTAAAATATTAGTATACTAAAGCAATAATCTTCTTTTAATCTTCAGAATATATTCCAGGAAAATACGAATATTATTCATCAACTCAAACAAGCAATGAGCATTAAATGAGAAAATAAACATGAAGCAGCCAATGATAATATAATAAGCTTGAATAAAATAAACAGCGAAAAAACTCACTAGAAATGAATATCGGCGAAACAATTAGTAGCCACTTTATATTGATTAAACGACATTTTTTCTGTTATCCATGGATGAATATAGTTTTTAAGACTTCTGTATGATCGATCCTTTGAATAAAAATTGAGAATATTCTGTGGAAGGAACTGTCGTATTTCACTCTTTCACAGAAACACATAGGAGCTGGCATATTATTTCCTGTTCATTTAATAAAAATCATTCTGTAGTACGAATAATATATCTATGCTGAACTATTGTATTCTTTGCATTCAACATTATTTTTTTTTTAATTTTTGCTTTTCAGCAAAAATATTTTTGCATCAGTTGCAGTTAAATCACTTTCATTTCAAATTGAAGTTCAGATTTTAGGGAAGTTAACAGATAATTAGGAAAATTCATAATACAACAAAGAGGACGATGCAAGACATCCAAGATAGTATAAGATAAACTACTATTAATATTTAAAGCTAAAAATATTTTACTGAAAACAGTTAACACTTATTTAGATAAAATATTTAATTGAATCTTTTTTGTGATAATTAATCTCGGTGAACAAACTCATTGCCAAAAGCAGCTGATATATAATAGCTTTAATATAAAATATTTTTCTTGGAATATTAAGCACTAAATATAAAACGTAATTTTAATAAAAAAAATAATTTGAATCAAACGATTTTTAAAAATTGCTAGATATTAATTTATTTATAAGTTACAAATAATAAGAAAGCTAAATATAGTAAATTACATAAAATTCAATTACAAATTTAATAAATTATAAAAAATAATTTTGCCTTTATTGTTTATCACGTAACCTTCAACAGCTGATTTAATACTTGATGTTACTATATAGATTTGTTGTGTTTAATATTTTGCTTACAAATATTAAAGGAAGATTTGATTGGGATTTGTGATAATTTACAAAACAAATCAATTTTCATTTATGAGAAAAAAATGAACGTAATTTCTGAGTAATGCTATGTATATCAACTGAATTTTAAATAAATTGTTATTTGAAACTTTTTAACATTGTATTCTTATCAAAAATCAGTAACATTTTATTTATGACACTTTAATTAATAACCACTATAATTGAGAATAAGATCTTCCGGTTGCAAGGAATGCAACGGAACTTCGAATCTTCAATCTCTCCCATCATCTAGGTATATATGGATTGAATGACAATAGGTGAATACTAATCTTCATTACGTTACAAAGCGGATTTAGCTTCTGAATGCTTTCTCTTCGTTAGAAATTACTATGAGATTGGAAATAAGAAAATAAAGGTATAATGGTCATTGTTGGAGTTGAGGAAAATTCGCTTTAGCTTGATCTCCCTCCTAGCAAGAATTTTCCGCAGAGGTCCTGGAGCAGGGCTGTAGAGATAAAGTTATTAGATTTATTATCAGGGATAAATTTATTACCTTGGTCTCCTGCTACCAAGAATCTTCCTTAGATAATCTTGGGAAGAGCTGTAGAGATAAATTTACTATCGCCCAGTGATGGAAACTACCTATTGTCTGCAAAGTATGGATATAAAATGGGCTTAAAAATAAAGATTTTTCACGTAGTATTTTATATTCCAAGAAGAAAATATTAAAGTTTCTTTTTAATGAAATATCAACTAGATGGCGCTACATCAACGATTTTATTAATGACTCCACCACAAGAATGATCACAAGTTGCAACATGGTTTATGGAATTTAAATATGTAGCACAGGTAGACGTAAATTTCGGTCTATATGCAATCGAAGTCCACTTTTAAGATACACCGTTTATAAATGGCATGAAAGTGTTATGATAAAAGATAGCGTATTCTCAAAATCAAAATCTCGGCATCCTGGCAGAAATTGCGATGGCGTTGCACGAATTGAAGAATGCTTTCTTCATAGTCCTCGTAAATCGATTCATCGAGGGCACAGCAATTACAAATACTGAGATTACTGTACATGATACATGGCATAAAAGATTATAATTTTATGAATAAACCTCAATTGTTGAATGAGTTAAAGCCTGAGGATAAGCCTCGACTTCGAACATTTAGATGAAATGTTATAAAAAAGTGGAAGGTAAAAATTTTCTACCATGTGTAATATTTCTAATAAGGCAATGTTTCATATATCAGATATTGTTAACTGATTCAATATTCGAATATAGAGTTCAGAAGCGCAGCAAAAGAAGGCCTGTGATGTGGTTTACTGCATGATCGAATTACTAGGGGTTTTTTTTTCTTTTCCATAATAGGTTTCCTCTTTGACAATGCTTGAAATGTTTGTATTTCCGCAAATAAAGGGCTTGCAAACAAATATCGTTTTCTAGCAGGATGAGGCACCCCACATTGAAGTTTGGAAGTGCAAAGGGTTTAGGTAAAAATTTCCCCGAAAGATGGATGGAAAGAGGAGGTTCAATAAGTTGGCTACCTAAATCTCCAGACATAACACCTTTACACTCCTTATGGGAAAAAATGAAAAATATTGTTTAGTAGTTTTCAGTTCGTGAAATTGATGAAGTGAAAATACGAATCATTCAAAATTTTGATTCTGTAATGCTTCTTAGAACGTAATTAGAACTCTCGTATTAATTGATTGCTCGTGACTCATGAAGCATTGCAAAAAAAAATCCAGAAATAATTTCCTCATGGAACATAATATGCTTAAATGAATATATTTGTTTATTTGTAATTAATTTTTTAAAGTGTAACTGCACTTTTCAGATACCTCGTATTCATTATTTTTATTAGAATATATGTACAGATTTTTTAATGAATTGTAAATCACAGGACATCAAAGCACAAACAAATCGTAACAGTGTTCTTCATACATGATATCAATAATCAGGGATAACATAAAATAGAGTACTTGTATATTTGATTATTCTCTTGATTTGTTTAAGTGATTCATTGCCTATCATATCTAAACTATCTAAGAATTATTTTAATAAGTTTTATGGTCTGATTGTTGCTTATGTTAAACATATGCCATCGGCCTTTGCAGTTAATCGGTCTTGCAAAGATTCAGAGTTTAATACTTAAAGCAAAATCCAAGACACGATATTAATTTTCCTTTCTTTTATCTTCAGCTAGCACTAATAATGGACACCACTTTTCTTGGTGAAGTATGAAATTTGAGTTATATAGTGGTAATATCTTCATTTCAGATTTCCCTAGAATCTAATTTTATATGTATTTGCTTGCATAACCAAAACAGTTCTCATTTTAATTTTTGTCTTGCTTTAATGAAGAGCAAAGGTTCTATTTTTTACAGTGTTTAGAGTTATTTCCAATCTGAAGAATATATAATTCTTTCGCAGGTTATCAATGTCATTTGGGCAAGAATTATTTTATCACCTTTTGGTATATTCTTAATGAATAAGTTGTAAAGCTGTGATCTACAATATATGTTTTCTGCCTAAGTTATTTTGGCCAATATAAACAATTTCAACAAAACAGTAGCAGAGGGAAAGCAATGCCTTTGTTGCTTGTTGTACAATTTTTATGGTGAGGCTTTAATTTATGAAAAGTACTTAATTAATGGTCTTGGAATCTTTGGAGAATTCTTCCTTATAGTTTTTGTGAGCAAAATCTTAAAAAAAGGAATTCACTGATTCTTAATTTTTAAGCTTGCAAACTATTTCCGCCTATCACTCTAATTTGTTCATAGTTGTTCCAAATAAAACCTTTAACAAAAGTTAAAGTAACTATACTCAATAGTTTATATTTCTATAATGTACAAGTTATTTAAGCATTTTAGTTTTATCCATACAGCTTATATCTGAAAAAATGTCGCTTATAGATGATTTATAAATATATTGAGCATCAAATACGACAAAGGAAATTCTTTGATAAATCGCAGCATTAAAAGTTAGGTATTATGATAGCAGATATTGTTTAAAATGGAAGCCTTTCTTATACTTGTTAGAAATTATTTAAAATTATGACAATTATTTATGCCTCAAAGGATTATTTGTAAATTCCGTATTATCTCATGTCGTTAAACGAGCAATTATTGTATACATATAGATTTATTTCGTGTATCTAAGAAAAGGCTCTAACGATTTGGATCAAATTTTATATCTAGGTAAGATTTTGCTTTTTAAGTTCATCTATGTAAGAATCTTTCCTGAAAAAAAAGCGATTTTACACAAAAAAAAATCCTATTTTCTATAACTTAGAACCTTTTTCTATCTGCTTTCACTCTGACAGTGTCATGTAGCACCACCTCGTAAATTTTTGTGGTACTTGCATTGTTGCCGTGGGATGATAACATAATGATAACTCAAACTTTTGTGAGATGGCGCTACATCACACTAACCGAATACGAAAACATTCTACTCGCATCCAATAGCAACATTGCAATTATTGTGGTAACCAATTCGAATAACATGTCAAACTGAGTGCATTCATTATTTTTGTTATTTAAATGACCAGTTCATAAATAAACAAGTTTGAAAAACATTCATATGCAATTGATATTTAATTTTGATTGAATTACTTTCCCCCAAAACAGGATTTTATGAAAAGAACCGACGTGCTTAGTTCGGTCTTCCTGGTAATGTACCATAAAAGAATAAACTATTAATTCATTTTTATAAAGAAAAAAACAAAAAGAAGAAATTTTTAAAAGAAATTAAGATACTTTGAATAAATCATCATCTTAAATGTATGCGTCACTAAAACGGGTTAAAAACCTTTTTAATTCTGTTTGGATGAGAAAAATCTATTCTTATTTTTACATATAAAGCAAGAAGAAATGTTTACTTTATTGTTGTCTTTATATTTTGTGTATTTGAGATAGACAACTGCATATTTCAGATTTAAAATATGCTGTTTATTAAGATGATGTAAGTGAAAACACTTCCGCAAAAACCTTAAGCTACACATTTTCACACAGACTGAAGTGTAGAGAACCAAACATCCTCTTTTCTTTATTGACAAATGAAAAATTCTGTCCATTATGGAAACGCACTCGAAATTTATTTTGCTTATACCGGAAAGGTCAGAAGAATGTTTTATTACAAATCCCCAACAATGCGAATGCAGGCATTTTTGACAACAGATTTATGACCGCCATCATTCCTGAGTGTAAACTTGTATGCACGGAATCCTCTTTTTGGTAGTTGAAAGATGGGAAACGCATAAATGTAAACCATACTTCCTAAATATTAGGCAATATATATTATTTACATCTTGAGGAATCTTTTAAATGTTGGAATTATTATAAAGAGGATTGAGGTTTCGTAGCATCTGAAGTATGAAAAATATTTCTTTATCTGGCTTCTTTATGGCGTGATTCTTTCCCTCTTACCATGAAGCCGTTAGACGTTGTTTGAGAGAAGTTATATGCATAAACTTGCAGTTGCAGATGGTTCATGTAGGAATAATTTTGTAAGTCGAATTCAATAACGCTGTTCTATTGAAACCGAGAGAGAAAAATGGAATTATTCAATCGTTGTATTTTTATACGAATTTCTATAATCGTCAGATAATTCGACCTTGTGACTTTGAGATTTTCAGTTTTAGATTTCCTAGAATTCAAATAAGCGTTTTTGATACTATGTCTGTCCATTGAGGGGAGAACCTAATGGATGAGTTTTCGTACATTATATTTATACCAAAATTGGAAGTATCTAACATATTCGGTTAACAGGAAGTCTGTCTGTTAATTTCTGTTCATGCGAAGTCAATAATTGAATTAAATGAACTGATTATATGAAATGTGACATTTGTTTGCGTGACCGTAATTATAGATCTCTGGTAGCTAAACATGTGTATGTGATTTGGTTCTAAATCAAAACTACTGGACAACAATTAAAACCTTTATTTACATATAACAACAGTCAATATAAATTCTAACACTACAAGAGCAATTAATTTAAATTCTAATGCTATAACAGCAATTTAAATTTTAAATTCCAGCACGGTAACAACTAAATCCTACTGCCAACGGGAATGAGAAAAAGTATAATTTCTCTTCAATATTCACAATATATATATATACATATATATATATATCCCTTGTTGGCACACGATGGTGTTACCAATAAAAAAATTAAACTCAACATATTAGAATAGTTGGTAATGCACTAGTTCAAAACATCTCCTCTAGAATCGCTACACTACATCAATTTTTAGATCAAATCTATCCGCAAGTTGACTGTTTATCGGCCAGTTTATTCACTTGTTTATGTATGTGATAACTCAAAAGTTGAGCAGCTTTTATCATTGAAATTCGGTTTTTTTTTCTAAAAAATGGATTAATTTTTAAAGTATCAGTAGAAAGAAAGGCGTCCGAATTGCAAATTTTATTTTTTTCAGGAAGTACAAAATATTAGTATACATAGAGCTTTTTGATACCATATGCTATGGCATACAAAAAAGTGTTCAAATATGTTGCATTATTTGAATTCAATAGATATTTAGTTCTTCATTCCTTTTATTTCCTTCACTAAGGCGATACAATCTCCAGTAAAAAAAAGTTCAAATCAATTTTGTTAACATCCATCCTCCTCTTTCTATTTATTTTAAAAAATAAATATCTGTATATTCTTTGATTGATTTATATATATTTCACTAACAAATATATAAAAGAAGAAAAATGTGGTGTTTGTCAAGATTTCAACTTTGAAAAACATAAATGCGATTAACGGAGGGAAAAAAATCTACATTAATCACTTATATTCACATAAATGTTTATCCATCAAATGATTGCATATTGCATGGTCACAATTAGAATTTTTATCCTCTGTCTGTAAAACCAAAGGACAAAAATAATTTTACTAAAGTTTTGTTTAGTGTGCTTTTTATGTAGGTTGATTTAAGCGAGTTTTTTCAAATGTATCTTTTTTTTTGTCAACATTGTCTTATTGTCATTATTTTAAATCTGCACTGCATGATTGTTTTGAGTTTCATTAATAGTGAAGTTAATCTATATAAATACTTTTAAAGAATATAGGAAATAAATTTAGGCATTTAACTTCGAAATTAATTTTTTAACTAAAATTACGCTTAGAAAGCTTACTGGATATATTTAAAATAATTTTTAGTTTTGAGAGCTAAAAATGTTTTCCACGTGTATAAAAAAAAATTTACTTTATTAACTTGAGTTACAACAATTACTGGTTTTATACTACATTGTTTATCCCGAAATAATGTATAAAATCTTAAATAGCTAAAGTGTTACTTAAAATATTATAAATCTTTGTCTGTTTTATAAATATTCTTCCAGAAAAATGCGCCAGGGCTTGAGAATCAGTAATTTATGACTTTAATTAAAAACTTTACGTTTAACCATCTTTTTTAGAAAACAATTTATGCAAGTGTGAAGAGATACGTTCGTAATACATTTCTAGAATTTTAATTTTAAAAGATTTGTTGGAATTTTTACAGTTTTATCCAAAACCTGTAAATATTTCTGAGTTTTCTTTGCAGTACGGATAAATAAAAAAATAATAAAATAAAATCTAAAGCTAGAATCAATGCGTTTTTCTGTGACTTAAGATGAAAACAAACAAGCCCTCTGCAAAAGTCATTAACTTTTCTTCAAAGGAGATGTTTCCTATATTGAAAAAAAAAATCCATCGCACTCTCTATTTTGGTAAACATTCGAAAAATAAATTTAATCAGTAACCACAATATATCAAATGGTTGAGTTGTTACTGAAATCTCAAAGATATTTTTTTCCAACCCTAAGAAAGAACTCTAGATTATTACGCCTCTCGATTTCAATACAGCAGACACTATCTGGGTAATGTGCAAGAAAAATGAAATAAAAAGTTTTTATGGCTCAGAGAAGAATGAATGGAAAGTTTTCTTCGAAACTTAGGGACGTTATCTTGAAAGTTTCCGCAGATATTACTGCGTCCAAAGGGAAGTCATTAATCAGAATTCTGTCTATAACGTTCCTCATTCATCAAGAGAAGTTTTTTGTGGTCATTTGTTCTTCAATCGTAGTTTTTGTAATTAATTAAATATATGATGTTGCAAACTTTTTAAAACGTTACTTTTTTCATACGTGATATGTATAAAAGTTGGGACAACTTGAGGTTGCAGAATCAATTTGCGAAAATTTTTAGAAACTTTTAAATTTATCTCAAATAGATGTTTGTAACGCACTTTTATCTTGATTAAACTTTTTGCACATCAAAAGATGCATGGAAAATGTAGTTGCATACATTTTATAGAAGTTGGAGAGTTTCTTTGAAAATAATGTATTATGAAGATTGCTTAGACAATTTTGACTGCACATTTTTTTCTGTGGAAAACAGGAAAAAATTATAAAATCTCTCCATTTTCTATAAGAAGGATATATCAGCTAAGTGCTGTTATGTTTTATTAGATGATTTTTTTATGTAATCTCTTTTTTTCTTATCAAACTAAAATATCAAAAAAAAATTCGTTTACGACTTATGTGCAATATTAATATTGGCGGTTACTTTGTCAGAAATTCTTTTCTATTCAAACATTCTATCAAATAAAACTAAAAAGTTTTTCCCGAAACTGTTCTTGAAACAATAACATTTTATAATATCCTCTCTGAATATTTTAAATCTTTAATATTTTTAAAGAAATTTATAAATTTTAGTTTGTTTTGAATATTGATTTCTAAAATTTCTCAATAATATTTCAGTTGTTTCGTTTCTTTGTTGATTATAATTCTTTATGCATTAGAATTCTGTCATGTCAATATAGAAGTGCAAATGGATGCGTTCTGAAAGATTAGAAAAATATTTAAGTTCATAAATATCAAGTGTTTCGATATTTTTGCTGCTAAATAGAATATTTATATTTCCAGAAATTCTAGAACTATGTTTAGGTATAATTCTAAAACTTTTATTTTGTCAGCTTAATTATTTGAAATTTGTCACATTTGGATTGGAGTATTTTTATTGACTATGGCTTCGAAATTTTGCTTTCGGAAAGAAGAAATATATTGCATTTTTTTCCAGAATTGGTTTCTTTCTCCTACTTGTGAAATAAATTCAAAAAATGAATAATTATTTGTTTCAGGAACTCAAATGATTTGTAAAATCTTAAATGCAATTACCAGACATTTCTTAAATGATACCTAGGGATCAGGCTAGCAATAAATTTTACCGTCATTAAAAGGATCAGAAAGATAACATTTGAAAGCCACTAAGGAATAAACTTTTTTTGTGCTTGAATAATAAAGTATTAACTAAATGTAATTTTCTTAGATATAATTCTATTTAATGCGTAATATTGAGTTATTTTTCTCATAGATGTTTTCAATTTCGTCTATTCAATAATGCAATGTTTCTTAAAATATAAGTTTGACTTTGATGCTTCTTAAAAGATACATTTTGCTTAAAAGATATGTTTTGTTTCATTAAAATGCCTATAAAATTAAAGAATTTTCAAAACTGATTCAAAATTTCAGTTAATGTCATGGATTAAATATTTTATTTATTATTTAATAGGACCGTAATAAATGCAATAAAGATGTATTTTAATTGCATTTCATCAAAATGACTACAAACTTTGTGGTTTGCAATATTCATATTATCATAAACAAAACATGTAAACGGAACAGAATTGTAAAGAATAAGAAGCAGAAATGATTAATTAGAGAAAGAAGAAATGTCTGCAAATTTTATAAAAGTAATAACCTAACAATTCAACTCTTAATTGACAAGAGACTTTATTTAATATTCTTATTTGGCAACTAGAATTGTGGCGATTGAATGAATGGATGTTATCAATTTTCAATGAATAAATTGGAACTCTATCTATTAAAAAAAAGTTTGTGAATTGGATCCATTGTAACAGAGAGAGTAATTGATGACTTCTGACACCGGAAATGTCAAACGGACTTGGAACTTCAATAAATAACTGTGACATCCTACCACGGAAACCACTTATTCCCCATTCCTAAAGGTTTTTCAATTTCACGAGTATAAAAACGAAAGTGAGCAATTCATCATTAATGCACTTTGCTGTGGATTTTCGCCACTACATGAAAAAAGATCCTTATTGCACTTAAAACAAAAGCATTCTGTTATTAAGAGAGTGTTGACAACTAGCTATACTGGAATGTGTATTATATTAATTTCTTAATTAATTGGATTAATTATATTGTCGCAATTGAAAAGAGGCACTCGACTCTCCATGGCCGAATGGTCATAGCACTGATCTCATAATCAAGAGATTGTAAGTTCGAATCCCGGTAGAGGCAATGCTAGTCACAGTTTGTGTAAATATTTAATTCCTTGATTTTATGTTTCCCTTTATTTCATGTTCCAGAAGATTCTGGACATTTTAGTTTACCAGGTAAGTCTTCTGGACTTTTCTTACTGTCTCCAGAAAAGTATTCTGGAACTTTCCCTGCTAGTATAAAAGCAGATCTGTCAGTCTCTGTGATCTCAGTTCAGAGCTGAGTTAATAAATTGGTTTAGCTCTACTTCTTGTGTGTGTCATTGCGTTCCACACCAAAGTATTTACGTGGCAATATAATTGGATTAATTTTGCTAGAATTTTTTTAAAATTTATTTACCTGTTAAGAAATCGTTTTTTTTTCTGTAAAAAGTTCTGGAGTTAACAGAAATTAACCTATTTATCAAAATTCTCTCTTAAAAATAGCTCTCTTAAAAATTGGAATGATTTCATTCATTCATTTCAAAATTTCAATTATGTACAATAACATGATGAAATCATCTTATTGTACAGAATTTTGTAAAATTGTTTAACTGACGAATTATATTTTTCAATTACATCAATCTGCTTTCAAGTAGGTATTTGTGATCCATGCCTAAAGTTTAAGGCGGAAGATGAAAAACTTTTTTAAATGGGACTTTCTAATATTGAGCAGAAATGTAAAGAACGTTTTGTTGTTTAAATTATTTCTCATATATTTAATTCTTTAAGAATATTGCCAAATAATTATACTGGATACTTAATGCTAATTATTTCTAATTATAAATAGTTTAAGGACTGTTTTGAATTATTTTGTAAGTTATCTACCGATAATCTACAAATTTATTTCATAAAATTTAAATAAATGAAACAGTTTGTTACCAGATATAAGAAACTTGAAAATGTAAGGGGAAAATATTATTTCTGTGAAATAGTTAATTGTAGAAATGTACAAAATAATTTGCTTCAAAAATAATATTTTTTTGAAACCATACACAATGAGAAAGCTTAAATAAAGAAATTAAAATAAAGATACTTGTTGCATACATTACAAACCATTTTTGGTAAATAAAAACTCCACAAATCATTTTAAGTTCAGCTTATATATAGGTAGAACCTCGCATTTTTTAGTATTCTAACAAATTCATATCTCTTAAAATGATATCCTTTATAGGCTGATAAGTAAAATTTCTCTAAATTATTAGTTTTCACATCTGTTTAATATAAAATATTTATCCATTTTTAATACTATTATATATTAATTCTGTTATTCGGTTACATATTAATGTTGTAATACTTTGATTTTAAGAGTATTATAGTTACTTTTAATTTTATATTTCTATCTTCAGTTTGCTTTTTTTTATCTTGTAATCTGAGCATTGATTTATAGAAAATTTTTAAACAGAATGGAAAAACTTTTTTGAAGAATTACTTTAAAAATCAGGAAAAAAAAGAGCGTCGGACAAAAATTTGTCTCCTTATTTGTCCTTTGTATTAAATTCAAGGTTGATATAAAAGTGCTTAATTTAAGAAGATAAATTAAATCCTTTGCTAATACCCCATTTTAATATTAGAAAAAAATTAAAATCCGTTCTCTAATGGAATGGTTATGAGGATCACAAAATGAGAAGTCTGGCCTCTGGGCAGGTCAGTCCAGTCTGTTCACCCCATTGTCTTCATACCAATCCATGGTGGACCACGCAACATGGCAAGTGGAGTAGTTATCATAGAATTAACAATGATCAATATCTTAAAATTGGCACAGTGTAGAAAGCACATTGTTGTATACAATAATAAGTAGTTGTTGGCGTTGAGCTTACCTTGAATCGGGATCAAGAGTCCCAGTCCCCAGACTCTAATTCCACCAAACTTTACTGTAGGCACAATGCATTCAGGCAAAAGACGTTCTCCAAGCATAAGCCAAATCCAAATTCTGCTTCCGACTGGTAGAGATTGAACTTTGATTCATCACTCCAGAGAACCCGTTTCCACTCATCTACAGTCTAATTTCGATTCGCTTTGCATCAAGAAGCGCGACTATAGACATCAAGAAAATGTGCTTCCTTGCGAATGATATTTATTGAAACAACAGCCTCGGATGTTTGTTGCAATTCAGGGAGAATGTGGGCCTGTCGGTTTAGTGTGGTTTTTCCGAATTTATTTGAACACCATTCGGCGGTTCCCATCTCTTAGTTTCGTGGGTTTACGGGTCGAAGCACATTCCGACAACCAACACTTAACTTCCATTTTTTTAATCGCTAAAGCCACTGCCGATTTTGAATACTAGATATGTCCCATAAGGATCCCATACTCATTAGATATGCCCCATAAGGATAGGCCATTTCTATGATATCCGACAATTAACCTTTCTGGAAGTCAGACAGCTGTGAATTTCGTGTCTTCTTGCATGTGACTAAAGCCAATGCTGTTTCCTGTACGATATTTAAATACAGAATGCATGACGTATATCAGGACCGGAGATATTCTCATTTGCATGGGTGTCCAAATACTTATTGGTAGATAGTGTATCTTGAGGTTTGTTAAATATATTTTTTAGTTTTTTCAAATACTACAGTTTCTTTTTACTCTAAAGTGAACGAGTTTGTTCTATAAAAATGGATTTGCAAATTTATCATTATTCATCATTTTCTTTCCATATGTTTTTAATTAAATCTAAGTTTATTTTCCTTTGCAGAAAGCAATCCTAAAGTTTACGATTTTTAAATGAATGCATTAGATGCATTCTACTGAAACACATTGACGCAATGTAAGAATAATGATATTTCGAGAAAAATGTTATGAATAAAAAATACTTTCCCCGCAGCTTAAAAAATTAAAAATTTTAAAAATAATAAATTGTTAGTAAAGTCTTTTTTCTCAAAATAATTATCTAAAAAAAAACGCAGCTGAAATCAAAATTTAATTTTTACATATAAGCTTTCTTTTTAGTATTATTAATAAAAAATATTATACAAATCTTTGAAATTATTACCCTTTATCTCTGCCTACAGTCATATCTTTCTTTCCTAAAACTGCTAAATTTTATAGATGATTTTAAAAAGCCATGTAAAGAAACAAAGTTCGGGAATGAAAAATAATTCCAAGCATTTCCACCAGATGACACATGACCAATGTATATCGCAGTATTCATGCAAATGTCTGACAGTGAACGGTAGCTCTTATAAAACATGTACATAAGCGGTGAATTTTTGTTGAACTACCGAGATCGTTCTATGTTAAATTGTTTTTATCAAAATACTGATCCTGAACCAACGTCTTTATAAAACTTTCTAACTTCCAAAGAGGCATAGAATGCTTCTACGGGTCTTCGAAAAATGAAGTTTGAGAAAAAGAATTTTTATCTCTTCATCCATGAAGATAAATTTTTAAAAAATTATCCATGAACAGTATAGGGGGATAAATTTTTTAACTTTCAGAACAGCAGTAATGACCGCAGCAAGTTCTGCACGAATGTTTATAAGTTTTATAACTTTTATCTTAAATTATGGGGGAAAATTTATAACAGCTACTTTGGTTAAAGCGCCCTTTTGATGCTGTTTTCAACATTTTTTCGTCACTTCGTTTTCCAGATCTCTACTTCATATTATCCATTTCTGATCAATGTTTACAGCTGAAAGTTGCGCTGCATAGAAGGCTCCAATTTTGAACTTTTTACAGACGAAAAAAGCTT
>JAPMOR010044759.1:153792-182953 GCA_026543865.1 Argiope aurantia
TATATATATAAATGTGTATATATATAAAATGTATGTATATATATAAAATGTATATATGTATTCTATAATTTTTCAACCCAAATAGCGCACAAAATTATGTTTTTGTAACTCATTTTTTTTAACTTAAAATATTAGCTACAATGTAATCAATCATTTTTTGACTTAAAAGAATGCTGGAAAATAGTCAAAAATATTTTAAATAATTGCTAAAATTTAGCAAAAATTCGATTGACTATTAAATTGGTATCATTAAAAATACAATTTTTTTTTTAAATTTTAGAACAGTGTAAAATTTATGTTTATGCAATAATATTTTCGAAAGTTATCGTAAAGAAATGCCGTAATTCAGTTTAATTTTTAGTTAATAAAAGTTTTAATGAATTGCAAGAAAATAGCTCCGAGTTCCACATTTTTGATGTCCAAGTTATAAATGTGCCAAAATTGATTTCTGTTGATCAAACGGTCCGGTCTGCCGAGTGGCAAAACTCACACATACAATCATTCATCTTTGTTAGTAGAAATTAATATTACCACTATTATAAATAAAAATTGAAGTATATTTCTTTAAATAATCAATATGTGTCAAGTGCATTTGATAAATTCGTCTCCTTTGAAAGTAGATCCAAATACAACGGATTTGCTGAATATATATATAAAAAATGAGCCTAGGCTAAATGCTACTGCAGATCTTCCCATGATGTAGTTCAATAAGTAATGGCAAGGAACGGAAGGCTTAAGATAAAAAAAAAAAAAAAAAAAAAAAAAACACTTGCACATTTGCTTCCCCAACTTGATCATCATGTGAGAACATGTTGTTTTGGTTAGGAGGTTTTGAAGCTCGATATCGCGTAGGCAATGAATAAAGCATAAATGGCAATTTTCAACATCGCATATATTTTTTTACCTGCTTTTACCAGTATTGCATTATTATGTATGCTTCTTTGAAAGCAGATGTGTTTTTAAAAGGTTTACCTGCTTTTACCATTACTGCTTTATTATTACGTATTCGTCTTTGTCAGCAGATGCGTTTTTAAAAGGTTGTAGAACTATGACATCATAGCTGTTATTTTCATGGAATGTAATTTTTTCGGAGGAAATTAAATAATTTAATTTTTATAGTATGTTAAAAAAAAATTTCACTCGAGTTTAATAACAGTTTTGATAAAAGTATTTTGTCTTTCCCCCAAAAGGGGAAATATCACTTCACACATTCTCAAGTGGGAAAGATTGAAGGATTTGACTCCTTTTCTAAGATTAATACATTATGAAACTATTTTATGATCTCAGAAACTAGAAAATAGTTGTATGTGTTTACAAAAATATTCGAGTTCGAGTTCGATGGTAGGCTTGTCGGGGCACCCGTCCTTTAGTAGGACTATCCCCTTAATGATGTGGCTTATAGAGCTTTACGTTTAATATTTTGCCATGATTCTGTTAATGGATTGACTGAGTTATTGTGGTTCAGTTCTGGTGAAGCGATCGTTGTGAATGGCTGTGCTGAGGAGGATAATTGAATGGTGAGATGCTATTGGTTGTTACTGGTGGAGTGGGTGAGTGGGTATGCTGGCAGTAGTAAAGGGACTTAGCGATGTTTTCACTTGCAGGGAAGATTATAGGTTTCATATAGTTTATCATTTGGAAATTGCATTGCCACGGAAACGCTCGTTAATCAGCTTCCAAACGTGACATTCCTTTTTGTGAGAACATGATGTTTTGGTTAGGTGGTTTTGAAGCACGAAATCATAAATGACAATGGCATAAATAGCAATTTTCATTTTCAATTTTTTCTTTGCAGGCAAAAAACTTTTGAAGCTCACGTAAACCGGTTTAAACTGGTTAATGACTTAAATTAATTAAGACAAAAAATAATAATGTTCTCACATGATAACTTGAAATTTGCAATCGTAGATTTCATTTTTTAATAATTTTGTGAAATTTCTTTATGTTCAAAATGTTAGAAGCTAATATTTGCAAGATATTAGAAGATAATATTCTTTCTATGAAACGAACTTGTCTTAAAATGAAAGAAGGCATCAACCATTTTTAAAAATTTGGATGTTTCGACAGTTCTGTTAAAGTTAAAATTGTATTTCAAATTTCATTCATCCAGTTTGTTGTATTTCTTTATACTTTTTTTATGTCCATGAACAGACAGACTGACAGTTTTTTCATTGAGGATTTTTTATAGAATTTAATATACATAATTTATATATTACTGAAATATTTTGATAGCATACTTCTGTTAGATTTCTTCCACCGTTTTTAGCATATGAAAAATTAAAAATAACCGGGATAAAACTAGGCTGGCTTAAGAAAGGGTTTTCAAAAGGAATGCAGTACATATTACAGGTTAATTCCTTAAAAACTCTGCGAATATTTATATGCTAACTTAATAGAAATCTTTTTTCAAATGAACGTAAAAAAACTAAGCTTGAAGACTACATTGTTCTGGAAGATATGATGCACTTTTATAAAAGATGATTACCCCGTATTTCTCCAAAGTGTATTCGACGTTCTTTAGTAATTTCAGATCAGCATAATGTTATATTTTTTTCAAGAAATGTCAATTTCAGAAAAAATAATTCTTCTTACTGTATGTGTCCTTTATTTCTTCTGTTTCTTCCTGCTTTTTTAAAAGAACTGATTTTTATTCCTCTTCATATTGAAAAATATTGATTTCCCAGGAAATATGGATATTGTCATGAATTTGAAACAAAATTTTCCTACTTTCAAAATTGATGTGACAGTTGAAATTATTTTAAATAAATGGAGATTTACAAAGAAAAGTTGAAATTTTTTTTAGGTATCACTTGTTTTTAAAAAGATGCTGAATATTACTTTGGGTATATAGATACTTCATGCGTATATCGAATGAAGATTGATAACACATTAATTAATTGATACAATGAGAAGTAATTCAAAAGTCTGTGTAAGATAAAAATAAAACTTGTAGTACATCAAGTGAACTAATGTTTATATTTACATAATTCATTTTAATTATTATTTTTGTCATTTAGAAGGAACTATCAAGATATCATGTATCATATATGTCAAGATATGATATCTTGTGATATATCTTTTACACGAAACACACATATGCTGTTAATTAAAAATTGAAATATTCTGAAGACAAATGAAATGGTTAAATATTACTACTACCCATTAAAATATAATTGAAACTATTTTTGTATATTATTTTATTAAATGAATGAAAGCAATGAAAAAAAGATTATACGCTTACAGATTCCAGATTTCTAATGTCGTTGTGTGCCTTATGTTGATCTCATGAATTCCATCCATAATTGAAGGAGATTCGACAGTTCAAATTCTAATTATTCAAATAAAATACTGTACACATGCAAATACTGTGATAGCGGCATTTGAAAATGTCATTTTTACTAGTAGCATTTTTCGACCAATTGATTCGTCGGGAATATTTTCTTATGTTTAATTTCAATTAAATAATTTAGATATAACTTCATACCTATGATTTTGAGAATTTATCTATCATGTATTATTTTAATTGTGTTGCATATATTTCGCTCATGACGCTTTTTAATAAAAATCAGTGCCATGACATCATGACTTTATTAAATAATGTAAATATGTAGCCAATGTAATATGCATATGTAAATAATGTAATATGTGGTATTGCAAGTCTTTCTTTTCGTCTCGAAAACTACACAAATACTAAATTAACCCTTATTCTTTACAACTCATTAATGACAAAATTGGATCGGATAATTGATTAAACAATGAAAATAATCTGAACTTCAAAGCAACAGATACTCTGTTGTTGGAAATTAATCAAAAAATATATTTTTTAAATTACTAAAATTGTGCAAAAATTCATTCGACTATTAAAAGTGGTACAATTAAAAACACAATTTTTAAAAATTTTGGAACCGTATAAAATTTATATTTGTGTGTTAAGACTTTCGAGAGTTATCGTGCACAAAGCTATGATTCAGCTTAATTTTTAATTAATAAATGGTCTAATAAAAAAATTAAAAATCTCTCCTTTTTGCACATTTCGTTATCCGAAGTATTTAAGTTCCCGATTTGATTGTTGTTAGTTTGACGATCTGGTCTGTAAACCGACACCACACACACATATTCATCTTTGTTTAATAGAAATCCATTTTACCACTGTTATGAATAAAAATTTCTCTATATTTATTTACATAATAAAAAGTGGTCTTAGACTTGTTATTACCTGCCCCTCTGGACTGACTGATGGGAAATCGAATTGTTGACCAGTCACTGTTACTTTTAATAACTCCTACTATTAAGCAACTCTCCCCTTTTTATTTTATTTTGATTTAATACATCTCTAACTCACTTATTTACTTATGTTTTTATTTTATTTTATTTTTCTTTTTAACAAGTAACTGAAAATTTCCTAACCCATTCTGCACTACATTATTAAGTTAAACCAGATTGTTATGTCACTTTCTAACAGCTTCTCTTAAGGATTGGAGATTATAGGCAGATCTCCCAGGCTCTCTGTATAAATATTCGTACTACTGGCAAGACTTGTTATTAACGCTCATACGTTTGTAGCAAATCCATGAAGCACGGCTTAGCAGCAAATACTGAGCTGATGCTTAATGCATTTAGTTATTTACCCGTGTTGTAGTTCAATAAGTAATAGCTTGAAACAGAAACCTAAAGATTTAAGATTTTTTAAAAGCTTAAACATTCGTTTCTCGAACTTCATATAAAATTTCTTTAAATCCAAAATGTTAAAAAATAATACCTGCAAATTATTCGATAACTGATATGAAAAATTAATTTAAGAAACCGATATCACATATTATATCAGCCATTTATATAAAAAATAAATTTAGAAGTTTCGACTGATTTTTTCTTAAGAGAAAAAAAAAGCGTTTTTATCATATAAGAACACGGTGCTTCGTTAATGAGATTTGCGATTTCGAAAGATAATTTAGTCAGATGTTCTAGCAGTTGGGAATTAGCCATTACAGGAATAGGAGCCGTTGGAAACAATAAATATTAGAAAAAAAATCTTAACTCAAAACATTTGTACTCAGATTCTGAATTAAACTACTAACTTTTAGGACGCAGTAACGCAAAAATATGTCCCACTCGCTGTGTACATGAAACGTTTTAATGGAGACCAGTACGATGTGGTTTTGGAAATTTATTTTTTTCTGTCTCCTAAACTATACAGGTACCAAAATAAACCCTTTTTCTTTACATTTCATCAATGGGAGAAAACATTGGTTCTGATAGTTGATGAAATAATGAAAATTGGTTCAACTACAAGGCAACAATTAATATGCTGCTGGAAGTTAGTGAAAATTCTGTTTAGAAAAATTGTTAGCGTATGAGTAATGAGTAATTGAGTAATTGATATCGCTAAAACTACAATTTATTAAAATTTTGGCATAGTGTAAAATTCAGGATTGTGACTTAGTATTTTCGGAACTTAGCGGGAGAAAACGCCGAAGTCGACTTAATTTTTAGCCTCGTCTTAATGAAAGTTCTAATCCAAATTTCAACAAAAAAAAAGTCTCTTTGGATTGCACATTTCAGTTCTCCAAGGTACCAAATTTGATTGCTATTGGTGAGATAGTCTGGTATGTAGAGCGCCAACAACTCAGAAATGTATCTATGTTGGTAGAAGTTAATTTTACCACTATTATAAATAGAGACTTTTGTATATTTATTTATAAAAAAACATTTTTTTAAACAAAATTCTTTACTAATTATTGAATTCAAAATCTTCGGATTCATTGCAGATCTCGAGAATCCACATTTTCATGTGTCAAAGGTTGTGAAATTAACCGATTCCTAACATGCTACTTACTTCCCGTGCTATATTCCGTTGAGTAATGGCGGGAAACAAAGAAGGAATAACTTTCATAAAACTTGCTTATTCGTTTCCGCAACTTCATATGAAATTTCTTTAAATTCCAAATGGTGAAAGATAAATTATAATTATGAATTATTGCTAATTATTCTATCCATGAAAAGATCTCTTTTTTAAAGAAACGGCAATCATTAACCGATTATATACAAAATCAATTTGGAAGATTCGACTGCTTTTCTCTTAAGTAAAAAGACTTTTCCACAGTTTCTTCTTTCCTTTCTCTTTTAAAATGGTTTGGTTTATCTTCTGTACTGCTTTCCTATCATGTGAAAACATGGTGTTTTGGAAATAATATTTTCGATTTTCAAACATAACTAAGACAAAGATTAAAATCTTGAAACGTTGCGGATTATCGACTATAAGAACTGGAACCTTTGAAAACGTTAAATATCAACAAAAAAATCAAAACATTTGCTTTTAGATTTTGAGTTACAACTACTTACTTTTAAGACACTTTTCAGAGATGAACTTAATTTTAAAAAAGATAAGATGAAACGTTTCAAACAAAAATTATCCATTTAAGTTAGGAGATCTGGGAAAAGGAGAAAACTGCTTACCGGTAGTTGACTTCTTGTTGGCTTTATATTTGTCAGCCAAATATGATTCTGTATTAGCACTTAGTCAAGCTAAAATAGTCAATTAGGGTCACAATTGGATAAGATATTTATACGCTGTTTGTCTCCCGACTCACAAAAGGAATCTCGTGAATTAAAATGAAAAGAAAATAGCTTATGGAAAAAAAATTTGTAACATTCAATTTATACAACTGAGTTTTAAAACTGCAATAATGCATATATAAGAATGTATTTATCAGCTAGCTAAATACAGTGGAGAAAATTGATGTGTAATATTGTATGTGTGAAAGTACAATTTAAAATTAATTTTTTAAAAATTTGTTGTAATTGAATACTTAATATTAAATAAAGTATGGGACTTCTCCCCGGTGAATTATATGCGAACAAATCTAACATACCCTTCAAAATAACATATCATAGTACCTTTATGCACCCGGCCTGACTTACAAAAATTTCATTCGCAGCAAACCTAATGAAATGGGAAATTTAAAGAGAAAAATGGCTGCGGCCGTTGAATTTTTAAAGTTTGTAATTATTTCATATGAAAATTTTAAGAGTAAGTTCATTTCATTCGAACGATACTTTTATGATTGTACGATAAACAATGTCGGAATAAAACTGAGTGGTTCTTTTTATTCCTGACACTGTACAATCTAGTGTAGTAGTTTTTATCACAATAACATAGTTAAGTGTCTCAGATTTTATAAAAATAATTTAATTCATAATTTTTTAGCAAATAAAATTGACATTTTAAATGAATAATGATTCTTGACAATAGTCTCAGCTTCATGAAAATCCTTATCGATATCAGCATCGGGGTTTTTCATCGTCGATTCCTTTAGATATGATTTTGTTACAGAGTGAAATTCGTATACGTGTGTAGCAATCTTTTTCGCCATTCTGCAGAGTGAACGAAATGCGTGTTATTATAAAATACATGACTTAATTTCAACGAAATGCCACGCGAAATAATAAAATCAAAATGAAAATAAGTTAAAATTTATGAAATGCAATTGTAAACACCGAAATGTAATAATAAATAATAAAATAATTAGTATGGCATGCGTTGCTTTTATCTTCAACAGATGGCTTGTGTTTTACATTGCGCCTTCTGTTGGGCTGTATCATTAAAAACAGCAAAAAAAAAATGTTTTATCTGTTACTAGTGTGATATTTATGTAATAAAAACCCACCTATATTCGAAAGCAATGTTGTGTCAAATTTCAAAGTAATCCGTAAAGAACTTTCGAAGTTTATCGATTCTGGATAAACGAACATTACATTTTTATCTATACAAATTTCATTCTTGCTATCTTTTTTGAAATTAAATATTTCAATATAAAACTCTAATCCCACTCTTTGAGCCCGATGATGATTCCCAAAATTTCAGAACTGTTACCAAAGAATCAAATCGTTGCAAAATTTAGCTTAACCAGACGATCTTGATGGTAACAGAAATTCAATGTCTTGTCGTCCCCCGGAGCTCTGCATCCGGAAATTAAATGACCCACTGTTGCTTTCAAAGTAGGAAAGTAACTCGAAGAAAAAGTATTTTCCGTCTTTCACTTCTATCGTCTGCTACTAGGAACCTTAGGGCAAGATTTTAAGCCTCCCACAACAAATATTTATGCCTGGTTTTTACTTTGAGATGTACCTTTTAGGTTAAAGGGCATATAACATTTCTTAATCGAAGAAAGACAGGTAGGAAAAAATCTTTCATGAAGTTGGTAAGAGCTCAAAAGCTTTCCGTTAATAGCTGTGTCTGGGAGAGACCCTTTGGGGATTGAAAGACTTGAAAGAAGTTTTAAAAAATATTAAGTAAACTATGAATGTAAGTTTTAGTTAACGTGTTATCGATGTTTAAACGTAAAAATTTCAATCCTTTAGCTGCATTAAAGGATTTTTTAGGGTTTTTTTTTTTTCCTTCTTTTTCTATCAAATGTCTATTTCTGATTTTATCTTAAAAGTATCTATCAGAAACGATGGGAGAGACATTTGATAATTTTTTTAACACAACCCGGATGAATTGGAGATATATGATATAAGATCATGTCTGGTTTTTAGTTGTTAAGGTATATTTCTAATCTTATCAAGAAGTTTTATTAAAGTAAGTGGTTTTGCCAGAATGTTTCTTATAATATATTTTTAGTGATATAATATCATAAGATGCTTAAACATTTTTTAAATAAACAATTGAAGCCTTCAGTATTTTATCTATAAATCCAAAGTGAAACATTTTTGGTTTATTTTTTTAATTGAATATTTGATTTATAGAATAATTGAATTTAAAATATATATTATTTGTATTATTTTAGTCATAAAAAATCCATCGATTTTTAAAAAATATTGCTTTAAGAATAATCTTCATCAATCGTAGTTAACATACAGGTCAGTGGGAGTTGTCTCCTTAAAACTTTCTCGCAGTTCCTTCCTATAAAAATATCATTCTCCTCCCACCAACACCACAGAAAATTGTGAACCAGGGGTTAGGTTGCTGATGTTTTTCATGACATTATCGAAAAAAATTACTAAATTTAAACTTTTGGTGAATATAGTATTTTTATTGAATCTATCGTGCTTATATATATTTTAAAAGCCTTTTTTCCTGACCGATTTAAACTAAAATTATACACGGAATTGCAGTTGTAACTACAAGATAGTATGCAAAATTTTATTAATTTAAGTCATTGCGTGTACATACAAGAAAATGTACAGACCAGCAAACAAACAAACAACAGTGTGACAGATTTTGTTCAAAGATATGAATCTATTTTAAATGCTGCCTGTATACCAAATTTTATTAATGTAGCTCTTGACGTTTTGGAACTATCGAGTTTACTCGAACCAGAACAGCTAATCATCGAGACTTCCTCTAAATGGATTTCGTTCAAAATTTGATAGAAATCTACGAATTTTGTCTCAAGTCCATTTACCTATTTTCGTCCAAATAATTAAAAGCGTGTTGCAGTTATTGTGTTCATAGACAGATATAACGTCAAGAATGTGTTTTTTTTAACTGAATGAGGATAATTGTCTAAATATAGAGCTCAGAATTTTTGATAATTACAATTTTATGATGATGCAATTTCTCATTAGAAAATAATAAAATATAAGTAAAAGACAATACTTTCTTACAAAACTTTACAAATAAAATAAGATTTTAGAACAATTTTATAGTATCATAAAGTATAAATATGAATAAAAAATGGAACATTAAAGAAATTTTTAAGTATGAAAACTAAAAAGCACTTGTCTTACTTAGATTTGACTTGTCAGAAATATCTTTATTTTTATAAAATTATAACTGAAAAGAAATCGTCTGCATAAAAATGAAATGGCAAAGAAAAAAACTTTTAAATTAATTTGTATTTATTCTCCATTTCTTAAGTATATAAATTGGTTTAGTAGTTTTAATACCAGATTTGAAAAATTCATTACTTTACAGTAAATAAAATTTTAAGAGAGTTTCTCTATTAAAAGAGAACTTAGCGACAATAAATGCCCTTTATCTTTAGAATTCTATTACAATTCATTCACAGCGAAAAATGTGGAAAACTAATACATGCTACAGATGATGACTGGAGTCATAAAAAGACAAAGTTCTGTAAACGGAAGAGCAATATTCAGAATAAGAATAGAATTTCTAATAACTTGCATTTAAAATATCATTATAAATTTATTTAAGCAGTAGTTTGCGAGCAGTACTCTACTGAATTAAAAAATTAGTACAATCAATATTCATTTTCACCCATTTCTATTAAATAAAACCGAAACTAATTATTTATGTTATTTACTTAGCATTGTTCATTGAAATCAATAGTTGTGGTAGCTAACTTTTGGGCTCTATCGTCAGTTACGAAAAAACTAGAATATTAAGAATAACTTAAGAAGAAGGATTTAAAGAATTCAGTCATTGGGGAAAAACATAATAAATTTCTCCTTTCCAAAAGAAAAAGAAGGAAAAAAAATCTGTAGAGTAAGAAAAGTGACTTACACAATTTCGTCTTTTATTGCAGTAACTTTTCTACTTTTGAAGGCTATTTTTTGTGAGGAATTTTTATACTTACTGTCAACTCTGATTCCCAAATATTTGTGCTTACGTTTTGTGCTGTTTATCTGAACATGTGTATTTATCTTTACTCTCTTTATTCCCGAGGTAAGCAAGAATACAACGTTTTATTATTATTTCATCTGAAAGAACTGTTTTCAGAACAAGTCACTTATTTTTTAAGAAAAAGAAAATAAAAATTTTTTTTTGATATGAGGATTATATTAATTACTTTGTTACTCTAAAGCATTATCAATTTGCAATACTCAGAAAATCCACCCATCAATATTCCACATTCTTCATAGATTCAATATTCCACATTCTCAACCGTTTTAAACCTATATCAATCATTCTTCTCGGAAATTAAATTTTTTTTCCAAATCAAATTAATTATTTCTTCCGAATCAAAATTTTAACGCTACAATGATAGTTATACCGCGAAGTTTTGTTAATATTTTCAGAAATAAGTTAATTATTGAGACATAAAATTTCTTTTTTTATAAAATACATAAAATCCGCAATTGTTCTTCATCAGGGATGGCGAACCAGTGACATGCATGCCATCGATGGCACGCGACACAATATTTTGGGCACCCCGGCGATCAAAACGGTTTGCATTTTACGGTTTGCAAAACAGCTTGCATGTGACTTCATTTGATAAGTCAGCCGTCTGACTCTCTGACCCGCCACGAAGGCACACGGATTAAAACCATAAAACTGAATGACCGGACCGCCGCAACAGCAACACTGGCGGGAACTGTGGTTGAGTCCTAAGGGCCATCACCGGCCACGGTGCAACCCTCCCCAAAGGAAGTACGTCCCGTCATCGATGGTAGGAGTCGGATCCCCCACCTAATTGTGTACCCTCCAGGGTGGCGAGATCCAACCACCAGACAGGAAGCATCTCATCCTTATTTCGAGGTGCGAGGGGGTTGCTTCATTTGATAAACTGAATTTGCCCTGATTCGATTGGTTGGAAATCGAAGAGTTTGAAATGCAATTGATTGATTTCCAGTCTAGTTCAACGTGGATTCAAAAATTTACTGAAACCAGGAAAAAGTTGGAATTGATTGTAACAGAAAGGTCAACAAGCAACATAAATAAAAATGCCAGTAACAAAATTTTGGAAACATGGAATTCGATTCAAACATTTAACTGTTTGAAGAAGCTGGCTCATTCTATTTTAAGCATATTTTCATCTATTCCTGCGAGTCATTTTCAGAGAGGAATAACATTAAAGACTCGCTTAAAAACCGTTTGGCAGATGACACGAAATCAGCGTGCATTCTGAACATCTTACAACCCTAATATAAGTTAGTTTTCATCTAATCTGCAACAACAAAAGTCACATTAATGTTGCTTTAATTTGAATTACACGTATAACTAAAACATTTACTACTATACAATGCAAAATGTATTTTTTTTAATAAATAAAGAGTTTTGAGTTGTTAGTATTTAGTTTTATTATCTTCCCAATAATCACAGGCCAAAATCATTTGACGGCACGTCTATACCTCATTCTTCATTTCTTTAGGAAAAATGGTCCGCTTATCCATAAAGATTCATCACTCCTGCCCTACATAATCGATGGATAAAGTCTTATTTAACGTATGATTGAGAAAAACGCTAAAAAAGTTTTGAATAGCATAGTAGCTTAATGTCGATTGAAGTCAATTAAGAAGACTATTGTAAATGGCCAGCAGAAGGCACATTCACAAATTTAAGTTTGGCATTCAAATGCATATGAATCATTCATGTACATGAATGAATGATGAATGATTCATTCATCGAACATTATCAATTGCGATTCCAATGTTTTTGTATTCTATTAAGCATATATTAACATGAGCAGTAACTTTGTTGGTTGTTGCAGTAACTATATGTAAAAATACCTGCCTTTGCAACAAGTTTGAATTTTCTTCTCCTTGCTTCATATAATGTCTCCTAGTAAATGATCCTAGTACTCCGGAATTCTATGATCGATAAGCGATCGCGCCATCACTCGTATGGCGGCTTATTGACTATAAGGTTCAGATATTAAATTATTACTGTAATTCCATCAAAAAAAAATTTGCAATATAATACCCGCAAAATAGTTATAACACCTTTCTGGGATTCTACATTCTAATGAATTGAAATTCATTGTTTTTTGTTATTTTAATCCATATATTCGAGTTCGGCGTGGTGCATACAGAATGCCATAGACTGTTTAGAAATTAAAAAATATTGTCAATCTAAATTAATTAATACTTTCTGAATCGGGAATACTCTGCTTATAACATTTATACTTAAAAGATAAAGCTAACGTATGCAGATTGGTTTCTAGCCAATGGTATAAATTGTTTGCTCATAGCGCCAAACGAAATTTTCTTTTGTTGGAGCTATGTGAAGAAAAAACGATACTCTCTGAGAAAACCGAGAAAAACAATCTATAATTTCTTTTAATAGGGGAATATATAGCGCGCTTTTTGCTACATAAATGTTAGATTGATCTGCAGTATTTATTTCTTTATTTGTACTTGTAAATGTGTTATACCTTACATAGAAGGCAGCACAAATCAATAATCCTTAAAATTGTCAACTGCGCAAGCCTGCGCGTCTCGATGCGCAGTAAAGTATCGAGATGAATCACTTGACACTTGGCTGCGGTTCCCTAATGCCGCTTCGAGACTTGTTCTCAATGAGAGGCAAAGCTCATGTAATTAAGCTCTTTAAGTAATTGAGCAAATTGTTTGAAACTTCTTAAGTGATTTTTTTCTTACTAATCTTGCTTCCTTTAACTGTAAATAATCATTTGTAAATGATCGCAATTTTGTTAATCTTGGATAAATAACATTTTTACTTCTTCAATTAAATGTTTTCAATTTACTTCTTCAATTAAAGCTTTTACTTCTTCGTCTTTTTAAAAGACCTTCGGCATAACCACCGATTGTTTTAAAAAGCTCTACATAAATTGGGGAATTAATTATTACGTCACTTTTGTTAAAGTACAATTCGAAAATTCAGAAAGCTCTAGAGCTAGATCTAAGGACTCAAATAATACAGATAAAAGAAATATTTACTTATTATTCAAGCTTCATTAACAAACAAGAACAGAAACGTACCAACTACGCGGCAACAAAATAAATTAAAATAGCAATACCCAACGTCAGTGAATTTTCCATTATTTTCACTGTGTTTTTTACTGTTCCGTGTAAATTTCCCGGTGTGACTAAGCAGATGTAAAGTTAAAATTCTTGCTTAAGTCAGAAATTGTAGCATATATGCTTTCAAATGTAGTATCCTACAAATTCTGTAACCAAAAAAACGCACATTTTGTAAATATACGATGGCAGTGATCAGATTGCCTGATATTAAAAAGGCCATATGGGAAATATATTTTGGAAAGGTTTAGTTCAATTAATATTGATGAGTCTTAGATCTTTTTAATAAAGCGATTTTTTGTAGCTTCACTATTTTATTCTTCTGGGTACCATCCCATGTTGGAACTGAAACGAAGAGGCAGATAAAGCTGCCAACTACTAGCTGAAACTACTTCAATCGCTTCTACTATTCTTGTTAACGACATAAAAAAAAATACTAAAATGATTCTTTATCCAAAATGGCAGAGACAGTATAGCCTTGAGTCAAACAACAAATGTCATGCTATTAAAACCCATGTGTATCTTTGATCTTCATTAAAGAAAGAAAAGCAGACACAGTGTTACCTCGTTCACGCTATGGGCATATTAGATTCACCCATCTACATTTATTGGCAGATGAACCACTACTGGGTTTGAAGTGTGACTATCAACTGTCTGTCCAACATATACTATCAGATTGTCCAAATTTCAATGCCCGAAGTTTGCAATTTTTTCAAAAGTCTAGCACTCGATTATATTTCTTACTTGGTAAGATAACTCATGTTCTACTCTTTGCATTTTTAAGGTTTTATCCATTTATTTAAATATTGGTTACGTTTTAGTTTCTTCTTACATTCCGTTTTATGATTGTTTCACATTGATATAATTATTGTTTAGCGTAGTACAGTCAATATCAACAGTCTTGCGCTAAAGAAACCCACAAAATCAAAATCAAATCAAGCTCAGTTAGGAATATAAATGTATCCTCTTCCAGGAAAAACTGTATTTTAAAATAAGCCTTGCTGCTGTAATTCTGGAATGTAAAAATGTGACAACATATTGATATATTTTTTCTTATTTCAAAAGCATGTAATATGTTCGACATTGAAAGTATCTGTAAAGGTACAGTGATACGTTAATCTATCTCTTTGGCTAAAAATAATAGAGCATGCTGAACAAGCATTATGAAATTTCCCATCCCTCCCTCCTCCAAATCCAACATGATTGTCAGGTTTCGGTAAATAGGATTTTGATATTGATTTCCTCGTTTAAATAAAAGAAAACTTTATCGAATATTCTTAAAGACAAGAATCAACCACACTTTTTCGTGTAATAATTCATAGTTTTTCATCTTGAAAAATTCATAGTATTTCGCCTTTGCCTTAAAATCGCAAACTGCCCTCTAATGGAGAAAACTGTAACTTCCTAGATGAGAAACGTACAAGAAGCTTGTCTGCCTTTGGTATACATGTACATTTAATTGTCGCTTTACACTCCCAGATCGGTTGACGTAAAGAAACCGAATTTGGCAAAGTAATGAAATTTGGTTAAGTGGGAGCTGAAAAATAAAAAAAAAATGCTTTAAATTTTCAAATAATATATTAAACTATAAATAATAATATATTGAATATAATATCGAAACAATCAAATTATTTTAGTTGTTGGACCGAAATATATTACTAAGTAGTGTTACTACTTTAGTTGCTTGGGTCCCCTTTCTATATTTAATTAATGGGCTTAGGCAATGTGAAGTTTGTTTTTCTTTGTAGTATTTTTCTGTCATTTCTCTCATACACTCCAAATTTTACACAGAAATTTGTACACATTTCTGTTCATTTTTCTTTACTATAATTAGGTTAGTGTATTTTTTAAAGACAATATATTTTAGTAAGATACTGATCTTTATTTCAACAATAATTCTTTAACAGAAGAAATATTTTTTTAATATTATCGAAATTTTTTAATTAATATTTCGTTTTTCAAGTTATTTTAAACATAATTAGAATAATTCTTATTGCATTTTAACAGAAATGCACACGTTGAAATAAAGATTCTTAGGATCAAAATCTCGACCCACTTTGTAAATTACATTCAACCAAAAATGATTAGATATGGTGGTGAAAAAATTAACTGAAAAGAGTTAAGGTAAAATTTACAATTAGCCATAATTCTATAATTATTAAAGATAAAAAGATAACTCAAATTTTTAAAAAATATAGCTTGATAGTAAACAAATTTATGTAATGAAAATGTTTTGGTAATTGGAATTCATTAGAAGTTAGGGATCGAAAAGTAATATTTGTTTTCACCCCTATCAGCAGAATATGTTGTAGAATAATTTCTTGATATTATTTGAAGTTCTCAATGCTATACAAAATTGTGGGGTTATCGTAACATTGCTTTTTAATCTGAACTCCTGAGAATTCATTGGAAGGTTTTTAATAGTAGTCTTCTTTTTTTCACAGATTTTTCAGCTCTTAGCTATAACTTTATAATTATATTTGGAACCTTAAGGGTTATAGAAATAACGGAGTGAGAAATAAACAGTTTATAAATTTCAAGTCAAATTGAACTTCCTGTCATCTTTCAGACTGTCGACACGATTTTTTTTCCTTTCATAATTGTTTTTCCTTACTAATATATCTTTCTATATTTGTCTTGAAATTGTTTTTAATTTTCAGTAATCATTTTTATACGTTTGAGAAATATTTTTATCTTCCATAAACATCAATTTGTTTTTTCGCCTCTTTATTAGAAGAGCAAATGAGTTCTGATATATCTTCGTTTTGGTTCATTAAAATCACCACTGTGATAGAAGGGAAAATGAAGCTTCTGCTCTGATTTTCCTAAAATGCCATGAACCAATTATTTGTTAGCGAATACTGAATGATCAAATAAATTTACAAATAAGAAACATGAAAGATCAAGTGATTTCAACAGTGCTGTCATAAATTGTATTAGATATTTACGGTTTGATTTTTTTAAATGTGCATCTAAATATAACTAAATTTTCTTTTTTTTTTCAGTACAACTATGTTATTTGAATTTTTTTAAAAAAGGTTTTAATTTTCTTTATTACCTTCAATATGAGGTAGTATGTGCTTTTAGCTAAACAATTGAAGAAAGAAGAAGCGAATGTGAAATATTTCGCCCGTTTGTAATATACATAAACCCATAATCGCTGGAAAATTTCAAAGTGTTGCAGCACCATTATTTTTGCTTTGATAGTATAATTTTATACTTATAAAACTACATTACAGATTTTTGCAATATGCGCTTCTTTAACATGTTATGTACGTATAAATTTATCATACTGTTTGGATGGATTTATATAACAGAACTTTGATATCAATTTATGGAAATTTATATAAAAGCATCAACTTGTACATTGTGAATTGAAATTCCGAATATAGTTGCCCATGCAGTTTCCCCTATTTCACCGAGAACAGTTCAATCGAGTACAGAGCCGCACTGCTATATGGGGCGGAAATGGAAATTATTTGTTATGCTAATGTAATAATTTGTGAAACACACTTAGTTGCATTTTGCAGAATAGAGCTTTTACAATCAATTTCCAAATGTTACAAACCATTATATACTATAATAGTCACTCGGTGCTATATTTAATATGATTAGAGTTTTTGTTTTTAGGAACTTATAATACAAAGTAAATGTTTTTCTAGAATTGTTTGTTGGAGAATTGTTTTTATATTATCCATTATTCAATTTTTATATTACATCGAATCACTGTATTTATATTGCATGTTTCTAAAATTGTCAAACATTTAGCCTAAACAACTGTATTCCTTAAAAATTGACAAAAAATATTACTCGAGAAGTTTACGATAACTAGAACTAAAATATATAAACGATAAAATAATACAAAAAAATGTAAAACTTTATAATGCTAAAAAAAATCACATTAAAACATAACTGTAAGCATTCGTATTTGAAACAATTTAGTAAGCTGTACGACGGCATTACTTTTGCATGTAAATGAGTTTAGTATAGTTGTGATTATTTTACTGCGTTCCAACATCTACAATAAATGAATTTTAGCAGAAATTTAAAAGGTTTTTTCAAATTTTTCTGTATTAATTTTACAAAAATAATGGATAGTTTTCAATGATGATTTGAATGAAAACTATTTATTTTAAGCATTCTATTCAAATAAATATTAGTATTAAGAATTTAAAAATATTTTCTCAGGTGTGATTGTAGAGATGTAGCATATAACTTGTGTGTTGCGTTACCGCGGGTTACTATTGATATATAAAAGTATTCAGAGAAATAAGATGTTCGTAAGTAAAGAAGGAAATATTCTACATAATTAATATCTACCTTATCTGAAAACAAGCAATTTGAGATATTGTCCAAGGAGTAAGTGAAATTTTATGTGTTTTAAAACTCCGAAGCAGTGCATTTTATGCAGATATTAGAAACTTATTCATCTAATATGTGCAAAATTAGATATATAATACAAGTATATTAGATAATAAACTTATTATCTAATATACTAGGAAAAAATAATTTCAAAAACGTGCTAGAAAATCTTCCTAAAACGGAATGCAATGTAATAAATATATTCAGTAAAATTAAAGAACACGGTGTACAGTTTTCGCCGATTCCTGCCAAATTTTTGGAAAACAGTAAAAAATTCCGAATTCCGCCAAATATTAGCTTAAGATTACAATTTATTGCTTTCAAAATATTATAGTTCGACGATTGTTCAATATTCTTTAGTTCAGCTATAAATCTCTTATGAAACTTCTGTTTACAATGTACTTGATGACATTTAATAAAATTTTTCACATTCTACGAAGTATCTTTCTCCTTTATTCCTTGGATAAAGTACAAATAAATGTAATAAGCACAATGCCTTTAACATTTATTGAAAAATACGGTGACATTCTTATTCCTCTCTCAGTGTTTTCTTATTTACTTCTCGTCCATAAAACTTTGTTGTTGCTGCTACTACAACAGCGACTTTTGGTTTCGAAAGATAATATAAAAGAACATTTTTGGGAGTATTGTGACAACTGACCCACATGGGGCCAAAAGCACCCGAACAGGAGGTTATATCGGAAAAGCAGAATAACAGAAAAAAATATATTTGGTGTAAAAAAGAAACTCGACTTATTGTTTTTCCTTTTATAAGACTACCGGGAATGTTTCTTCTTTTTTCCTTTTTACATCACAGTTGCCTTTCCTGTTTGTTTTTTTTACTTGTTCTGAACAGAGTTTCTGTTGACTTCTCCCGGCGCGTTTTCTCTGAAAAGTGGATATTTGTCTTCACTATTATTCGAAATGCACAATACGAAACGATGTTACTTTACTTATGATAGGGAAAAAAAATTACATTTTGATTTTAATGATGTGATATAGGAAAAAACCCTTCTTGTAGATATTCAAATATAATGAAGTATTTGAATCAGAAATTAATTTAATAAAATTATGTTCATAGTTTAATGTTTTATAGAATTTCTAATATTTATAAATATTTCTGTTCGCCTATTAGTTAGGTAAATATCATAATCTAAATCTGTTAATAGACATTTAGCAGACGCTTCCTTTTAAGACATTTTGTAACTGCTACTATTTTTATTTTATTAAAATATTATCAAAAAGTAAAAGCAAACGATTTTTTCTTTGATGAACATATTTGTTATTATTTCGCTTATTTTTTGTATAATAGCTGATGATCAATTGCAAACCTTCTGGAATCCGGCAATGTTTGTAAGATACGCTGTTTTGTTGAAAGAATAAACATGCCGATGGAATTCTAAATTGCTTGGAGTATTATTTTAGTTTTAAGAATTTAAGATGCTCTGCAAGCTATAGTTTGAAGCTTAAGAAAACGGGTAGTTTTCTAGAAAGCATGCAAAACTATTTATTTAATATTTAATTATATAATTAATTTTTATTGCACATAACTGACATGTATTCATAATTTAATTACCCACCAATATTTAAAATAAAATGCCTCTGATAGACAACTGATTTAAAGAACAATATTTTATAGCAATATTTAAAATGCTAATTCAAATATTTAGAAATGAATCTAAATTAAATATTACTTTAATAATATTTTTATTTGTAATAAGTTATATTTTCTTTTTGCTGAGAAAGGATAAAATACATTGTTAAAAATTGGGCTATTTAGATAATTATTACATACGTTACGTAATTTTAAATCTAAATACAAAGAAATAATTTAAAGAATGAATGAATTTTCTATTTTCTATATTCAATGTTTGCGTTCAAAATCTTTGAATTCAAAATAGTTAACATTGAATCATTTAGCACTAAAAATGTTAATAAATCATTTTTGTTTCATATAAGAAAGCACGTTTTAACAAAAGACCCAATTAAACGTACCTGGCTCTCCAATTAACAGTAGTGGAATTCGCAAAGTCGATCGCTATATTTCTTCCAAGACAATCCGTGTTTCATGCAAAGATTCTCTCCCCATCTTTCACTCGTATCTGAATAAAGTTTTAATTGTTAGGTTCCCGCCTTTTGTGGATTGAGCACTTGTCGAGAAGTCACGAGACTACTCAACTCTAATGAATGTCCTTCAGATTGATTAGATGAAGTGGGCGTAAAAGCTGAGAAAGGAGACGTTGGATAAAAGAAACTTTGAAAGAAAAAAAAATATCGCCATCAATTAGAACTGTTTCAAAATGAAAAATCATTAGCATTTAACCAAGTAAGTTAAGTTTATATTGTTTCTTTTGAATGTGTGCATATTATGATATAATTAAAAAAATATTCAGTTATCATGAGATTTTATTTAACCGTCTTTGACGATTCATTGGATTGATGGTCATTAGAAATGTCAATTAAATATTTTTTTTCTTACTTGGTTTATATAAATTCCTCAGCAAAATATTTTTAACTTGAAATTTTGTCAGATATTTAAATCATACTATTTTACAAGCTTCATAACTTTCTGTTCGTAGTGATATGAAGCTCCGTAATTTTACATTATGTTATATACCGTTATTAATTTCTAAATTTAATTATACTTCAAAAAAGAGCTGCCATTTAAAAAAAATGTATCCTTTTTATAAACTTTTCGCATTACTTTATATTTACATTTAGGGTTTAAATTCAGAATAGTTTTTTTTTAAATTTTATTAAATGTATGCTTTCTATTGAAACCAATTCTACATTTGTTGATTTTCGAAATTATGAAGTTTAAACATTTCAAACTTTAAAACAGAATGAATTTAATTTTTTGCTATTTTTAAGCTCATTTTTTATGAAACAATTGAGTTGTTACGTAACACAATGGTCAGAATAGGCGTAGAATTTCTAAAATAATACGAGCTACATGTCTTTAAAAATGCTTCGCTTCATGGAAAACCATAAACATGAATGCATGTATTCAAGTGATTTTTTAGTAATTAAGTAATATTGTAGGGTTATCTGGTGACTAAATCCAGCTCGATTCTTTCTTTCTTTTTTCTCAATGAAGTTGAAACACATGTTTCAATAATAAACAGTTTTTATTCAAATTTTTACTTCCTGCATCCTAAAACATTTGGGAATGCATGCAATGATAAATTGAAAAAAAATTCACCTGATTTAGTCCATAACAAGAAACACGTTTTCTTTAAGCAGTTCTTCAGCTAGGATTTTAAGTGCTCTTTTATAGGTTGAATTCCTTGGATTCTTTCGGAATAATAGAATACATCCTTTCAATTCTAAGTTATTTGTTGTTGCTTGTTCTCTATAAAATCCTCGGTGGTTAAACGGAAAGAAAGCGTTCCGCTAATTCATTCCCAAAAGGATTTCGCTGAAAACTGCATGACCAAGTTTCTATTTTATTTTAAAAGTTGGAATCATACTAATTTGTTTTGTGCAAAGGGTTACGTTCATAAAACTACTTTTATTATCACTAGAAGCATAGAGTATATGCCCGTGCATTTCAATTCAGGACAAAAGATAGATATACAAGGAAAACCGAGAAAAATAATCTTTAAAGCACAATGTAATGTTATGTTTTATTTTGCTTCCGAAGATCTGAAAATTTCTCTGTAAACTGTCAGCATAATGTAATTTGATTTTGAATTAAATGTTGTATTGGTCTTTCTGCTCCGAATTTTTCATGGTTAGATATTATATTGAGATCGTAAAGTTAAATTCACAATCCATATAAAGCTTTACTATTTAGTACACCTTGATTTCCACGGCGACCGCGATAAAAGCAGTCAAAAGTACCTAAACTAAGAGCAACCAAACGCACTTTCTCACAAACTATAGTCTATGTATTTTCTGGAGGCGGTTCAAGGTCACATTTTCTACCGCGTTACTGGTACCAGACAACCAATAACGAGATAGAAAATGTGACCTTGAACCGCCTACAGAAAATACATAGACTATAAATGTGAATAATTCTTGCTTGGCGTTATTCTTGTCGTCGTCTTAATAGCGGTCACCGTGGAAATCAAGATGTACCGCTTATTTTCAATTAATTAAAATCAAATAATGATGATAAGTTGTAATTTCTTATACATTTAAATTAATAGATTGATTCGATGTTTGTTATGTACTCATAAATTATATAAAAAAGGTTTCAGATTATCACAGTGTAAGCGAATATCTAACAAATGTTTGACGCAGAATGACCAAATCTGGTCCTTGTGACCTAAAACCAAACCAAAGCTTAAGTGATATTGTTCAACTTTTAAGAGAGTGCGATGAACTTGCTAATCGATACTTTTTAACACTTCCATGAAATATGACTTTTGAAAAATCACCAAATGATATTGGCGAAATTAATATTATCTCGTACTATTCCGTTCTGTTGAAATTCTGTCTAAATTGAAAGTATATAAATTTATAATTAAAGATTATACAACATAAGACTCTCTTCCTATTTCTGAAGCCCATTTTTAGTATTCACGACTGCTAGATCCAAATATTTAGCATGTAAAATATAGTGCATTAAATTCATCTTATAGCCAATAACCGAAAAATCATCAGTCTGGATAATACGAAAATAACATACTTTTATAATATGTTTTCTCATAAATTTTATTAGTTTTTATTTAACAAAAAAGATAAAAGTTCGATAAGGAATTCTCTCATATATTTCTTGTTTACGCCGTATTAATTTATCGTGGACGAGTCAAAATGCCGGATGCATGAATTTAGTTGTTTGCGCGAGTGGAAGGTAAACGAAACACTCATCATTATTCTCTAACTAAGGTTTAAGAGGTGATTACAGGTTTGAAAATAATAAACTGTGAAAGGAAATGCTATTAACTTAGTATAATCTCCTGTTGTCTTTTCAAATAGTAGGACTAAAAGACCATTAAAAAGTACGGTAGTCGAAATTTATAATTTTTATAATGAATTATTAATGATGAGATAAAGAGACTCCGTCAGTAAATTATAAGTTAAAATATCTTACATTTCATATTTCGGTTCAAATAAAAACATATCCATTCTCTTAAAGAGTTCATTTTTTAATACATTATCAAATGAACTGCAAGTCATTAACATTATACTATGTACCTGAATTTATCTACATTCAATTCAATGTCTCATTCTTTATTTTTTTTTCTTCTTTTAATGAAAATTAATAGGGTCTGGAGACCATGTTGTTCAAGTGAATATTGGTTATGTTTAATTTTAATTAAATCTATTATGCACAACTTGGTGTACCTGATTACCTTAAGATAAAATATTTAAAAGTCAAATGGTAATATACATTAATTCCGTGTTATTTTAATCCCTTGCATTTATCAAACGAGGGTCTAATTAGATTAACTAAACTAATTAGGCCGAATCCCATGACATCTTTAAAGATAAAATTTCAAGTAATACATCTTCTAATTTCACTTTTGCTGTATTTTAACTTCACAACTCTCATGTACTGCGCAGATAACAAACCGAATCTTTTTGAACAAATGGAGAAAATCACTCGATTAAATATTTGATAAAACAATGAAAATGGCTTGAATTTCTTTTCAACAATGAAATGTATTGTTGAAAGTAATGCAAAAAATATTCATTGAGAAAGTGTTAAAATTCTAGAAAAAATAATTCCAACATCATTATTAAACATTTTTTCTAATTTTTAAAATGATTTGAAATTAAATTTTTGTGCTAAATTAAAAAGTAAGTAAAATTTTAATTAAAATTTCAAAATCTTGCACTTACCCAACCTCCAAGTATATTTGTACCAAATTTTGTAGTTTTAGATCAAGCAGTTTGCCCTTCAGAGTGTTGACACAAATTTACACATATATACGTATTTCCTTTATTATTTGAAAAGATAATTCACTTCAGATGTTTCAATTCTATATTAAAATTTTTTAAAGATTTTAAAAAATAATATCCACTAACGATCAGTATTTCAACGAGAAATTTGGCGAAACGTGCAACTATAATTTCTTATACAATAGTATGTTTTCAAGGATCTTTTTAATAATTTTGCATTGGAAAAATTACAGATTTTTATGTTAGGATGTTTTTTTATTTTATTTAAAAGAGTTTTTTATGAACTTTACAATTATAAACATTGTATTGCCATAATATTCTCAGAAAACGATGCCAACTGCAATCTTATGGAAAAACAAAGTTGCATATAATGTATAAAATAATGTACTGCTTATTTTTTCGTATGTGATTCAAAATGAATCGCCAAATTATTCAGGAAGATAGAAAGGACAAAAATAAGTCAGTTACGCATTTTTATATAAGGAAAAGTTCTTTTCAAGAAGGAAAATAAATGCATTGTTATTTAAAACATGAGTTGCTAAATTTGCACATTGCTATTTCATTTAAACCATCAGAACAAGATGAATCAAAACTCATCATGCAAAATTTTAGGAACAAACAAAACAGGAAAAATAAGCCACAATTACCAAAGAACATATAATCAGAAATTATACCTGGATGAAATAAACGATAAACATAGATACTGAAATGATAACCAACCAGAAATTAAGGAAAAAAAGATTTTTGTTTGACGATATTTATAGTTGCACAATACGTGCATACGTCCCGTTTCGGAATAAGCGATCAAATTTCTTACCATTCACATTTCACTGACATTTGGAAAGACAACTGAAATTCATTGTGTAACCATCTTTACTCTAGTAAACATTTTCATGCTTTCTTTACGCCGTTAAATCAAACTTTGAAAAATTAACTAAATTTTGGAAACGTGTAGACGGCTCTTCTGTGCATTACAACTATAGCATTAGGAAGAGCGCCATCTAGCATCAATCGCCAAATTCGAACATATTTCCAATGCGATATTAGTTTTTACTGAGGTTTCTATCTCTCTTAAAAGTTTGTATATTTATTCGTTTTGCCGTATTGATAATTAATTTTAATAAAATGCTATAATTTTTCATAAAATTAAATTTAATCTGTAAAAACATTATACAAATAACGTTTTCGATTTAACCAACTTTTGAAGCATTAAAGAAACCGAAATTTTTCAGACATATTTTTTTTAATTTTAATTTCACTCCAATTGTTTCAGTTTTAATCTGCAAATAATAATCGAAAGGATCCTTTTGGTTTTTGACTTGATAGGATGTAAAATCATTAAAAAATACGCGTTAACTGAAGCTGAAACTTATCCGCCTAGTGTATCCGAAAAGAAAACGGATTACTATCCAATTGTTTCGAGTGAGTTTTATTTCCCGATTACTTCATGGAACACAGACGAAACAATCTTGGTTCAAATAAAAGGTAATGTTTTTCTCCAGTTCCTTACTTTCTATCGCATTAATTTGCCGCAAGGAATCAGAGATCCAGAAATTCAGCCTGAGGATAGCTTTAGCAAAGGGAATATCGACTAGACAAATTTGATTCGCCAACTGAAGCTTAAGATTTTATTACAGTTTGGAGAAATCAGAAAGTACAGAATAAGGCTTTTGGCTTAGGTTATTCCCCTTTGCTGAAGGCATCAAAATAAAAAATGCTCAAATTATCGAAAGAAGAGATATTTAAAAGGGAAGATACTTAGATAGCGTATTAAAGGTCCAATTGAAGTTAGAATTATAGAATTCAAGCTTCATAACGGTGAATTTTTATTGCCGCGGAAATTGACTACATTAAAGAATTGCAGGTGAAATATCTCTTTCAGACTTTGATGTTCGATATTTTTGAGGAGAGTATTTACATCGGTTGCTCTTTTTAAATTTGTTTTCAATTTTTTTATCCTTTGTTTCAATTTCAATTAAATCTATTTCTAAATGCAGCTTATTTTAACCGAAAGAGATTGCAACTGTGATTGGATTTTAGATTGCCATTGCACGATAAAATCTTTGTGATATCCCTAATTGATGAGGAAAAAAATTAAAACATTTTAATCATTCAATATATTTGCTATTAATACTAAATAATCTTATGAAGATTTTTTTGTTCAAAATCTATCTATAGATAGCATTTCTGTTTAAAATTATCATCATATATGATTTGTAATAACTCATATTACCTTTCATATGTTTTTTGATCTAAATTAGAAAAATAACTTTAACCTGTTTACATCTGCATGCAAAAAATATATTTCTAAAAAATTTTTGCAATGTTTTATAAAATCATTTACATGCCAAAGAGGGATTATGTAACAGTTAATGCTTTTTGTTAAAAAAAAAATTGTGAAACAAGGATTCAAAATAAGACTTAAAAAAATGTTGAAATAAGTTTATCCTTCCAACAAAAACACATATAGGAGAGATATACTAAAAAAGAATTTCGTATTTTTATTTTTTTACCACTCGTTTATAATTCTTCCAATTCCTTCTTATAATTCATTCCAAAGAAATATGAGTCGAAGTTTGAAATTCTAAGCATTAAAAGAACCATGCAAATCTGTTATTTGTATTTCTGATATATGCTTTAAAGTCCGCATAATTTTTTGCTGCATCTTATTTTCTTTGTTAACAGACTTACACTTTGTTGTCTTAAAACAGTGAACTGTTTTTAAAATAATAAAATCACTATCGACAGCTGCATTATTCATTCGATAAGCAATAAAGAAAAGTTGCTCTCAAGGAAATATCTATGAAAGCTAACAAGCGATCTTGTGAAAGAAAACGTTGAGCGAACATTTATTTATTTTTCATTTTTTACAAAGTGATATAAGAAAATAAAGCAGAACTTTAAAGAAGTGAACGAAATATATATATATATATATATATATATATATATATATATAAACAATTACATCTGGTTTAACCAATTACAACCTAATTTTAATAATTAATCTTTTTAAAAAATTATTTTATAGTAGCGTATCTGGGAAATTACTGCGACTTTTCATATTAATATAGCGAACGCGCCCGCTAGAAAGTTAAAATGGTGGTGTAAAAGGTAATATGATATCCTGCCTTTGTTTAATAGTTGTAATTAAGTTTTGAAGATTTATTTTTAGAAGGCTTATTTTTCCATGTTGAATAGATATACTTTTAATAATGCCTACTTGAAAAAAAATTTTGATATTTTATTGTACTTAAAATTAACATCAGAATCATTCAATGGTGAAAAAAGTTTGAAGTATCTTCAGTTTAGAATATATCTTTTTTCATAATTGGATGTATAAAGATGGCGTACATAATAACTGTAAATAATATGTCTATCAATATTTGAAGTTTAAAAAGTTTTGCTGAAGAAAAAAAACCCAGCTACCATTAATCCCGGCGAACTAATTGGTCGCCAAAAAGAGGCTACTTTAAAATGAATTAAACTAAAGTATTTTTAAATATACTTTTTATTTATTAATAACTAGCCACCTTTGGCGACCAGCCGGTTCGCCAGTCTTACCGCTCGCTACAATTTTCAATTAAATATTTTAAGTAACTGGTCTTGTAATAGATTCTCAAACAAAAAAATTTTAATCTTCAAATTTTGATAGTCATACCAAACTTATACTGTTGTTTAGATCGTTTCGTTCAATTTTGCTAATTTGTTGTCATTTCCGGTAAAACTTCAACTTTAATTTAAAGTGGAAATGATGAAATTGCAATTAATATAAAGATATTTTTTAATAAAACCAAACGTTTTATTTTATTTATCATCTTTATTACTATTCATTTATTATTATTATTATTGAATATGAGTATTGCAAACATAATTCTCTCGGTATTTAAGTCTTATGTGAACTACAAAATATTTTTCATAATTTATGTAATATTTCAAAGAATAATTCAACAAAAAATTCTCAGATTCAGCATAAAATTCAGTTTTTAGTTTTGCTTTCAAAAGGATTGAAATGAAATCAATAATAATATTTTGTTCCGGCCTATAAATATATTTCAAAAATTATGAAGTCTAAATTGAATGCAGTAAGGTATCATATTCTGAGAAATATTCTGGACACACCAAATTTTAAATAAATGAATGAATGTTTCTATTTTCCACGATCAACTAAGACTTATTTATGAAGTTTTGAATGTTAAAAATTTAGAAAAACTCTACATTTTCATAATTTCAGGCCAATTAATCTTGAGAAACCTGCGAGCTGATTGGTGTATTTTCTTTGAAACGATCGATGGAAACTTTAAAATTATCCTTTTTTTTTATTGAATAGTGATATTCAAATTTTCATAAATCAGTCAGTTTAAGTGATTGATTTAGTTGATTGGAAATTAACTCTTTTTATTTAAAATATTAATGTTTCAAGAACATTTCGTTATTCGTGATTTCCACAGCAGAAGCTTTATGTAAAATCAAAAATTCGTTATTTATTAGAGCATTTATTGAATCAAGTTACATAAAATATAATCATTTTCCATTTATATCATTTTAGCAGATCTGTGTCTTACTAAAGGTTTACAAATGAGCTGTGTGGCCCTGATTTGAATGAATATCCTGTTTATATTAAACAAAACTTGCCTTAAAATAAAACTGATTTATTGGATTAATAACATAGAGAGTGTAAAAGATCATAAAATAATTTTTCTTGAATTTATTTTTTAGAAAAAAATAATATTTCATATTTGTTTCATTTCCTACAGACACGTGCCGAAAATTATATTTTTGCAGATTTCATTTCCAAAAAGATTTAATTTATTTTTAGTTGGAGCTTTAATCAATGTGATGGCAACACTTTGAAAAAAAGCTAATTTTTTCTAATGAATGCGAAAAGTGCTCGTGCAGCTTAATTTTTTTTATTTTGTACGAAAAAAATTGTTGAAAAATATAGTTAAAATATTTATTTAAAAATGCGTTAAAAATAGAAATTTAATTTTAAGGTTCAAACATTGGTATCGTTTAAAAGATAAATTTTTGATCTTTAACTTGATGTAAAAATCTTTTTTGTGCGGTAATATTTTCGGAAGTTATAGCAGAAACACGTCAAAATTTCTCTTAATTTTTAAATAAATAAAATTCTAATTATAAATTTGGAAAAATAACCCCCAGATTCACATCCCGGGCTTCCAAGGTATACACGTGCCAAATTTGGTAGCTGTAAGTTGAATGGTCGGGCCTGTAGAGCGCCAACACACACACACACACACACACACACACACACACACACACACACACA
>JAPMOR010044759.1:189186-277460 GCA_026543865.1 Argiope aurantia
ATTTGGCCGACCCAATCTTTGCCATTTATATAATTCTCTGAATTATAGCTAATATACTAACCATAAGTAAAATTTTGCAACTACAGAATATAATTGCAGTTTAATGTTATGTTAGATCAATAGACAGCACACTGGGCTGTTTTCACATCGTGGAATTTTAAATATTTTTCAGATCATTCACTTGAAAAAATTACTCTCTAAATTTTCATGGTACTTTTAGATGAAGCCTTTTCCCTGTGAAGAAAAATATAAAGAGTATAAAAGGCAAAATCCAAGCTAAATTTCAATGAAATCAACCTGAGCTGATACCCGCCCTTTCCACACCACACCACCCCAGCGGGAGGGTATTTGGTCCTAACGGATTTAACGGGCAACAGACCCCCTTACATGATGGTTCTTCCCGTTCCGACGGTGGAATCTTCTGGTCTTTTTCTGATTTTCTTCTGGTCTCGAACCTGAAACCCTGCGGCTCACGAGCCGAGACCTTACCACCTGCGGCTCTAAGCTCTTTCCAGAGAGCTAGAATAAATCGTGAACGTACAATCCTTTGCATTGCTCCCTTGAGGGACAGATACCATGCCTTGACTACTACTCCTAGGGATAAATCAAATTACTGGAGTGTGATACCCACGTTGATAATACCACATGATTGCACGCACCGCAATAGCTGCAGCATTTGAATACCTCCTTTGGCCAATATGCAATTGATCATTTTACTTCTATTGATGTACAAGGAATAACAAAACCGTATTTTCACTTATTTTGTGGTCTTGCGTAAAAGCTTAAACTATTGCCAACACATTCATTTCTGGCCCTCACTGTTATATTATTCAATCCTTCTAGATGTACTCTATCACTCCTAGAAGCTTGTAAATCAGGTGCTGATATATATTATACTGAAACTTAAAACTGTGATATAAAGTAAATGCTTAGATTAACTAATATAAGATTCTTACTAGTTAGTCAAATTTTTGAATTTTGAAATTCTATTGTAATGCAAGAAATAACCAATCATTAACTAAATTTCCTGCGTCAACTGAGGTCCTCGATTCATTTAAAAACTAAAAATGACATTGTCATTTTTAAGTATATACATTTAAAAATGACATTGTCATTTTTAAATGTATATACTGGGTAGAATAGTAAAAATGATTTCATTAACTATAAGATTGTTTGTAATGCAGAGTTCTTTTTCATAGAATATCATACCCTAAAGCTTAAAATTCATTTATATTCAAATATACCAATAATGTTCATATATAGTAGGTTCATGTTCCAGGTTTCTTTAATTGTAAGCAAGGTACACCGACTTTTTCCTCACTTCCAATTTCAATTTTTACTCCATTTAATACAGAAGGTGAATTCGTCATTCGATACCATCAAATTTCCATTGTATTATGCTCATATTTATTATGTCTATGGTTTACACACAAAGGGTTACAAGCAGACAATAGGAAAATGTTCTAAATTGGAGCATCATTTTAAATAAAAAATAAAAGACAAAAACTTGTTAAGAAACAAAATCAAATGCCAATTATGACTTGAACTTGGAAAAGTACCTATTGAGTGCAACTTATTTAAAGACGACATATTGGCCACTCTACTGGAATGATGATTAAATTGATTGTAACTTTGAATCTTCTAGAATAATTCAGAAATATACTAGCATAATTTTTAACTTTAATTTCAAAGAATAAGAAATCAATTTAGTTTCCCCTGCATGCAAAAACAATACAGAAGTTACGTAGTTTCCAGTATATTTTGACCAAATGGTACAGATGTCAGTTGTACAAATCAAATCAATCGCTAAGACAACTACTTTATGGTGCCAGAAGGGTAGCTGCGTAATTCGTAAGCATAATCGAGAACTATTTATTTCTATCATTCTTTTACATTTTAATGCATCTAACATTTGAAGTGCTCCTTTATAATATGCTCTAATCCTTTTCCAAGACCCTATGTCGGTTGCAGTTTTAGTTCCAGACGAATAAATATGTTTCAAGCAAAAACTTGTATAATCTGATAGAGTATCTTGACACTTTTTATTGCTTATAGTCTAAAAGAAATTAATAGTTCAAAATTGCATAATACATTATATATTTTCGTTTTATTAATGACTTCTTTTTAAATGAATGCAGATCGTGTTCTTATCGGGGGCAGTCGTATTTATTTTCGTACCATCTACTGTCTACAAGTTTTGCAATTTCCATCCTCCATTTTTTGCTTTTAAAAGAGTTTTCTGAATATGTAATTTAAGATTTTTCCTTAGTTATTTTGCTTTAAATTTACAAGGAAAAAGATGTTTAGTCGATTATATTAAACATGAATGATTAAACATTAAAACTTGAGGCTAATAGGTACTATAACTAATATATAATGTTTTAATAGTTACTGCTGAGTTTAATAGTTACTCAATATATAAATATAACTATCCAACTGTAATGTGACCACATGTGAATAATTTTATAAAAGAAGTTTAAATCTATTATGAAATAATTGATGTTTTAAACATGATTTGGATTAAAAATAATTTCCGTTTATCCTTCATGTTATCAAAATTAAAAATGCATAAAATATAAATCACGAAAAGAAATAAAATTTAAGAAAAATTTGATTTGTTTTAAAAGTTAAAATGATGGAAAATAAAAATAAGTGCTCACAAACCTGCCTGAAAGATATAGGTTAAAAATAATTCAATCGAAAGAGCAAAAGAAAGTGCTGTTCCTCGAATTTTTGAAAACAATAATTTTTATATAATGTTAGTAATAAATTTCGACATTCTTTTATTTATTTGTTTACTAGCCGCCTTTGGCGACCAGCTGGTTCGCCAGTATTACCGCTCGCTACAATTTTCAATTAAATATTTTAAGTAACTGGTCTCTTAAAGGATTCTCAAACAAAATATTTTTAATCTTCAAATTTTGATAGTCATACCAAACTTATATTGTTTAGATCGTTTCGTTCAATTTACTATATATATTTTGCTAATTTGTTGCCATTTCCGGTAAAACTTCAACTTTAATTAAAAATGTAAATGACGAAATTGCAATTAATATTAAGATATTTTTTAATGAAACCAAGCGTTTTATTTTATTAATCATCTTTATTGTTATTTATTAATTATTATTATTATTGAATATGAGTATTGCAAACAGAATCGCTCAGTATTTAAGTCTTATGTCAACTACAAAATATTTTTCATAGTTTATGTAATATCTCAAACAATAATTGAACATAAATTTCTGAGATTCAGTGTGAAATTCAGTTTTTCGTTTTGTTTTCAAAAGGATTGAAATGAAATCAATAATAATATTTTGTTCCTGCTTATAAATATATTTCAAAAATTATGAAGTCTAAATTTAATGCAGTAAGGTATCATATTCTGATAAATATTCTGGACACACCAAATTTTAAATAAATGAATGAATGTTTCTATTTTCCACGATCAACTAAGACTTATTTATGAAGTTTTAAATGTTAAAAATTTAGAAAAACTCACCATTTTCATAATCTTAGACCAATTAATCTTCAGAAACCTGCGCGCTTATTCGCGTATTTTCTTTGAAACGATCGATGGAAAATCTAAAATTATCCTTTTTTTTATTGAATAGTGATATTCAAATCTTCATAAATCAGTCAGTTTAAGTGATTGGAAATTAACTATTAAAAGTCAGTGATTTAGTTGATTGGAAATTAACTCTATGACCACCATAAAATCTGTGCTTTCTCTTGTGGTGCATGCATTCTCCTTAATATCCGATCGAATAAAACATCACATACAAAAGTACTACATAGAAGAAACGCATCAAAAGTAAACATAACATTTCAATAGTTGCCAAAAACAAAAGAGAAAAAAATGCAATTAATAAGCAGACGATATTTAGAAAAGTACAGATATTTAGACTGGAAAATGAAATTATCTGAAATTAAAAACACGCGCAGACGATATTTACAAAAGTAAAAATATTCAAACCTGAAAAGGAAAATATATGAGTTATTCCATCAATAAATGCCATAAGTTTGTTTACATCTTCATTATTTTATGAGTCGTTGAACATCAAAATGGGTCCGGGACTGAATAAACACCCTGTATAGAGAGTGTAAAAGATCATAAAATAATTTTTCTTGAATTTATTTTTTAGAAAAAATAATATTTCATATTTGTTTCATTTCTTACAGACACTTGCCAAAAATTATAATTTTGTAGATTTCATTTCCAAAAAGATTTAATTTATTTTCAGTTAGAGCTTTAATCAATGTGATGGCAACTCTTTGAAAAAAGCTATTTTTTTCTCAAGAATGCGAAACGTGCTTAATCCTCATTTTTATTTTTGACGAAAAAAATATTGAAAAACATAGTTAAAATATTTATTTAAAAATTCATTAAAAATAGAAATTTGAATTTAAGATTAAAACAGTAGTATCATTTAAAAGATAATTTTTTTATCTTTAACTTCATGTAAAAATCTTTTTAGTGCGGTAATATTTTCGGCAGTTATAGCAGAAACATGTCAAAATTTCGCTTAATTTTTAAATAAATAAAATTTTATTTAAAAATTCGAAAAAATAACCCCCAGGTGCACATTCCCGGCCTCCAAGGTATACACGTGCCAAATTTGGTAGCTGTAGGTTGAATGGTCTGGTCTGTAGAGCGCCAACACACACACACACACACACACACACATTGAGCTTTATTATAAGTATAGATTTATTAAACTAATTTTCTTCAAGATATTAAATTTTGGTCCACGTGCATTTTATCATTTTTCAAAATAAGAAATTAAACTTAGAAGTTTTTTTATTATTTTTTAATATGGTAATATTTTAAAAGAGCGCATTGTTTTAGGATAATAGGGAAAGTTGATATATTTATGGCATAAATAAAATAAAATAAACAGTTTTCTTTTGTTTGATATTTTGTTGCTCCTCTCGCCTTCTAACCATAGCTAAAAAAGTCGAAACTCGTCTCTAACAACCCTCCTGTTGCCTTTAAAAGAAACGATAATAATGCTAATAAAATTTAATTCTTCCCTAACACATCTATCTCTTTTTGAAGGTATCATGTGTGAGAAGGCACAAATATCATCAAAGTTTCAGATAATGTGAGAGGACTAGAGAAGTTTGCCATTGTTTAGGAACATAAGAGAATGCTCCGTTAATCTTAATTATTGTTCCACGCTGCAAAATATCATTTAGCATCTTAAAATTTTGTTTCTTTTTGCTTAATAGACCTGTTTTTCTGGCGCTAAACTCATTGTGTAGATTCTGAACAGATAGAATCCCAAGACACCTGTAAACTAGCTGAAAAAGATATTAAATCTTATTTTTTTATATTCCAAGTTGCTTTCTACTTTTTTCGAGCATTAAGTAGAATAAATGTTAATATTAACTGAGAAATAATTTTGCAGGCACAACTTGAAATGACAGTCACTTAAATTCAAAATAGATTACAATTCCAAGACTCATAAAAATCGTCATCGTTACATGTTTTGATTAACTTTCATTCTCGAATTTCTGACAAAATATACTTGAAACAAAATTTATGAACAAAAAATAATTAATCATAAAGCTTGATTGTGGCATTAATTTGTAAAATCTCTCACTTGGCTCAAATTTCAGCGATTCCATTAAATGCAATGAAACAATCATTAAAATGAAATAATTAGTAATTATAATATGATTAGATTTAACTTTAAAACAAGAACAAAATCTCAGAGCAATCATCAAACGAGCATTTAAAGATTATTCATTCAAATCACAAATTCATGGTTTATATGCAGAGGAAATTAAAAATTAATTCTAATTAAATATCCATACGAACTAGAACAACGATTGAAAGCATGGAAATGACCTTACGTTATTTTTTGAAAAAAGCATCCACATTATTTTATATAATATTTTTAGAAGAAGTTACTGAAAGAGATTAAGTTGTCGCATGAAATAATTAAGAATTCATTCATCCGTATATAAAAAAAAAAGTTTTTTTATGAGTACCAATCAAATGTTGATTTACAAATGCTTCCACTATTGATTTTAATCTAAAAATAATGCTATGTTTCTTAATATGTAATTAACTTTTATTGATGTGCCAACGAATATTCTTTCACAATCTTCCACATAAAATTTCTCACATAATTTGCAATTTTTTTTCCAAATTAAATTGATTTCTTTATTTATATCAAAGACGACTAAAATAAATAATAACATAAAATGCATTATAAGACAATGAAAGAAGCTTTAATCCAAAATATTTTCTATAATCTATTAATAAAAATGTGAAAATACGCTGAAAAAATAAAATTAAATTAATCTCCAACTGAGACAAATCAGAAATACTTTTCAAAATCGAATACTACTTTGAGATTTTGGCAGCTCTCTCTATGAATCGGAATAATTTCTTTATTACACTTTTTCAAAATAAATGTAAACGATAGTTTAAAATATAAGAGAAAGAATATGTTATCATAAAGTAGAGAATGCAATGTGATAAATATAATCACAATGTTTCAAAGCTTGTTGGTTTGATGAAATTCCACAAAATTATCTTTAAATTAAGATTTTAATTAGGGGATTGCGATAAAGTTAAAATATAATTAATAACAAATATCCAAAATATACTCCGGAGAGAACCGTCTTTCAAAATAAGAGATATTCTTCAGTACTTGCTTTTAAAACAGGAGAAAAAAAAGTACATATGGGAGTTAGAAGAATAGATGCCATTTTCACCATTTTCTTTTCACATTCAAAGTAAATCACGTAGGGAAAATGTCATTAAAATTTCTGAATAAAATTTATTTATCTGAATAAATGCTAATTATACATTATCCCAAGCAACTGAGAAAAAATATCTAGATTATAATCGATTTATTAATTGAAAGAATTCTTTGGTGGCATTTAATTATTGTTATCGTTATTTTTCAAAATATGTCTTTTTTAACGTTTTATTTTAATTACTTGTGACAGATTAATATGAGACAGAGTGAGATTATGAATGTAATAATTTTAAAGTTTTTAAACGAGAAAGTATGGGATTTCTGACATCCTAATTATGATATCGTTTAATTTTGACACTTATTTTTACTATGCAGACCGTCAAAAAAATATGTGGATATTTGTTATCGCTTGTAATCTATAAAATTTTAAATCAAGCTAAAAATGCCATTCTATCTTGAAGAATGTTCTCATTAAAAATATGGAAATTATTTCCACATAAACGGGGTAATATGCAGATTTATTTTTGTTTAATGGTGATATTTTTTAAATTGCAATCCTTATTCTCGTAACGTTTATCCCCAGATATAATCTTTTTTCAAAATTCGCTACAAAATAAACAAACTGCAAACATAGTAAATTAGCTACTCTATTGTTACTCTTCTTTATTTAAGTTTTCTTTTCCGTCATTCGTATAACAATTCTCCTCTAAAAAAATTTACATTTCTTTTATTTATACCGTTTTTAGTAATAAATTAAGACTTTATAAGAATTCGAAATCCAAACTTTCATTTATATGTTTAATTGCAAATAAATAATAAATAATAATTTTGATACTTACTTTTTTAAAATAATCAAATTTTTTTTATTATTGTAGCAATTATTATGAAAAAACTGACTTAAATTAAAATCGTTTGGATCAACTAAAAAATGAAAAAAAAGAGATTTATTTTCTGAAACACATTTTTGCAATTGAAATACAAAAAATATTTTGATGATGATTTTCTTGTTTCCGCTAAACGATATCTAAAAGCATTTTTTTATATTTACAATTTATTTATTTTTATATTTACAAATTTATTTTTATCATAAAGTGAATTTTAAAAAAATTTTAATTACCGAAATGTTTATAAACTTTCATTTCATTAAAAAATGGTATTTTGTAAATATCTAGTGACACTGTATTGTTTACGTAGTAGCAATTGCTTTGGTATTTTATTTTATAATGTCTTATTCGTGTATTTCACGCTATAGCAAATTTGTACTTAGTGCAGAATTTTGTTTCTGTGCTTTTTATCATTAATGCTCTTACAAATAATATCTTCAACTGTAATAGGCTGCCATTAGTCCCTAATGAAATTTTGCTTAAAATGTAACTAGAGTCAAATTTGTTACATGTATCGATAATTTCCTTCATCTTAGTTTTCATTTTGAAAAGAAATAGCAATATCTTTATCTAAAGAAAGGTTTAAAGATATGCTTTATTTTCTGTTCAATTTTAAGATTTTTCATTACTGTTAGCTAGTCCTTTTGCGAAATTGAGACGCATCCAAAAATGAGAAAACCATACTTTTCGAAACGTTTTTAATTTTTATTACATACCTTAAAAATATTTTACGGAAATGGATTAAATTTGGAATAATGATGTTCCAAATCTTGCGATTAACATTAAAATTTTCATGAGTTTTTCTTGAAAAATGTTTAACTCGTGTATTAAAAATGTAAAATATATTTTCATATTTTTAAAAACGCATAACTTTATTCTTGTTTACTGAGTTTTTTAATGCAAATCAAAAATTATTTTTAAAATGTTCTTATATTTTAAAATGTGTCAAAAAAAAGGGAACTCTAATATTAGGAAGTCAAATTTACAATTTCTTATAACTCACGAACTTTTTACTATTGTATAACTGTCAGAATGCTGGTCTTGTATGTATTTGAGCTATTTTAATCTGGAGAATTCAGATATATTTTCTGAATAGGGAGTTGTTAATTCAAAGCAATGAGTTTGATTAAATCTAAATTTGGAGAACTACCCCTTCCAGGAAAAAATATTTCAAGCACTTATATGGAAAATATTTCTACAGTGATAGGAATTTACAGTTTTATTGGCAGATAATTAGTTTCGAAATAAAAATCAGCATCTGGATACTTTTTTGATGGAATGTAGTGGGCAGAGTGTATAAAACTATAGATTTTGCAAATGATTTATTTTTTAGCTTCTTGAATCAGAGCTTTTGTTTTTCAGTACAAGTCTATTTTCCTGACAGCTGTGTGATAATTTAAATTTTTCAACTTTTAATTATCGATTTTTAAATCAACTTTAAACACCTGAAAATTCTGAAATATTGGTAGTTTCTGATGTTAATTTTGAAAGATTCCATTTTAATTATTTAATATATTGATGAAAGAAATACAAATAATTTTTTTAATGTTTTTAGGGAAAGCTTACTTAAGTCGTACTGTGTTAAAAACAGTGCCTAAGTGAAGCGACTAATGAGTCAGTCTTATTGATTTCAACTAATCATCAGCAAAAAGCATCTACCCTGTAGACATGCCATTGAAAGATAAAATTTTCTGCTTCCATTATAATTTTCCTACACTATGGATGTTAAATCTTTGCACTTAATCTTATATACCTATCTCTCTTCGTTTTGTGGTTATCGTGTTAACTTCTATTCAAACAGTCGGACAGACGATTTTCTTCTGAATAAATTTTACTAAAAAATAGATAGAAATCTACGATTTAGGTGGAAAGACTGTATACCGAATTTCAATCATCTAAAGCAAAGCATTTTTGTCCCTGACACACAGATAGACAACTTCCAAAAATGTGTTTTTAGAACTCAGGAAGATCCAAAACGTAGAGATTCGTCAAACTATCGATCCGGATCCAAGCAGCAAAAGATCGTCGGCCAATCATTGACTAAACATCGCCCCACAGGACGCGCGAAGTTCCGGCGTGATCAGAGGCGATATTGTCCCGACCTTGTTCATGTCCCCCGGCGAGACACCGCGTGATGATCACCCCGGCGTGTTCCCGATGAATTTGCCATGAATCAACATGAATTTGCATGAACTGAATTATTTCAGACGTGTAAATATCACGGGCGACTTTATACCAAGCATTTCGCGAAATGTTTTATCAATGGGCGACCCAACACAAATCATTCCCCCACGTATTTTAGTAATGGGTGAGCAAATACCAATCATTAGGCGATTTATTTCTGAACACTTGCCGGTGTCAAATTTAAGTATTAATTTATTGGTTATTCAGTTTTCTCAAACTGTATAAATTAGTGTCATAATATTTAAAACTATCATACTTTCAAAATTTTGTCAAACGACTGAAAATACGGAATATTTTGAGTAATTTACTTTTTTTTACCTATGAAAAATTTTGTTTGTTACGTATTTTGATAAATTTAAAATTCCATAAAGCGCTTGCTTTTGGTAGAATAACATTTTCCATGATTTTAACTTTTCTTCAACTTTTTAGACTATTATTATAGAATAGATTTTATCACAATCTTACCCTATAAAAACGTTTCTAAAATACGAATTCGATTTTCGGATACTATTATGGGGATGCTAGGAATCAGTCGTCAAAACACTTGCAATAATAGATCAGACACTAAACTCTCAGACAATAGATTCAGTAAAAGTGCTAAATTCACGCCAATAGGCTAATATTTCCTATCTGTTGCTCGCCAAATCCATGCAAGATTATTCAGATGAATACTAACATTTAAAGACTTATAACTTCAGTCCAAATTATTTTGTTAAAACAGTACTTTTAAATAAAAGCATAATGAGATCACTATCAACCGAGGAATTTAATAAAAAAATAATTGCCTAAATTACTAACTGACGAGACAAACTTCCACTTCCCTATTCTGAATGCAATCGCGAACAATTACATTAAGTGCTGAAGCTGCTCATAGTCAGAATTCCCTATCCTGATAAAGGTTTAGTAATGTCATAAGGATAGTAAATAACACTCAAGGCATGAGAAATTTTTCCACCCAATCTCATCCTTTCTGCAATAAAAAAATAAAGAAAAATAAATATATAAATATAATAAAATAAAACAAAACCATAAGTAAATTCATAAATAAACAAATTGAAAAATATGTTGCATTGATGCCTGTCTCGAACGCTGTAGAAAATCAAGTAAAAATTTACCTTTGCAAAATATTGAACTGTCATTATAGAAAAAATTGTTTGCGAAAAGCGTAATTTGCATGAGATTAATTAGAGAATATGTGTGACTATTCAACGAATTATACTGGCATCAACTAAAATCGAATCTAAAGGATACCTAAAAATTAAATTATAACAAAAACTTTCACATTAAAACCACGTTTATGAGCCTTTATTCCCGGAGGATTTCTCAATTTAATTTTGAACGAAGAATTAGATTATATTACGATACAAGAGGAATAATGTATAAGCCGGTAATTATATATGAGGAATTAAATGCAGAAATATTTTGTTTGAAGATGAGTTGGTCCCTTGTCGAATTTTTAATGGTATAGAAAAAACTCCAGCTAACAGTTCAAAGGACTATTTCTAAACGACGTACTAATGGATCTGTTTTCAAAATGCAACAAAATATTAACTTTTCCGCAAAGTATAAATCGTATTTGTATTCTTTTATATCAGTGATTCAGAATCATTTTGATGATTAATTTTTGTCTAACTTCAGGAAGTGTTAATTATATTTTTGAATTTAAATATTTTGACATTATTATAAAATGGAATTGACAGAATTAATAATTTCTCTTTAATGTAATTGATTAATTACATAAAATTTATCGTAATACACCTTATGGTCATCAAATATATGATCATCAAATGCACTTATTTCTTCTTCTTTATAAGTGCTTTCATAAAAAAATTGAATTTTCGAATGATGGATACATAACAATATTTTTAAAGAATGCGTAATTACAGATTAAAATAAAATGCCTTGTAATTATTCCCAATGTATTTTTATGCAGGGAATGTTCAAGCTATTATATTTTCAAAATATTTCTGATTTGTTAGTCTTCCGTTAAGGCATATTTTAGATTCTAGCGAAATAATCGTATATCGAATTTATGTCTTTAAAGACTTTTCTGCTGTTTTATGACAACATTGAAAATTTCCAATATGGCAAGGGATTTTGAAAAGATTTCAAAAGAGGTAGAAATTGTTTTTTTTTATCACTACGTCCCCTCGATCTTTTCCAAGAAAAATATCCTGCATCACGATATTCAATTATAAAGATTCTTAAAAAAAAAGATATGAATAAAATCAATATAGAAAAACGTGTTTCAACTTAAAAATTATTTTGTAAATTAAAAATAGCTGTTTAAATTCGCTTTCATTTTTTTAATGCTGCACATTGTCTCAGTAGTGGAAGGGGGAGGGGTTGGCTCATATATAGTTTCAATTGAGGATTTTCAGAAAAACAATTTAAAAGAGTATCGAATTTCCTTTCCGTAACATAACAATGTTTTAGACTTGATTTGATATTCCTAAGCTTTGAAATTAATTCTTAATTATATAGCAGAGAGATCGCGCACAAAAAATATAACTGCCAAGCGAATATTGCTAATTATATTTTTATGGCATCTAGTATTTTTGCTATTGAAAATAGCTGGAATGAATCATTCTAGATAATGCCATTTTAAAAACATAAGAGTATATCAGCAAATTTTCCTTGTATCAATTATATCAATTATTATCAACAGAAAATGCATGCTTAGATTTCTACACAACAAAAAATGCTTCGGTTTCAATATTTAATTTTAAATAATTTTTGACATTAAAAAGTAATTAGATATAATTAAAAAGTACCTGTATAGAATATCTCAGAACCTGTAATACTTAATAGTATCTACATAAAGTATGTCAACATCTCAAAATAGATTTTTAGAAAATGTGCCCTAATTATTATGAAAAGAACATTTGCAGGCCAAATTTTTCTTCTTTCTTAATAAAAGCTACGCTTAAGAATATACTATATAAGAGGGTAGGCACTTACATATATAAGGCAGAAGAAAGGGTGAACCTTACAATTAATTTTTTTCTTCCGTTTCTAAGAAAAAAGGTTAATGTCAATGTACTATTCTGTATATAGCATTATATTTTGTTATCTTTCGAAACATTAGAATGCATTCACAGAAACAGTTTATATCTATTACAATGAGTATAATTTTTCCTTTTGTTATCATTTCCCCATATATATCTCGAATTCAACCTTTAAAATTACATTTTGCATTTTTAATTGTCAATATGATATCGAAAAAATGTTAGAATTCACTGTTCTTCGAATTTTTTCTATCACTAATCCATTTCTGAAAGAGTGGAAATGTCTCTCCCCTCGACTTTTCGATATAATTTCCCAAAATGGCGCGTTTTCGGTTAAGTTTCGAGATACTGACAAAACATTTGAACATGCTTATTATATAATTTTCTTCCAAATTTTTTGCCCACTAATAAATAGGGAGATGGTTTATCTTCATAAGGATTCAGTGTAAAGTTAGGAACTAGAATTAGGAGGCGAAGATCTTGTATGAAATGAAACTAATGAATATTCCCATATTTTTGAATAATAATGATATTAATATCCTCTTGGATTGGCCGAAGGTTTCCCACTTAAGGAATACAGGAAGAAGCCTCATGCCAAATTCCATTCTGCACATTCATTATGTTCCTGGAATTTTTTGTTCAACGAACTGTTTAGAAAAGTATTATTTTGATTTCGTGGGGCTTATAAAACTTAGGGATGCTTTCAAATCTGGAGTTTCATAATTTTGACGACAGTAGTATTTTTTGACATTAATAGTGCGGGTTCTTTGTTCACTTCGTTATCGAAATAATAAATAAAATCTCAGAGCATGGTAAATAATTGGATACAATTCTTTGGGATGTTTAGATAAAAGATTTTAAAATTTCTTTTCAAAATCTTTTTATAGTGAAGTTTGCAACTTCAATCTGTCACAAAGTTTCAAAAAAGTTTTAAGAGAGCTTCATATGACTTACAAATAATGTGAAAAAATATAAATATATTCCCTATATTTCAAGACATCAAAAGTACCTTTCTTCCTGAATCTTTATTTTATGAAATGTATATCTCCATCTTCTCATATTCTGAATGAATATATACGTATATGTCAAAAATACCACTTCAACATATGAAAATACATACACCTGAAAGTATCCTATTGAAAAATCATCAGCCATTTATTTCTCTCCGGGAATCATATCAAATAAAGTGAAGCCATAAAAGACATCTCAAATGTCAAATAAAGATATCAAGCCATCAACTACGGTTTATTAAGGTCAATGTAAAGATGCAGTTGAATGCTGTAGAGGGCGCTGTTGACTGCTATTTTATTCAAATCTCTTTCTGATATCAAAAATATTTGCATGTTGCTGCTTTAATAGTTTTTCATGAAGAAGGAATCTGATATTTTTAAATATTGTTTTCAGAAAATACTTTTTTCACTCTTTTTCTTATATGGTTTCTTTTAATTTTGTCATTCTTTTCACTTGGTTTAAACACATTTAATTTTATGTCTGACTTTGAAACTGCAAAAGGGCCATCTGTTGGGAAACATCGTAAATAATAGCAACATTATCCGTGGGGAAATTAGTAATAAAACTTTTAGTGAGATAAGGGAGAATTTCATTTGTCTCTTTTTATTCAAATTTTGGTTCAGCATGTAGTAGATATTTTTTCTCTGGCTAAGCGATATTTTTTCCTCCCTTAATAAATAATCAAATTGTATACGTCTAACAAACATTTTACTTAAAAAGCCTTCATTTTTTAAAATGATTTCATCAAAATTTATCGTATTTTATAATTTTGAAAATATTAATTTCATAAAAATTAAGCTTTTAATATTTTATTGTGATTATATCATTTACATTGTTAATTTCTTTCTTTTTTAAATATTTGGTTTATTATCCTTGCTTAGTTGTCGTATTAATATTTTGGCGCAAATAGAACAAACAGTTATAAAATTTTAAAAAAGAAAATTTTGTATATTTTATTATTTTTTGGGGAAAAAAATAGTAGATTTAAAATGTTCTTCTGATGTATTAACTACATATTCGAAGCCTAATTAATCAGTCTTAAACAATAATTGTTGCAGAATTCGACACGATCATTTCAGTAGTCATAAAATAAATAAAATGTTTCTTATCAGTATAAAATTTGCTAGACTATAAACTGTGAAAGATGATCCGCTTTCTTCTGTTAAAGGGCATCAGTAAATTAGATTACGAATTTCCTTGTATTCGTTCTCATAAGTTTATGAATATAAATACTTGCTTACAAATTCAAGTTGACGAATTTATTTTTTAATGTCTAGTTTTAATATATTTGTGTTAAAAAAAACATTTGTCAACTCTGAAATGTTTCTTCGCTTTTAGATAAATATTTGCATAATTTTATGGAAATCTGAGATAAATAGGCATTCTCTTTTTTTCCCTTTAAAAAAGATATAATTCATAAAAGAATAAATAATAAATATTTTGCATGAAGTGATTTATATGTTTAAACATACAAATGTTATAAATTAACAAATGTTTAAAGATAAATAATGTAGTATCATTCGCTTGTAATTGGATAGACTTAAAATTTGGTTAGCGAGCTGTCACTTTTATTTTTAGAGCAAAGATTAATTTCGAAGTTTTTTGTATCTATAGAAAGGAATTAGATATCTTATCCTGTTAGTGTTTCTAATACAGGATAAAAAAAAGACAAACACACATTTTTCAATAGAAGGAGTGCTGTCAAAACCCCATACAAAGGTTGGATAATCATAACGCGACAGATATGAAAGAAATCCTTCCACTGGAGAAAAGAAAAGAAAAGAATACAACAGTGAAGAGAAAAGACAAGCATTTTGGCTAGGAAATAAAAGGGAAATCTATGTCTTGCTTTTCTCTCTTTCATGATTATTTTGTCTTTTATTTTCTTCACTTGACCTTACTATTGGTTGAATGTCAATGTTATCTTGATTCAGAAAATATTCTCCTTTTTTCTTCACTCTCTCTTCCTTATTATATTTAATCCAAAAAATGAGGTTTTGCAACAATGGTAGCAAATCGGTTTAAGGATCATTAAGTAAACAAAATATACTCCCAAGTTTTCAAATAAAAATTAAAATATTAGTTATCCTTTTTTTGTTGCTAAATTTGTCATTGCATCTGATTTGTACTTATTTTATTTGCCAAAAAATATAAAAGGACGAAAAAATCCACCTTTTCTGGAGTTACAGGAGCTCCCGCTTCCAATTGGAAGCTATCTCCTGTAGTGGTGATGAATTGGGTGAATTTAATCCATGACTGTTGATGGTTGACATGGGCTTTCCTTTTTGTGGTCTGATGACTTTCTGATGCAACACCGCTTGGCAATGCAGTATACTGGTAGAGAAGGTATTTATTACAAATTATTTATATAATCCAATTGTGTGGTATTGCTGATTTTTTAACCCTTTGCATTCGGGTCGTACCTCTCACTAGTCATTCAAGACAGTGCATCATTTTGACATTTTGTTTATTTATTTTAAATTTTGATTGTTATAAACACCTACAGAATGGTAAAAAGATGTAGAGTAATTTTTTCAGAGAAATTCAACTTAAAACCATATATATATATATATGTGTGTGTGTGTTTGTGTGTAATATTATTTGGCCAATAAATATTTTGGAACAATAAACAAGCTCTTGTGTTATGTCAGTAATTATGCATCTGAAGACTTTTCCGAGTGTAAAGGATTGAGCCTTTAGAGATAGGAATATACTTTCATTTAGAAACGTGCTTTTAATGAAGTAAAGAATGATTTTACTTCATTATCTAAAATGGTTTTCAATCTTGATGTCCAAAACTTACAAACTCAGTCATGTTTGGACGCAGAAGAGTGGTATTTTTCGTCAAAATGTTAATTTGTTGAAATTATCTTGCTAAATACACAACCAATAGTTTCGATAATTTATTTGAAGATTTGGATGTGGCAACTTTCCCAACAATACATTTTTTACGCAAACAATAATAACAAAAAGCTTTTGGAAAATGTCCATCTGTGACAAAGATAACTCAAAAATGCTTTGAGCTAGACGGATGAAATTTTGTATGTAGCATTTCGTAAATCTTGTACGTCAATGCTATGCAAGGCGTTCCCTGGGATTATACTTTTATTACAGTGCATGCGAGAAAGTTTTGGGAAGATCACAGCCACTAGTTTTTTTTAATTGCGCTCTTTAATATGTTATGAATCAGTAGCTTATTTTTAGAGTACATGCCCTGTACAATTTTTGCAGTCTGTTCTTTAATTTTCTCATCTCTAACTTTCAAATATTATATGACTATGCACGAAAAAATGTCTGCCATTTTCATTAGCGAATTAACGCTTCATTTATTATTAATATTATTTTCTGCTCAGACTGACTCATTCCCCCCAAAGGTTAGAATATTCACCAATCGACAGTAAAATATAAGTGAAGGAAGAAATCCAGACGAATCTGAATGAATTCTCAATCTTCTATTAAGCAATGTCTTCTCAACTTACTTTGAAATGATTTTGGAACATTTCAGACATGATACATTCAGACATTGCACGATTTGAATTTTCTAAATGAAACGTTTCCGATCTTTCAGTAAGCTTCAATTTTAATGGAGTTCATTTAAGCTGAGGTAATAAACATAAAATGAACTACCGTAGTTCATATTTGAAAAGCTATTAAATTACTTTGAGAAATATTTTGTTAGTGCTTGAAATAATGGTTTAATATATAATTTATAATTTATTTGGTAATTTAAAAGATATTTGAAGTTCTTTTGATATGTACTTTTAAGTTCAAAATTACTTATTGTGATATATCTTTGAGTTCTATTATGAAAACAGTTTATATGTTTTTCTTAATCTTACTCTAATTTATTTTAATGTAATTTAAATTTAGTTGGGGATTTTTTTTGTTTCCAATTAATTTGTGCACGATTTGGCTATAAAAAATCTTAAAACTGAAAGAATGCAGAATATTCTGTGTAAAACGCGCTATTGTTACTAATTAAATACAAGATTTTTTTTTTAAATATCGGCAAGAGATTTGACTCCAATGCTATGAAAATTTCTAGAAGTTCTTTTCAAAAAGATGAGCAGCATTTACATAAAAAAAAATTATATAATCAGTTTTGTAAAAAAATAATTTTATGATAAGAAAAATGAAATTTGCATTTTATAATTAAAAAAAAGAGAGAGAAAGAAAACTGAAGTAGAAAAGTTAGTGTACGGCAATTAAAATTTAAATATTTTAAAAACTTCAAGACAAAGGGTTGGAAAATTGAAATTTGGTAAAAAAATAAATGGAAATATCTTTTTATATATATTTGTGTTTATTAAAGCTTTCCTTGTTCAGGATTTTTTTTATCTATTCACAGTTAGCACTGGGTGTGTATGTTTCGCTTCAAGTGATAATAAAAACTACTTTTCGATTCAGTATGGATAAATTGTTCGAGTAAACATAAAATTCACTCTCTTGGGTTCTTCGGCATTCTTTTGAAAATGAATTAACCAAGATCTTCATTTCCACTATCCTTTGTAAAATTTTATTGCAAACAAGCATCTGCAAATAATATGAAAGGACCTTGTGTTCTTTCTTCTATAAAGAATTAAACAAATCATATATAAATAGTTAAACAGATCATGACTTATGAAAGAAATTTAAATTATGGGAGTGGAGATACATAAAGAGAATATTTTTTTGTCGTTATTATCTAATCCCTCTTCTGTTTCTATCATGTGATAACATGATGTTGTTTTGGTTAGGGGGTTTTGAAGCTCTAAATCACGTAGGCAATGAATATTGAAGCTCGATATCGCGTAGGCAATGAATAAAGCATAAATGGCAATTTTCATCATCTTTTAATCGCATACATTTTTTATCTGCCTTTACCAGTATTGCATTATTATTATTACGTATGCTTCTTTAACACCAGATGCGTTTTTAAAAGGTTGTCGTAGAACTATGACACCATAGCTGTTATATCATCTCAAAATCGGTCGAGCTCTAAAACTTTGTTTGCCAGCTAGAAAAATTGAAAATGAAAGTTTAAATAATTATATATATATATATATATATATATATATATATGTATATATATATATATATATATATATAATATGGAGAGAGAGAGATCTCGTGATTGTTTCAAATCGTTTTAAACTGGTTAATGACTTAAATTAATTAAGACAAATAATGACTTAAAAATAATAATGTTCTCACATGAAAACTTGAAATTTGCGATCGTAGATTTCATTTTAATTCACTTCAAATTGCTCATGCATTAAGAGGCAGAATGTAAAGTTTTAAATAAAAAGTAATTATTATTGTAATAAGAGCTTCAGCTTAGTGGGAGGTCACATTTTGATTCGCAGTAAAATGAATAAGTTTTGAAAGTCACACACTGTGCATGAAGCGATAGTATTGCTAAAAATGTATGCTCCAAAATAAAAAGAAGAAATTTAAATTATTCTTGGAAGAAATAGATTTTGTTTGTTTGTTATTATCTAATTCTTCATCTGTTTTAGGAACAATATAAGTGAGGATAATACAAGTCAGCTACATGGGGACTAAAGATACCAGCTGATATGAACTCTGTGGTTAAAAAGCTTCTAAATCTGCCTTTTTAATGCATCGTATCTTGATCACGTACATACATGAGTGAAGTAAATACTCATTAAGACGGTGTAAATAGAAAGGTAAACGCCGAAAGATTAGATTTTCTTCAATAAGGTAAGTATTTGTTCAGATTTCTCATCTAAAATTTCCTCTCTGGTTATACTATTGGTAATTTAGTGGTAGAATTGTGTTCATTTGTGTTGTGATTAAGATTACTGCTATATTGAAGATTCACGCTGAAGTAAAAGAAAGCTCAGTATTGCTCTAGAATTTGAAATGTTTCCTAACATTATAATAAATATTTCTTCTTTCCATCTAGAAGTAGAAGAAAACTCCATAAAATTAGATTAACTGAGTTTTTATGCCTTGAAATTGGAGCTTTTATAAATGTTTTCTTCAAAGTAAGGTAAATGCCATATACGAAACCACATCCACCATGGATGAGAAAAAAAGTAAAATAAGCTTAGAAACATTATAAAACCAGCGGGAGTGGTCAGCCCAAAATTTTCTCTTATGCCGGAAAACGCTTTGAATGACATTAGTGAAAAATAGTTACGAAATATTAACTTTTGGCATTAATTTAGCATTTTTATTGAATCTTTCGTGTCATCCTTGGTGAGTTTTTTTTTTTTTTTTTTTTTTTTTTTTTTTTGCGCTTAATCCCTGATCGATAATCCGGTAATCGAATTTTTGTTTTAGACAAGTTTTTCCAATCGAATGAAGCAAAATCTGGACACAAAACTGAACTCGTAGTCACAAAATCCCATCCCTAATTTGACATATTTAAGTTATTGCGTTTTTAAATTATCACGTTTATATATTTCTGAAAGCACTGATCTACAGACAATCAACCCTTTGTTGGTTTTGTCTCAAACTTCGACAGGTGTCTATACTATAGATGTTAAATCTGTGCACCAAATCTCATCTATCTAGCTCTTTTCGTTTTGCAGCTTACTTGTTAACTTATATTCGAACAGTCGGAAAGAAATTCTTATGAATAGATTATACTCAAAATGTGATAGAAATCTGCTAATTTGGTGTCAAGACCGTATACCAAATTTCATCCATTTAACGCAAAGTGTTTTTGAGTTAACTTTGTCATAGACAGACAGTCGGATATTTTCCAGAAATATGTTTTTCGAACTCAGGGAGGTTTGAAATGGGGGAATTCGTCAAAATGTCGGGTTTTAATTTTTTGAACTCTCTACTACTTCTATGAGAAAGTAAAAACCTGTGAATCACAGTAGTTACATAAAAATTTTAGACAAATCATTGAGGTTGATTCATAAGGAAACGGTATAATTTAAATGTTTCTCCAATTTTAAAAAATTGTAATTCTATTAAAGTGTAATTGTCTGAACTAGTATCTGTCAAATTTATATGTGGATGGATGTATTAAGATGTATATTTTTCCAATAGCCACAATGAGTAGCCATTACTGCATGCTTTCCTCTGAGAACCTGTTCCTTGATTGCCTAAGATTTATAAGTCTCCATTCCATATTTTCTTTCATGGTATTACTGGATCAGGTAACAATTAAAATTTCTATCTATAATTATTTCTATTAGTCAGATTTAAGAACGTTGGATTCTGCTGACCCAATAAAAATCTCTGTCTTTGAAATTTGTTGATGTAGTCTAAAACATTGATTTACGTGCAGTATTTTAATACAGATATAGAGTTGTTAATCAAATTTTTAAAATTTTATATGATAATTATAAAATGATTCGCGTGTAGTCAAAAAAAAAACACCGTAAAACGCTTTTGAATTGAAATTATTTTTACATAGTTCAACGAATTCATTAATTTGTTTCCACTCTTCATTGTCATTATTCCAATATTATTCTGAACTAGCTCGATTTTTATCTTTTAAAATTGAATATATTTATTTTCTTTACATCAATGATTGCTTCTTTGAAAACTCAGCGAGTTCATTTCTCTGTTTACTAATTTGCGTTTCTAATCGAAACAATTGTACCAGTCATCTCAGTAATGGAGTATTGTTTTCGATATCGGATTCCAACACGAACAAAGAGTTCTTCTGAGTGCAAAAATGATTGACTGCATGAAAATGTTAATGTTTCTAATGGCACTTGCCATAGACAAGCCCACTGACTTTAGAAGTCAGTGATTTTAAGCCAAGGGTGCGTTTCTTGTTATTTCAGTAGCGCCATCTAGGACCAAGAGTACGATTTAGTTACACACACGTCACAACCCTTTTTTCGGGGCGGACTTCATTCATCCATTTCATTCAGTCTTCCACAGATCGTAATTTAGAACTGAATCAGAGAACGGAATCAGAGAACGATCACCCCTGATCCTATTGTCCCCAGTAGTAGTACTCTCGACATGGAGGACTTAGTGGCAACGACAGATTTATATGTGCGCCAGCCACCACGAGGAGTCTTCGACCGGCAAGGTTCGAACTCACAACCCAAGGGACGCGAATCCAAAGCCCTACCAACCAGGCTATCCTGGCCTGTCTGGAAATGTAGATATTATAAAAAATATATTTCAAGATTCAATTTACTGCGAATCTTTCTTCTCATCAATTTCGATGTAATCACAACTAATAATATTAGCTTTTTATTAAATATTTTTATATGCCTTCATTTTCATAGTGTAAAAAATGATTCGTCACCTTTTGGAATAAAGTAATCACTGGACAGGATTGCAATACAAGATAGTTGCTCAACATCTTTTGAGAAGGAGAAGTTATCCACTAAAGCCAAATTTGATGTAGAATTCTCCAGAAGAAGAATTCAATAAAACGCAAATGTGAACAAAACATGTTAATTCTTGGAATGCTGCAGGTAAGTAAAACACCCATCTATATCTCTCCAACAGTTCTTACTTGATAATTAAAACTTCATATTTAAATGAACCGGTTATCTATTTCCATTCATAAAACTAATGCAAGAAATCATCAAATGCGCAATAGTATAATTTGTTTAAGATCACATTTTTATCAAGTCATATAACTTAAATTGTGTTATACTGTAAGATTCTAAGATCGTGAGGAAGTAGATCAGGAACATTAAAGTCAGGTTATTTTACAATTAAACATTTTGTCCAAAACAACTTAGTATTTGTGTTTTTATCGATTTCAAAAGATTCTTAAGTGAAGTATTTATAGCTTTAAAAGATATTACTGTAATTATAACTTAATTAATCAATAATAAAAATAATCTTTAATTAAACAAATTTTAGACAAGATAATTACTAGCCATTCATTAGCAGTTGTTTTAGGTGGAATATATAACAAATGTTATATATTGTTATAAACAGATGCAATAAGCACATAACTTAATCTTATTTTAATTTTTTATTATTAAAATTACCACTATTTTAAAAACAAAATATTCTTCAAAGTTAGGTCAGTTGAAACGATAAGACTTTCAGCTGTAGTATAACTAGGATATAGCTTTGTTTCGCAAGGCAAAATTTTCTTGAGCAACATCAGTGACTTCCCTCCACCAAGATCGTCTAAAACCATAAAGTTTCCCATCCAACTCGAGGAAGTCCGGGCTTCGTCGAGCAGATCCACTATCCTCCTATCTTTTCAACACCAGTGGTAAAACCTGCGGAAAAAGAAGAATTTACAATTTAAATATACTCGCTTCTCGTTATGTTGAATGAACAATGGATATTTCTACCGTGTGTATGGTAAATGATCGTAACCATTCTAGATGGATAAGATTGCATTTGACAATCAATATGCTCACAATTTTAAGAGAAATACAATTATTTTTAAGCTGTTTAATATTCAGCTAAATATACCATAGTCAAGTTTTAGAATTTTCAGCATTTTGATGAATTAAATTAATTTAGCTTTTATTTTATAGATTTTTGCACAAAAAGTACTGGTAGTCTAATATAAAAAATTTGATAATATTTTCTGAGTCAAGGATATCATTTTAAGCATTTTATTTAATATGAGTCCGCATACTCATACCAAATCTGAAAATAAAATAAAATAAAAAATATTCGCTGAGTTCTTTTATTCCAGTCATAAAATTGAAATATATAATTTCACTTCTTAAACAATGAAATTTGACATCGTTGACACGAGCAGTTAAATGGATTGATTCTTCCAATTTTGCAAAAAGTTGCATTGCTTAGATTTCATGCTGTACAGCAAAATGTTCATTTGTTGGACTTGAAGTGTAAGACAATCTTTAAGAGGACTTATCAAATTTTTATTTGTAAATCACACTTTTCAGGAAACCTCATGGCCAAAAGTTGTAATGAAATAACACAAAAATCACCTGCAAAGATACTCATTTACTCATCCATTCATCTGTGAAATATTACTCTAGAGCTTGCTCAGCACATGAAGTGAAAGAGAAGTTCATCTTCTTTGAATATGATACATAGTTGGTATCTACATTTATGTATTGTTTCATTATGCATTCATAGAGCAAGTGAGTGAGCATAATGGTGCCACCAACCACAATTGATTACGCAAATATTATTATTCTGTTTATAAGAAACGTGTTGATTCACGAATATAAACAATGGCAAAATGTAATTCAAAATTATAATTTCTGTAATTCTTTCAAAAATTTTTCTATTGATATTGTGCAAACTTATTTATCACAGCGAATTGAAAACCAAAGGTTTGTTTTTACTTATATCAAAGTTTCAAGTCAAAGTAGCAATTTGATTCAATAGATTTTTACAATGGTCTTCGTAATACCTCATATTGATCAATGGCTTACCAGTGTTATCGAAATATGTACAATAGTGAGAGCCCAGAGTCCGGGGAGAAACCTTCTCTCAGTCTTACACCTGTCCGGAGAATAGGGTCTGCTGTCTCCTCCCCCCCAAGTGCGGATGAGCCGAAATTATTTATCTCGATTCATTATGTAATATAAATGACAACAATATCCCACCATTTTAAATGCAATCGTTTTTCAACTTCTCATTAAGGTAAAATCAAATTCAATTCTAACAATAAGCGTTTGAAAATAAAGAACAATTTTTCGATTCTTTTTCCCTGTCTTTAAGAAGTTTTGTGTTATCACTTAGGATTTTATCCTTACGTTATTGATGGAATTGAGAAGAGAGTCAGTTACGAATGAGATTAAATAGCTTTTCCAATAATTTGTGTGTATAGTGATTTTGCTCAAGCTATCTTTGTTGGTCATATAGAAGCACCCTTTTAAGAATTGTAAGAATTTCAGGAAAGAAAAAAGATGTAAATGCTGTTTATGACAAACCTCATTATGTATCCACCATATGTCAGTCCTTCCATATTATGCAGGTGGTTTGAACAGAATGGAAAAAGAAAAGAGAATTATTCTTTTGAATTTTCGAACGAGAAAAATTGTATAAATAGATGTAATTTTTAGGTCTACAATCATTTCCACCTTTGTCTAAAAATGACTCGCATTACCTTACGTGTGCTGTTCAAAAATGTTTGATGAACATTTCCTGAATCGCATTGATTCTGGTATTTCATATTACGAAGAGATATTATTCTAAAAAGGGTACGGATATCGTGGAATGTTTCGTGAAGCCTTAGGGTTTTAGTAAAATGTGGAAAGGCGATAGCAACTTCCCAATGGAAGAACACCATTTCCTGATTATGAAGAGAAGAAGCAAAAATGCTGGCAAAGATTTAACTCATGAAGTTATTGATCATGTGCAATCGATGATAGGACGAGTAAACTATAAAAGGAAGCGGAAACCCTTAAAAAGAATCATTTCATCAAAGATATAGAAAAGAGAGGAGAGAACTTTTATTCCTAATGGCGTACATTTTGACCCCTCCCCCCAGTGTGCTAAATGAGAATTAGAAAATTTTCGTTTACCAGTAACTCACACCGCTATAGAAAATAGTCAATGAGTAGAATTCCTTCTCTTGTCAAACGTTTTCGATGTTAAACCTCATGTTTCCGGAAGTACAGAAGAATTGACTTGTAATTTTAAGTAAAAGCAAAAATTTTGACAGCAGATGCTTCTCCCATGTTAACAGAAACTAAGATACGTCCGATCAATTTGTTTCCCAATTCTCTTTTCAGTCAAATACATGTTCCCTTAAATAAACTAATGTCAGTAAGTTAAGCAGGATTTTACTAAAGAAAGTCGCCATTGTAAATTATTATTTTATAGTATAAAATATATTTCATAAAAGTTTTTAAAAAATTAGATATTTCACTGAATGCCCGTTAGGTTTTTATTAAAAAGTCCCCGAGCTCATTCTCAAGTCATGCATTTATGCGAATTTTATTCAAACAACGTTAAATGTTTTCGAAAAGTATACGAAAATGCCACTTCAAACAGATTACTCACTACGTTTCATCTATTTGCCTTTCCAGGCGATAAATACTACTTATATCAACCTCATTATTCATTTCATAATCAGTCATCATGGCAAGTGCAGACTTTGAGGGATTTGAAATTTTCCCAGGACGTTTCAACGTCAAAGATCATGGCACTGTGTGCAGTGACTGATGATACTCTTTGTGACAAATGGCTATTTCGTTCTTTTAAAAGTTTGGAACGTAAAACAAAAACAGTTGCTCGTGCATAATGAAGTATCTACATCATACAGACTGAGATGATAGTGAATTACAACAGATGTTCCACTGAATATTCCAACGTTTCCTTACATTAATGTGATAGGGCTTGAAAAAAAGAGATTCTTAGAATATTTGAAAGGGAATGATATGTTAAAACCCAATGATTTAAAATATCTTAAGGTAAAGGACTTTACCTTTTTTCCATGCTTTATGCCCTTCCATGCATAGAAACAGTTTTTCTCATAGTACTCTGCATTTGCCAAATGCTTGGAAGATACAAAAAAAAATCTTCTTTTAGAGCAATTTTTTTAGATTAATTGTCATCAGCATGGTAGCGTATACACAACAGTAGTTAGAATATCTGAAAGCTATCTGTAAAAATATATCGAAAACTTCTACGTTAAGAGTATGTCCAAATATTACAAAATCTTTATTTGAATGTGCATTACTTACTTGTTCCTAGTGAAAACATGCCTCTCACTAAAAAAATAAAAAATGCTGCTCCCTCTTTACAAAAACAGCTTGAGAAAAAAAATTTGATAAAAGTCTAATCCTATATAAGAAGAGACAATTACTCATGCAAGGTGAGGACCCATTTTTATACCAACTGCAATCTGTAATAACTTCACTTATCAATATACGATAAAAATTATCATAATTCCTGAAGAAAGTACCGACCTTTTATCAGATTTGGATTCCCGAATACAAGGGATTCTTTGAAAAAAAGTATTTTATGGAGAGAGAGAAAGGTCAGTTAGTACTTACAGGTTCTTTAGAAGTTTTTAAGAACTCAGCACCCTCAACAGGACAAGAAGTAATCTGTAAAAATGCAAGAAAGAAAACTGATCCAGTAAAAAAAAGATCGCATTGCAGGAAATATTTTAAAATTTTTCCAGCTCGTCATCAAGATAGAGTAAAAATATACTGGATTTCTTGAAAAGGAAAAATTCAGTGCTATCTTAGATAGAAGGAGGAGAAATTATGTATAAAGGACAACTTCTAATTCGAACCAAGATTGCAAATTTAATTAAAGATTTACTCAGAAGCTGAAAAACTCTCCTAAAGGATCTAACGAATTTCAAGATGTATTAAAAGAACTGAACATTTAACAAAGTTATATTATTAATAAGAGAGGGTCTCAAGGTCTTAATAGCATTGTAACTAAACAAAAAGAGCAGCAATGCATGCAATTAATATTAGACTACAATCTTTTTCAAGAAATTTAGTAATAATAAACAGTGAAAATAAAGCATTTATAATACAAGTAATACATAGTATTTCTTCTCAGATTAAAACAAACAAGGAAAACCTTTTTATTCTCAATCGTTTATAAATACAAAAAAAGTTAAATATTCTCAGAACATAGACATATAATTCTTTTCAAATAACAAAAAGGTCAAAAAAATTTTAGATTTTACCTCACTCGCATTTTCTTACTCAAACTTTTGTATCCTGCAGAGAAAAATTTTATGTTAATTCGATAAGACAGTCACAATTCTTTTTTTTTAAATATTTAATAATCAAATTATTTAACTTTTACTTTTATTTGAATAAATTCAAAGTACATAAGTTGTTGATAAATCTTCTAGATTTGTCCTCTTGACATAAATTATATCTTATCTTTTCGTAAAATAGTCCCTGCAATTCCTTTGATAACTTTCAATCAATTAGATTTGCTTTTCAATGTGAGTAACAACAGGGGGAACACGCACTTCATTCTTTAAAGTATTAATTGGATGCCATAGCGCCATTTTCATTTAGACTTTTATTCCTAAATTTTTCAATCTTTTTTTAATGAAAAAGTTTAGTATTAAAAGCCGAAATAATCACTAAAATAAAATGTTATAAAATTTTCGTTTTAATTATTACTTCCTAAAACATTAAAACTCCTACTATCTATGAGAAGCTTTCAAAATCTTAGAGCATTTCATGCTGCATTAAACATTATGACAGTATCCATTTTTTTCAACCTTCAGTTTAATGATTCATTTCATTTAGTTTCAGGAAGATAGTCTCTAGATCATGGATGGGCATTAATTCGATCTCCTTCGACTAGTGGACCTCTAAGACACTTTGGGCTGATCGCCTTAATCAAGACCTAAGACGATCATACTAAAGTAAAAAATATTTATGGAACATCCCTTGGGTTGCGAGTTCAAACTCTGCCGATCAAAGATTTTCTGTGTATGTGGTGGCTGGTGCAAGTATAAATCGGTCGTGGCCACGAAGTCCTCCACATCGAGACAATACCGCGTTTCCTGATTCAGGTCTAAATTACGATCTGTGGATGAGTGAATGAAGTCCGCCTTGTAAAAAGAGCAGTGTCGCATGAGTAGCCAAATCGTCATCTTGGCTACTAAAATTCTTGGCATAAATCGCCGACTTCGTCAGCGGCCTTGTCTATGACAAACAACATATGAGAAACAACAACAACATGGAACATCGGAGAAAATTTTCAAAAATATTTCTGTCGAGTTATTTCAAAAAGGAGGTACATTAAACAAAGAGAAATATTATGCTGAAATAATAAACGTTTTCAAGAATTTACTAGACTAGAACCAATTGTTTCAGTCATGCGTTACCCATTTGACAATCTTGATGTGAAAGAAATAACTGAAAATATATTATCATATATTATTGTTATTTCTTGCGGAAAAAGAAGTTTTTCTCTTTCAAAATGGCAAAATTTTAAAAGCACGCATATAGTTCAGATACTAAGAATAACTTTTGGAATCTAATGGACGAAGTAAAGTATCCTAGTTTTAAAAAAAGTTGCAAATCATTTAACTTCGCTCTTTGGCTCAACCTACCTGAGAAAATCCGCATTTTCAACGATGAATATAACTAAGACAACCACTTAAAATCCAGTACAAGATTAGCAGTTAGTAATTAGTTAGCAAAATATTTAAGATTGACGGATAGTATGTGAGTCTTCTACTAACTATAACTACAAAAACTAACTTAAGATGAAAATGATTTATTTTTTTATGTATTTTGAATAGTGTGATATTAAATGCATCATTTTTTTATTTGTGGTTATTATTATTATGCTTGTAATTATGTAGGTAAGTACACATTTCGTATGTATTATAAAGTTATAATAAACCTCGTAACCCTTTTTTCAGCTCATCACACCTACGTCAATGGGTGGAACGCAACACCTTGAAAACAATTAGAAGTAGCCCGTACCCTGGAAAAGTCTGGCCATCTCTAGAGCTTTCGGATATAAAATTGAACAAAAAATTATAATAATAAATATATAAATAAAAATAAAGTCACTTTTGGGAGAGAAATATAAATTTTTAAATGTAATAAATCCAGAGTTTAAAGATCTATGTTTATTTGACGTCTATTATATAAGTGCTTCTTAACTTTTTTTTAGTTAGGTCTTTTATTCTTTCATTTATGCTATTAAAATTCCAAGAAAGAATATAAGTGCAATGTGAAAGTGTGTTAAATATATTTTTGTATCTTTCTAAGCTTAGGTTAGAATTGGCATGAAACCCTCTGACATCTGCATCATAAACCTCAAAATCTGCATAGCGTTCCATTTGGAACTAACTGATCGATTAAGTGGTAACAATGTTTCTACGGAACAAAGCATTAAGCTACTGTGAATGATATTGCTAATTTGTTACGAGAGACAATAGTAAGGATTAATCGTAATGCTTTATCAAGTGTGCAGTATACAATGATGCTGTTTTCGTGTCTAATCGCCACACACGCCAAATATGAGGAGACTTGGCGCCTTGGATTGGAACCTCTTTCACACATGCCCATTCCAGATTGTTAAGAAAGTATGTAATGATTTCAGATATACGGCAAAGTATGTTCGAAAAAATGTTATAAAATGTGATAATATTTGCATTTGCTGCAGAAATTCGAATTAGAAATGTGATGCATTGTAAATTCTTCCTGAAGTATAGGAAAAAAATTATAATCGCAAAAAAATGGGCATGAGATTTTAATTGATAAATTTAAATTTTAAATGCTCTCAAATCCGAAAAATCGGTTTGAGAAAATATGTATATACTGATATGACGGCTCAAAAGCGAAATGCAGTGAATTAATGAAATGTAATGTGTAATAATTGCATTAAAATTATTGATAACCATCAAATTTGGTCGAAATTTGCCAATGACTAGAATGAAAACTCGATATATAGCGCATGAAAATTATAATTCAAAAATATGGAGCTTATATAATAGAATATTGATGTAAATTATATCGGCAGAATAGAATATATGTATCAAATTTTGAATTACATCCGTCAAGATAACGATTGTCTTTCGATCAGTCTCATCATGAATACGATAGTACAAAAATCTGAAATGAAAGGAAATAGAGAAATTAATTTCAGTATGAGTACACACCATTAAGCAACAAAATTTTAGATCTGCGTAAAATGTTCGATCCCTTCTATTTACCAAAAGTGCATGTTTATCACCCTGTACTATAAGATGTTGTTAAACTCAAAAAGCGCCATAAAATTTAAATATACTAGAAAGTTAAGAACAGCAGCAATCGTCCCTGACATATTAGCATTCGCTTACAGTTTCGTCTTGAAATTTACAGAGTTCTCACTTTAGTGATTGAAGACAAATAAATGTCACAGGAACATTTTTATTGGCGAATGAGTTTATAAAATTATCAAAACGGTTATATATCGATTATTTGAAATTTTTTGAATCTGGTATTTCTAAGCAATTACAAGTCTTTCGTTCCCAATTTAACACTTTGCACTAGGAAAAGTAATTCGATACACAATTATTCCCCTAATGCAAATGCACTGGTGTGCAAAACTTAAGCAACAATGCAAATTTTAAGCAGATAGCCATAAAATTGCTGAAAAGGAGTTCTTGCGATCAGTACAATTAACACGTAATTCAAGAGAAAGGTCATGCGTATGCAAATATCAGGAACAAAACGTCACAGGCGACGTGAGCGTACGCAAAACACGTGCGGAAGGCGCGCACAGCTCAACACTGCAATAAAAGGAAGGACGGAGACGCAATTAAAGACATTCGCTGCAAGTGCACGTGAGTTAATTCGTGAAATATGGCTAGCAGAAATCACCTGGACGATTTCACACGTGGAAGAATGATAGGAAAGCTGGAGGAGAGGCGTAGTGTGACCAGTGTAGCTGAAGAGTTCGGAATCAATAAAAGTGTCGTTTCGCGCGCTTGGAAAGCCTTCCAAACCACAGGTACAGCTGTGAGAAAGGTTGGTGGTGGCCGCCCCAGGAAAACAACTACAGTGGATGACCGACATATCGTCCTGCAGGCGAAAAGAACCCGAAACCAGTCAGCAAGCGCCATTGCTCAGCAACTGTGTGCAGCAACGGGGCGACAAGTGTCGCGTTTTACTGTGTCCATACGCCTTCACAAAGGCGGCCTATTCGCCCGCCGTCCTGAATGCTGCATCGCTTTGACAGTTTCCCACCGGCGGCACCGTTTAGAGTGGTGCAGGGAGCACAAAAACTGGACATCTCATCAATGGAGTCGTGTCCTCTTTACAGATGAGTCGTTTTAGTGCCAGTTGATTTGGAGAGAGGTCGGGACACGGTTTCATCCCAGTAACATCACAGAAAGAGACCGTTTCGGTGGTCCTTCAGTTGTTGTCTGGGGTGGTATTATGATGAATGGGCGGACTGAGCTCCACGTTTTCGATAGAGGTTCTGTAACTAGAGATCGCTATTATCAGGAGGTGATCCTTCCCCATGTGCGTCTGTTCCGAGGTGCCTTTGGATCAGACTTCGTTTTTATGGATGACAATGCACGACCACACAGGACTCATGCTGTTGAGGAGCTGCTGGAAAGTGAAGATATCACTCGAATGGATTGGCCGGCGTGCTCCCCTGATTTAAATCCGATAGAACATGTGTGGGATGCTTTGGGGAGACGCCTTGCGGCTCGATTACATCCTCCTGGGAACACCCGACAACTTAAACAGATGCTGATTGAGAAATGGGCACTCTTACCTCAAGAACTGTTGGACAATCTGGTGCTGAGTATGGGGAGACGGTGCGAAGCAACCATTGCAGTAAGTGGAGGGCATATCCCATACTAAGGAACTTTTGCTTGCTGTTCTTCCTCTTGGACAGACAATCATGTGCAACGATATTATGAGTTCAATAAAGCCTTTTTTTTTGTTTGATTCCATACTGTATGCATTGTATTCATTTCTGAGCAACTATGCTTTCGTCATTCTTTCAGAACAAAGTGCTGTATCTCATTTCTGAATTTCATGTCTCTCAGGTGATTTCTCGTGAAGTTATGGCAAAAAACATACCTGTTGCTTAAGTTTTGCACACCAGTATACTTGTTTATCGTTCCGAATATATATATAAAGTTCAATGTGTGTGTGATGGCGCTATTCAGGCCAGGCCATTTGACCTACAGCTAGCAGATTTGGAACATGTATACCTTACAGGTCGGGAAAGTGCACCTGGGGTCCCTTTTTTGAATTTTTAATCATTAATTAAAAACTAACTTTCCCGACCAAAAAATCTTCCATTTTTCCCATCGCCAAAGGAGTAAGGCTTCAGTTTCTTTTCTTTTTCTTTTTTTTCCCAACAGTAATGAGGCTAGGGTTAACATTTTTCGGCCGATTATTTCAAACGATTCTGTTTATTTTCTTAATGTTTTATGCATTTAAAATTTAACATTGTTAATGAATCGATCTTTCAGATTCATTCTGAAGTACTTTTGAATTAAAATAACACAGAATAACGGAAATTAAAAATGTCTAATCTGTATAGCGTTACCCTAACCGACGTAGAAAAATTCACGCATTTGCGTTACCGTAACTGGCGTTGAAAATTCACGCATACGTATTGTTTTCTGATTGTTGACAATATTATCAACGGATGATTCTTGCTTTAAAATATTTTAGGTTAGTTGCATGCTTTTGTAATTAAATTGTATTTCTGTTAGTTATATATTTTTTGTATATGCTTATAGTTTTAAGTACATCGTTTTTCAAGTAGTTTTTTTTAACCTGCTTTCTACCGATTATTTTAAACGATTCATTTTATTTTCTTAGTGTTTGATGCATTTAAAATTAAACATTTCTAATTAATCGATCTATTTATGATGAATCTGAGAAAATTTTGTTAACAAATTCTTGAGATATTATATAAATTAAGAAAGATATTCTTTAGTGCCCATAAAGTTTAAACGCTCAGTGACTCTGTTATCAGTAATCATATTATAAAAAAATGCTTTGTTTCAGTAAAAAAATATTATTATATTAATTGCGGATTAATTCTTTCCACTTTAATTTAAAGCATAAATTCTACGGGAGCTAACAGAAAATTAGAGAGATACATATTACGTTATGACTGAAGGCTTTTATAATATGAGTGAATTATACGACTATCAAAATTTGAAGTTTTAAAATATTTTGATGAAGAATCTATTAAAGTAGGAATTGCGTAAAATATTTAATTATTAAAATTTAAACGAACATTAAGATTGGCGAACCAGCTGGTCGCCAAAGGCGGCTAGTATATATATATAATTTTTTTTAAATTTAATTCCCCTTAAAAATTAATCTACCTCTTATTACCATTCTGTAGGCGTTTTTAAAAATCAAAATTGAAAATTAAATAAATAAAACGTTAAAATGATGCACCATTCGAGTACAAATGGCTATCTAAATACAATCTATTTCTTAGGTATGTCCTGGTACAAATAAAAAAAATCATTTAATCTAAGTGGGCATCACAAATTGCCATTTTTAGATTTCATCTATATAGGATAAGAATTAAGTAATGTAAATGCAATTATAATTGACAATTTTTATCACATGTCGTATTAGCTACGAATTATATAGCAGCCTAAAAAATAGAAAAAACACAGTAATGGTCATCATTCTTTACTTTCTTTGAAATTCTTACTTTTTCTGTAATCAATATTCTTTTGTAATCGCATCTGCTTGGTACTTTTTTCTTTCAATATTGTTATGCCCAGAGGTGAAGAGTTTCGAATTCATGCATTCTGCTAAACAACACACAAATCGACAAATTAAATAAATTTTTGACATATTTTTGATCACTATTCAAAGTTTAAGATATTTCAGTTGTAAAACAAAAATATTATTTTGTCTTCCACATGAGATAACAAGTGCATATTGTGAATCTATGTATTAATTAAAACTATAGTAGAATCTGAATGTATTGCACTTTGGGCTTTTCAATGCAATCTCATTGATATTTTTTCTAATGTTTTTTTTTCTTAGTTTAATTTTTATTCCGATAATATTCAAGATTTAAAGCTTCAAACAACCTGAAGTTTTTTCAATTCTTCAACCGAATTTCAAAAAAACCATTAAATAATGTCTTTCGAATAGCTTTAACTGAGCTAGAATCACCAGCCCGAATCATCCACGCCAGAACAGCTTGTTATCCAATTTTTTTCGAGCGAATTTTATTTTCCGATTACTTCACGGAACAAAGACGACTCAGTCTTTCCTACAAGGATCAAATAATTCTTCAATTCTTCGCTTTCTGCCATACTAATTCACCTCAAAGATTCAGCACAGCAGAAAACGGTGCTGCTTCCACAAGCGGAAAACACTGAAAGGGGGGATTATGTTCGCTAACAAAAGCTTAAGGATTATTAGAGATTCTAGAAGAGAGAAAATAAAATATAATACTCTTGGCTTAGAATAATTTCCTTTTGATCTGAACTGTATCAAAATAAAGAGGTTTTAAATTTCTTAAAGGTTTATACATGTAAGGATGATAATAAAGAATAAGGCAATGGTGTCTTAAATGTAATATAAATAACAGAAATTATGTGGTTAGTAATGTGAGTTGTTAATGTTTAAGATTTCGTAAGGGTTATAATAAACAAAAATATTTGATAAAGTGTTATGGCCCATATTTCTAAAACATAAATCGATTTTGTCGTTTACTTATGCGTATTATAACTCTTACAATTTCCTATTAATTTATTTTGATTTTGATTTGTTTTTTATTTAATCGATTTACATGTTTCAGATGAAACTAATCAAGGAACAGTTTGAGAGATATCAGTCACATTACAAACATATTTTATCACGATTCAGTTTTAAGTTTAAATTTTCGTGGCATATTTGGCATCTTTAATAATAGTAAGAATAGGTTTCATTTTTATTAAAAATCAATATGCATGATTTTAGTTCAATAATTGTGCATCTGCTTTACTTTAGGGATGAAAGAATAAAAGAAAACCCTTGATATATTGTTTGATTCATTTCAATCCTTTGTAATACCTCTGTTGTCAAGAAACCTTTATTTCAACTTAATACGAAATATATAGTTTCACTTAAGTTATCAATGGATATGATTTTTCTAGATTTCTGACATATCTTACTCATTTTACAGTAAAATTTTATGCAAACAATTTGTATATAGTTAAAATTCTTGTTATGGAAAATATTGCATTACATAACAACACAAGTAATGACTCATTACTAAAAGCGTGCAGCGAGATGAAAGATTATTAAAAGATGGATTTTTTTCAACGAATTCTAAAATTGTATAATCAGTTTTTAGTTAAAATATGTTGTTTGTTTAGTATGCATTATAATATCATAGAAATTCTGGCATTACAGATGCTCGTATCCTTCACACAGTATTATTTTCAGAAATATTTCAATAATCAAACTTTTACCAAAAATGGCAAACAAAATTTCGAGATGATGGCATTCTGAAATTAAATATTATACACGGAAAGATATTTCAAGTGGCTATACGAAATGAATTATTTTAATTCAGAGAGACCAGCAACTTCTGAGAGATACTAACAAAATTAAAGATGTGTTAAAATGTCAGATGCTTTGCTGTGAGATTTTTTTATATGCAGAAGACATTCGACAAAATGAGACATTGCGGTTTTATCATCAAACTAATTACGTTCCCTCAATACTTATTTATATTATCTTTAAATTCTTCAAAAACAAGACATTCGAAGACAAAGTAAACCTAGTCGTCTCCAATTCTAGAAACATAAAAAGTTTCGTACCACAAGGAATATTTCACATTCCTATTATGTATAATATCTTCTCACATAATAATGAAATATTCACCAATAATTCTGCCATTCTTTTCATCAAATTCATCAAAATGACACTTATCATCCATATACTGCAAACTTAATTAGTAAATATTGAAATACGAGTATATAAGGGAAATTAACAATACACACCAATAAAAGCTAATACCCATCTCTTTAGCAAAATATATTCCAATAAGAATCAAAAACCTCTTACTTTCTCCTACGTAGAGCTAACCAAAGGAAGCTGTTAAAAAAACTTCGAATTATTTTTGATTATAAACTGGCATTTCGGCAAAATGCTGAATATAATAATGAATAGCATTGAAATAAAATGCTCATTATTATTTCTTTATTCATAGGAAGACATTCTTCAAACTGATGCTCTTCAAATAGGTATTGCGTTCTGTCTGAATGTATGAAACACAGATTTGACGCATCACAACAAAAACTCATAAAAAGGAAATTCAGATCATTCAAAATAAAAGGCGTAAGATTCTAGACAATGCAATTTGAGACGAAAAAAAACGATAGTAACTAAGATAAGCTAACAATGTTAACTAAGATAATGAAGCTAAAAAACTCAACTAAGAAACAATGTTATTCATGGATAATTAGTAATATTGAAAGACCCATCAACAAAACACATAGGCAATTCTTTGAATTTCCAATGGAGCATAGATAATAGTAAAATAGTATTCATCGATAAAAATGGCAAATATACTCATCCATACTCAAGTATCAGATGGTGTTTACCAATGAAACAGCTTATATTAAATACGAAAATGAATCGAAGTACTTACTACAACCTCACCATTAAAACGAATTCGTCTGTTTTAGCCTAAAGTAAGACGATTAATGGTAATTCCTTCGATGCTTTAAAACTCCTATTTGCTTTAGTCTGAGTAGAATTGCATATATGTGCACTTACTTAAAGGAAGATATACTATTTTTCTGTCGATAAATTGCCTTTTATATTTTGCGTAATCATTTTAGGAAGTACATAATCTGAATTTGCCAATAAAAGATATTTTTTCCTTGGAGCTACGAAAGTTTTGCAAGGGTTATTAATCAAATGGTTGTGAATTTTTACATTTAAAGAAAAGTTAAGTTGCCTTTTTAAAATTCGTTAATTTAATTGCCAATTCCTTTTCAGATATTTCCTGCAATATTTTCTTAAAAATCTGCATGAATATTATTCATTTTAAAGTTATTAAATTTAGAAGCTCTCGATTAGAATAACTAGTATGAAACTAAAGGATATTAGAATGATCGATACTTTTCTTCATTTAAAAAACCTTTATACTTGAATGAAATCTGATATAAATTATCAATTATTGAAAGTAAAGAGATATTAATTGGAATTCTCTATAAAAGTTCAATTTCTCCATCAAATATTTTGAATTTTTTTAAATAAAAGTAATTTATTTTTAATAACTGTTCTTTATTTAGTACATAGTAATTTTTTTCAGAGAAAACGATGCGGAGATTTTACTTTCATACATATAATACCAAATAGATTTGCAATACATTTCTCAAGGACATTGATATAATCTGAATTGACAAGTGATAATACTCACCCTGCACATAATATCACATTAACGAGGCAGTAATCCCTATTTCCAGGTAATAATATAAAGAAGATTAAGCGGCGAATTACACTGCCCAACCCAAATTATTTATAAAAGCACCATTTCGCTAAATTATTTTTTCTAAACGGTAACATTCAATTAAAGACCTTGAAATACAAAAAAAATCAGCCGCCTATTTCTAATGCATCAGTAATTTTTTAATAATCCAATACTTGCTTTAAAATATTTATTAAATTACTTAATTACATTTATTTTTTATGTAAAATTCTTCCTAATTCTATTATTCCTTCTTTCATTCCACAGAAAGTTATTTCTTTTATTAATATTCTAATTAAACTTCTTCTTTCGAATGCTTTAAAAACTCAAAAATGAATTGATAATTTACATTATCGATATATCGATATAACATCCAAAATATATCGATTCAATTAATTTTTATGTTATGAAGATCCTAGATTGATTTGATTTTGTTATAAAGAGCAGAATCAATTATCTGTTTACCTAAATTTATTCAATTGCAATAATTTTTAAAAAACGTGTGTGTGATCATGATAAATTTTGGATACACAAAGTAACGTCATATTATTTTATTAAGTAAGTATGTATATTGATTTACAAGACACTAAATTGCAAATTTTCATTTCTTATAACCAGACTGGCTCATTATACACTGGATATGCGTCAGAAATACACAGAAACATCCGAGATTCGTAATAAAATGTCAGAAATTTGTTATAGACCACAAATTAAATAGGTATTCAACAATTCCAATGATATTTTGAAAATAAAATACCAAGAAGCTAATCTTCCAACCTTTTTAAATCAACTGATATTTTTAATCAATGATAAGAAGTTCAGATATATATTTTGTTTTACCGTGATTAAAAAAATGAAATATTTACAAAAGGGTTGAATTAATTGTTGGAATATTTCAAGCGCAATTCATATAACAATCACTCATTAGTAATTTGGACAATTATTGCAATGTTTTTCATTTTTAAAGTATCATTTAAATTATTTTTTTACGATGCTACAAATAGATAAAGTGAGCAAAACCCCAACCAGATAATGCAATTAATCATCAAAGTTCTAAGTATAAAAGCTAAAGTAGACATGTAGAAAATATTACTATGTTTATAAAGAATTTTAATCAAAACAGTTTAAACTATTTTACAGGCAGTACTAATGTATTGACTGTAAAATGAGACAGGACAGTGAGAAAAATTTTAAATGCACTATATGCATAAAAAAAAACGCAACCAAAACATTGATACGGAAATAATATTTACCTTGAAACTTTCATTTATTCTTTTCTGAATCATAGCCATAGATATTTTTTCATCTAAATTTTGAGTCTACTAATGAATTGACAATTTCGCCTATCAAATAAGTTATATACCATTTATGAAAAATGAAATGAGAGAAAAGAATCATGACTTTTCTGATACTACGAAAAATTTGATTTTGCATCAAAAGATATGAATTGTTAATAATCTGCAAATTGGACAGTATTACTATAACACGAAATCTCAATCTGATAATGGTTGACAATACGTAACAATAAAAATAAAATTTTGACATTTATAGCAGTCAGTATATCGTTTCGACAACAGTGATGGAAAAAATGATAGGACCAGCAAAAAAAATGTAAATTTTAAACTATTTGTTGTATTATAATTTTTAAAACAATAAATAATTGCAATCGTTGAAATTGTTTCAAATAATAATTCAATTTATTACAATTTTACGCATGTTTAAGGTTTGAATTAAAATTATGAAAGGAAAATTAGAAAATAAAATAGGGCAAGTTAGAAATTAGAACTCAGAAGACAGTTAATTATACAAAAATATGTCCTTTTGTATATTTACAAATCGAGATATTATAAAGTACAGAAGTCTTTTAGAAAAGTTGTTTCGATATTTTTTTCGCACTAAGTTTAGATCGCGAACTGTAACTTATATTTATTGGCAAAACAACGTCCGTTTGCATAAATATCACGAGTCATTACGCCCAACAAATTTTCTCATAATCAGGGCTTTGCGACGGCCTATCCAGTAATTCTACTACATTTGCTTTTAGTTACGATTCTGTAGAGGATGACACTTGGATAGAGACATTATCTTGTTGAAATATATTATGCCCATACGTAATGAGAGGCGTTTCTATAATAATTTTTCCGCAAGCATGTCTTGATATCCTTCAGAAGTTTTGGTTTCAAAAAGGCTATCGGAGTTATTTTATTACCAATTATCCTCCCCAACTTTCACGATGTAAATCAAGCTAATAATATCGGATGTCGTCAGATCCGTCCAATTTTTTTTTCTTTTTTTTTCATCTGAGAAAATTTTGTCATTCTATCTATTCCCAAGAACAGTAGGCTGTATTGCCCGTTCTACACGATTAATCATTTATAGTTTTGTTAGTAGATGCTTTTTTTCTGATTTTAATATATTTTTACATGTGAAGATTTTAAAAGTTCATCAAAGTCTACTCAAACAAGACAGTTGTAATTCCTTTTTAATTTGAATAGAAAATTGGTGTTGAGAAAGGGATCTTTTTTATCGTTTAGAGACGATTTTCTACCAGATCATTTATATACAGCATAGGTCAAAATCTTCCAAGAAATTGCAACACTTTTTGTGCATCTTAATATTTTGCAATTTTTCTAGAACACAAGCACACTTTTTAAAAATAAGAATCTTACTTCATTCTTCACACAACTGTTTTCCTCATCTCAAAACATGATAAATATTACGATTTCTTCAACAGAATTCAGAAACAAACAAAAACAACGTTGATAAACACTATGCGTTATGAAAACAAGAGAAATAAAATAACACCATATAATAACGAAAAAAGAATATTTATATCAAAAGAATAATTCAAATTTTACTATCAAAACATATAGTGAAAATAAACAATATAGTTTGCGATAATAAAATTAGCATGCGCAATTCAAAATTTTTTAATGAAATCGTTTGCTTTTGTAATTGAATTCTAAAAAACTAAAATCGTATGGAAAAGCTATTTTTAACTTCTAGTAACTGATTCAGAATAAAAATAAATTCAGAATAATGTAAAAAAAATTATTGGCTCTATTTTTGTTTCTAAATTTCACTCTGTAGAAATATTTTTTAAATGATTAGTAATTTTTTAATGTTTTATATTTTAAAACTTTCTGCTAGATATTCAACTCCCAAAAAGATTTATTATATTGCAAAATTTAATACATATCGAAAAATTATAGCTGTTCCTATATTTGTTTCCACCAATATATGTTTTATTGAACATATATTGGTGGAAACATAATATACATAATCTGAAAATATTAAACTTTGAAAATTTCCGGAATAATAATTTGATGTTGTGTTGGATTGCAGTATTATTGCCTTTGATAAATAAAATATTTACAATGTTATAAGCTTTGACACACATAATATGGAAAGTTTATTCCTTTATATACAAAATTATAATATCTTTTTAAGACGTTAAACATTTTTCATTAAATCTTTGAAACATATTAAACTTATTTCCATTTGAAATTTCAAAATTATTGTAAAGCTTAGTCAATTTGTTTTCTTATGTACTAGACAATTTGATTGAAAATAAAACAGATATAAAAATATTTGTTTCTATAGTCTTACTTATTTCTCTTTGTACTGTACATACCAGTTCCAATCGAAAGAGGCAGGAAGCATTACAGCTTTGAATCTTTGCAGGAGAAAGAAAACACTGCAATCGTTTTTAAAAAATGGAGTGAAACAGATACGTTTCGGATTCACCTTTCTATTTCACAATTTCCTGAAAGGTATACATGTAATTGCTTAAGCAATTCTGGTAATACATAGAGCACTAAACCAATAATATTGGATGCAAATAATAAACATAAAATTAGATGCATATAATAAAATTAATCAACATATTAAATGATAAGTTAATTCCTTTTTACATTACCATTTGCCAAATTTTACTAATTTCTTAAGATTTTTCAATGAAACATAGTTACTACTAACAGCTTTGCCGAAGCAGTCTTCAGAACATTGGAAATCACCATCACGGATCTATTTCATTTGAATCTGTTTCAACGGCCATATTATTTAATGAGGTCATATTTTAAAGTTGTATTTCACATCCTAATTATTGTATGCATAATGAAATAAAACAGAAATATAAGATACAAAAGCAGGATACACTTCATACAAATTCTCACTCAATGTCTCTCATTTTAAGAATTATAATTAAGACCGTATATGCATACTCACAAAAAGAGAAAAATATATAACTGAAATTCCCTGGAACAAATCTTAGGCCATTATTTAATTTTTATGGACATATTCGGATTTTGAATTTGGGTACAATGAATACTTACTTGGTAAACTTAACTATACACTATGTTGTAAAATGTTGGATGAAACGGTGACAACCTAAAAAGACGAAAAGGAAATGGTCTGTCCATTTGAAATTTTAAAGTTTCTCAAAATACTTCTAGGCTTAGAAATATATTTAAAATTAAATCTAGAAGAGTTGAAACATATTTTATCAAGTTCCTTCCCTACTTTTTTTTCAAAAACATTTTTAACCAATTGTTCCAATTATAAACTTACTTGTAATTGAGAATAAATAGTCTGAAATATATTTTTCTCGGAATACTTTTAAAACATATTTTTTTGAAAAATTAATTAAAGTTTTAATGGCTCATTTACTGTGTTACCAAGAGAATCATGTTACTGACTTTCCTAGGTTTATTTTTTTAATAAATATTACTGATATTTGATGTATCTCTGAGTTTTGTGTTAAAAGGTTTTTCCTCAAATTATGTGGGAAATCCCAATGCATAGCGCTAAACTTGTACTTGACTGATAACTGAAAACGAAAAATTCTATTTAAAGTATTCCTCATTTTAAGTCTTTTTTAATGTGATAACTTTATCTTAAAGTACATATTGTTAGAAACATATAATGCTGCTTCCACTACGGTTAATTTCATCACCGGAAAGACTGATTTACAATCATCTGTATTGGATGCTGCTTGGCTGCCGAGTCAGTGATCGTAGAGCTTGGGGACAAACTCGGCGACCATTTGGCGACTTGGCGAAGGATTTAGCGACTTTGGCGACAAAATAGATAATGCTGGAAACGTTGAGAGTTTTAACGATCCGTCCATTAGTAACCGATATACTCCTGATTGGCCTAGAAGGTTCTCGACCCGCTTCCCGGGAACTATAAAAGACGGGCAGACTCAAGTTGCAAGTAGTCGTAGTGAATCGTAACCGCAATCGAAGTCATCAACGGAGTCGTCGAGAAGAGTGAAGCAACGGTGGAGTGCCAGCGTTGTGTGGAGCTCAAACGAGTGTTGAAATGCTGTGTGTGGAGTCCTATTGTTTATTATGGAAGAAGCATCGTGCCGTGTGTGGTGTAACCAGTCGTGTGATAGTAAGTCGGCAGCTCAAACGAGTAGACAGTGTGAACTTCAGCCGTTTGGAGAGACAATAGTGCGAACCTCCGAGGATCCCCTCTCCTGCTGGATTTTGTCTGGCCGCTTTGTGTGCTGTGATCGATTACTACTTGTGAGCTATTGTCTGCAGTAGTGTGCTTTTAGGTGCTGTCCTGTGTTCATCTCGGCTTTAAATATTTGACGTCTGTGTGCTCGTGTTCTTTGTGTTAATAAACGTCGTCGTTGTTTTCTACTGAAGCCTGCTGATTGTGTTTTTACACCATACACCCACTACAAGCGAATCCGGTGATCTTTAACAACATATTCGATCAATTTAAAATCAATTTTCTGTGAAACAACGAAGTTTCGAATTTTCAACAATACAATTCAGCCTAAAGCTTATGCAGCTTAATTTCTGTTCCAATATCTACATTCAAAATCCTACCCTGATTCTAGTGGATCAATAAGGCCCATTTGCAATATATCCTTATGCAGCAGGAATGGTTATTGATACCAAAGCCCTTCAGTAAGTAGTAACGTAACTGCTTTTTTATTCAATGCAACATTGCCATTCCATCTGATGGAATTTCCTGGCTCTGACATGTTACGATAAGTGATGGCATTTGTTATGTGGTTCCGGTTTTTCTTTTTCTTTCTGTGAAAGGTTTTTGACGCATGAATGCACGATATGAAAGGAATGGGGTATTCGGTTTCAAGAATAAGAGTATCGACCAACAAATAGTAAATACTTCGTCACTGTATTGGAACTGAGAACAATGGAAGTTAGAAAAAAATTAGATCAATTACCCATAGGGGAAATCAGCTTTCAAATTTAGAACATCTGATCACAATAACTATGCATAATTGCATCTTATATTTCTTATATTTATCATTTCTATTATTAATTGTATATTTAATTCTTATATTTCTTAAATATGCAAATAAAAATCAAATAAATTTCCTCCGTTTATATATATATATATATATATACAAAAATAAATGGAATATTCATATGTTTTTATGCACATCAAAATACATCTGAATGTGCTATTATATAGCATCTATAAAGAACTACTCGCGATCAGCATCTAGTTGGTTCAGAATTATTTATTATACTTAATTTCATTTAAATCGTTTGCTTATAACTTTAAGTTCGCGTATCCAACAAAATTGTCCGATATTAAAACTGCGTTATTTAAATTGCCTTTCATACGTCCTTTTCATTCTGTCCATGGAACTTCCCATTGCAGATCTATGATATCATATCGCAATTCAAAAATTAAATGTATCCGCATGCAATGTAAACCACTAATACCTTGTGCACTTTTATTCTGAATGGTATAACAAAGGAATTAGTCAAATTTATTTATCAAAATATATTTTTCAGCTAACCATGGAATCAAAACACTTCTACATATATAAATTTGAAAAAGTCAAATTTAAAGAATATTTTTGATATCCAAAAAATAATTTTTCCGAATTACATATAAATTAAAATTTAATTAAGAGTTTGGCAAATCTGTGAAACATCTTTGCAAATTTTCCAAATGTTAGTAAAAAGTACAAGTAAAGCATATAATCAGCTAAATATTAATAATAAATATTATATCTATAAATAATAATCAATATATCAAAATAATCAATAAATATTTTATCTATAGATATTGTACGTAAACAGCAGTTGCAAGGCCTAATAGAAGAAATATAGAAATTTTAACTTCGATTTATTTAATCTTTGGAGTCCTAATTTATTCAAGAAACAAAAGATGAGTCAATCTAAATCGAGATTTATGATCAAAAGATACCGAGAATTTTCCTATTTAGTGATTTTACTGTAAGATTTTGATTGGAATTTCTTTGACACGTGTCGATTTAAGAAAGAGAATCTTAGGTATCTTAATATTGTAAGCATTTGGGACTTTTATCTCTTGGAGCGTGTGAAAATATTGTAGTCAGTAATTTTATAGTGCTTTAGAAATAATTAAATAAAAAGTTATTTATATTACATATTCTTGCATATTAAGAAAAAAACTTAGTAAAAGCTGTTATTTAATTACTAATTTTGTAAAAAATGAAACAAAAGTAAGACTGAATTTCCTTGCAACATTCTAAATTATTATTCCCAACATAACAGGAAACTAACTAGGTTTAAATTCCTTTTTCTTGCAATTTTGCAATGGTGTAATTTCTTTTAAATTTGAATTTTAATTATAAATGATAAAAAAAATTATGCTTTCACGAACATTTGCAGTAATTTTTTAAAAGAAATATTTTTACCATAACAATATATGTAAATTATGAAAAAATATCAAAATAAAGTGGAACATTTTTTAAAATGAAAATTCCTGCATTTACAATACTGTAGCATAAATTGATTTTTATGAAAGAATCTAAACAAGCAAGCGAGCAAACAAACAGAAAAAAAATAATAATTTCAGCAGAGTTATTAAATGGAATGCCTCTAGATCAGATAAAAGAATTTGTTTTTACAAACATTAATATGTGTAATAAATAAAATAAACCAATAAAGTTTGCCAAATTTTTAAAATTCTTCTTCTGAACTGAAGCAAAACATTTTTAATAATTTCTTACTGGGAGTATTAAAATAAACGACATTAACAATAAATAGTAACATAAGTAATAAATAAAATTTGTCAATAGAAATCTAATGCACAACCAATGTTTTAAATTCTGTTTTTCACCTTCTACCAAAATTTATGAAGAACTTCTGATTGGAAGTAATTAACAATATGTAACCTTAAAAAAAGTGATTAATACAACATAGTAAGAAATATGAATAACAAGTAATTACAAATATGAAATTGTCTACTTACAAAAATGGTTCTGATGAAAACTATTACAGCTTTTATATGAAGTTCATTTCTAAAATAGGATGACAAGCATTCTGCACACACCTAAATTTACAATAAATTAAATAAATTTTATTCACATACCAACAATTTTTGGCAATTCAGCAAAGAAATCTAAGCATTATAAAAGATAAAAGTTTAATTAAATGAATACAAAATAATTAGGACAATTTAAGGAAAAACACTAGCTATTCAATAATTTTCTATTCAACAGCCAGTTTTATACATTAGAAGATATGTTAAATTCTATCTTCAATGATATCTAACAACACTCTCTAAATACGAAATGTTGTGGTACTGATTTATAATGCCACTAATAGTTGGAATTTCTTGGCAAATGAATACCATATTGTGTTGAAATATTAATTTTCTTTAATTCACTGACATCTATTACGACAAACAAATGAAAGGCAAAAAAATCAAACTATTATTGAATGCCAAAAATCAGCACCATATCCTTCTGTAACTAAGTCTTTGATTCTTAAAATTAATCAGAAATCTCAGACCAAAAGGCAAGAGCCATCTAAGTTTCTTTCTGTATGAGTTACAGTTAGATTTAACTTTATTTTGTAGAGCATCATCATCCAATTGCATAACAATAAATCGTTTGTCGAAAGCAAAAGGTCAGCTAGCAGCAGTTTATGTTTGTTCATGATATCATGACAGTATTGAAAGCCTGGATTAAGTCACGTTTAAGATCGCACATTATCATTGCCGACGTACGCGGGCAAGAAGAATTGACGTTTTAAAAACGGTCAATGAACCTGTATATCACTAGCTAACCAACAGAAACTGCATAATTCCAATTCATATACCAAACATAAACTGAATAATTTAAGTAGTGGTAAAACCTGAAATATCTCCTTTGAATTTGTTGTGTATAAACTATAGATTGATTACAATCTGAAAAGTTGCGATGTAGAATCTGAAATCTAGATTTTTTTCAATGCATATTTGAGTATATTTAGAAGGAAATAGAGACATGCGAAGTTTACTTTGTTCTTATAATGTTTGTCAATAGTAATGAACTCAACTTTTTTCACAATTAATAGATTGATAGTATATCTTCCATTTAGATCAATTATCGAATTACTTGATACTTAGTATATGCATTTTTCTAAATTGATTGAACATTATTTAAACTTTTTATCTTTTCTTCTATTTTTTAAACAACATTATCACTTTTTAAAGTTAGTTTATATATATATAAATCAAAGAGGCATTTGTTTAATGGTACAGTTTGCCAACTTTGCTTTAACATTAAAATATGATAAAATCGTCTTCCCTCACTAGATGTCGCTAACCGTATCTGGTGAAGGCCATCTCATTAATTATAGTAGGTATATTATAGTAAGACTGTATGAAATAAACTTTTCCTTTAACTTTCTTATGAAAAAAATACGTAATTTTTTTTCTTTCATTATTTTAATATTCAATTACTTATCTTAGTAAACAATAAATAAAAACATAATGTTTTCTTCAAAATAATTGAATTTTGCGTTTCTGCATCAAAAACTTTAACATTTATGGTGAGTTATATTTAACTTATGGTTGACAAGCGAGGATAAATATAAAATGCCTCCTTAAAAATGTCCAAGGCTATTTAAATCAAAAAAAAATGCAGTAATAATTAATTTTTCTTTATAACTTTATCCTACATTTATGTGTTAAAGAAGTCTTAAAATACATGACAATTAGAATTAAACGAAGCTTCTATTAAGCTTTGATTTAAAAATATTAATAATATTTCTCTTACACGTGTCCAGTAATTCTAGTAAATTCCTGTTAATTTCATGAAATTTTACTTGAAACTTTTACACAAAATCTTACAACTTGAAAAAAAAAAATCGAAGCTATGCCAACGACCTCTAAAAGTAATAAATGCACAGCGAGCACCTGTGTGTGTGTGTGCCTGTATGTGTATGTGCTAAACAAGTCATATTTTGAAAATTATTAAATCGTTTGCGTTAATAAAATTATTATGTGCTGCTCAAAATATTTTTAATAAAATCGTTTGCTTTTATAACTGGATTCTAATAAATTAAAATCGGTTCGGAAATCTATTTGCACCATCTAAAAACTGATTCAGAGTAAAAATAAATTCCGAATGTAAAAAGCTCAGTGGCCATATTTTCGTTTCCAACGTTCACTTTGTACAAACCATTTGAAAAATGACTTAAATAAAAAATATTTTAAAAAATCACTAAACTTTTTCTAAAAAATAACATTTTCCACTAAATATTTAATACATATCAGAAAATTATAGACTGAGCTATTTTTATTCACACCACTTTATTTCTATAACCAGATCACAGAACAAGAAAATATTAAACTACTAACAGCATTAAACATTAAAAAATCTGTATTGTGCCAGATATTGTTCAGCAACGGATTGTAAAACCCTCCACGTTTTTGCGCATGCGTTAGGATAGGTTTAATTCTTCAAAATAGGGGTGATAGAAAAGTTGAAAGGAGATGTTTACATTTACTAGTAAGGAAATGGGAAAATACAAGGTCAAAAAGAAAACAGGAAATGCACTCATCGTTCCGCGTCTCACCCCTTAATGAGACGGAGTCGTCGAAATGTGGTCTCAGAATCCGTTGATGAACTATAGCAATGTTATTTCTTTTATAAATAAAATATCTACAGTGTTACAAACATTGATACACATAAAATCGAAAGTTTATTGCTTTAAATACAAACTGAGAATATTTTTTTAAATGTTAAACATTTTTCATTCAAGTCATATTTCGATGAAGGTTTAGAAACATAGTATTAAACTACGATACATAATTCCATTTGACAACCTCAGCATTATTCTAAAGCTTAGTTCATTTTTCTTATCTACTTGAACATTTTATACTATCGCAAATCGATTAAAAATAAAAAGAAATAGGGATGTAAAAATTTATTTCTGTGTCTTAGTTGCTTCTCCTACTTCTATCCATTTCAATTTCATTCGAAAGAAGCAGGATACATTAATAATATTTTGCCTTGCAAAATGAAGAGGACACTGCAATCGCTTTCGAATACTGGAGTGAAACAATTGCGTTCCAGATTCAACTGTCGCATTACAAACTTCTGAAAGCTGTACATGCAATTGCTACAACAATTGTGATTGTAATACATAGAGCACTTGACCATTAAAATACATATATTATATAATTAGCTGCATATAATAACCTGATATATGAATAAAATCAATCAACTATATTAAACGATAAGTTAATTCATTTTCACATAGTATACCATTTACAAAATTTCTTCAGAACATTGGAGCTCATCATCGTAAATCTGTTTCATTCGAATCCGTTTCAACGGACATTTTATTTAAGGAGGTAACATTTTAAATTTGGATTGAAACGAATGAAATTTTTATTCATACATTTTTTTATTAAAACTAGATAAGCTGAAATGTATTATCAAGTTCTTTCCTTCCCTTTATTTCCACAAAACTTTTGAACCAATTAATTCGCGCATAGCCTTACTTGAAATTGAGAATAAATAGTTTGAAATATTGTATTTTTCTCGGAATACTTCTAAAATATATTTCTTTTAAAAATTAGTCAAACTTTATTGGCTTATTTACTGTGTTACCAAGGCGTTATTAACTCTGCTGGGATATTTTTTTTAATTATTTCTGATCTTTGATGTATCTTCGATTTCCATACTAACACGGTTTTCCTCAAATTATGGGGAAAACCCCAAGACAGAAAACCAAAATTTGTACTTGATTAAAAACTGAAACAAGTACTTTTGATTAAGATATTTTTTATTGATCTGATAACCTTATATTAAAGCACATATCTCCGATCGAATTAAAATTATTTTTCTGTGAAGCAAGGAACTAGATCCACGTCGAATTTTCAAAATTCCACTTCAATCAAAAGCTTATGCAGCTTAATTTCTTGTCCGATGTCTACATTCAAATTCCTTCCCGAAATGTAGATCAATAAAGCCTATTTGCATTATATCCTTATGCAGCACGAATGGCTATTGATATTCAAAGCCCTTCCGTAAGTAGCAACGTAACCGCTTCCAAATAAGTGATTTTTCTTTCTAATCCAACATTACTGTTCTATCGGATGGAATTTTTTTGAGTCTGACATGTTACCGATAAGTGATGGCATTTGTTACGTGGTTCCGTCCCCTCCTTCTCTTGTTTCTGTGTTGAATTTCTGACGCAGGAATGCACGATATGAAAGGAATTGGATATTAGATTTCAAGAATAAGAATATTGATCAAAAAATGGTACTTCGTCAATATACTGGAACTGAGAACACTGTGAAAAAAATTAGATCATTTTGCCATAGGGGAAATCAGCTCTCAGATTTAGAAAATTTGATAGTAATAACTAAACATCGCTGAATTCCTATATTTCTTGAACATACTAAGAAAACTCAAAAAAAATTTCCTCTTTTTATATACACACTAATACGTGATATATAAGGAAATAAAAATAAAACAGATAAGATATAAAAATGCCTATAACATTCAGATACCTTATTGAGTATGAAAAAAACTGAATGAAAGCCTGCTTATTTTGATTTTTCTGTTGAAAATTAAACAGATGTTTAAAAAAAAACATTTTTCCACCTGGAGTATCGATTTTTTTTAATTCTTCTCTATTGACAAAATGTTAAGAGAAAACTATTTGGTAATTTTTCTCTAGTTCTTATATATATGTAGAAATTTAATTAGTGGTCATTACCATTCCACGGTTATACCAAACGCATCCCGATTTCAATTTAGTTTTATTGTATTGTAATAGATGGCACCATGGGTTCTACTAATCCAAAGTGCTAAGTCACATGACCATAAGTTTGTGTAAAATGTGAGCTGTTGGCATTCGCTAGTAAAAAAAGAGGAAGGATTCTTCGTCTCCGATAACGATGAGTTTTTAATAATCTTATGCTACGCTGCAGTTAGTTTTGCGATTTGCAGACATGTTGTTAGGCTTTGTGACATCTAACTTCTAACCTTATTGTAATTAACCTTTCCTGTCTTAATTGTTAATGTCCTGTTAATTTTGTTTACTCTAAATAAATTAACTGTTTATCTTTAGACATCTTTTCTTAATCCCTAGACGCTGATCCAAATAGGATTGAATGGGCATTTTGAAGACATATATAAAGGAATTCCTTTGTAAGTAATTCTAAACTATATATTGTATTTAATTTTAGGAGTTTCCAAACGGTCGTAGAGTTCTTATATTACAACTGCCAGACATATTTTGACAAACAAGAAAACACTAATACCATATCGTTTTCTTTTCTTAATTTCATTTTTTTTTTTTTTTTTTTGTATAATGTTTAACTCTGGGGACTTATTTCCGAAATATCTCTTTTACTACATAGTTATTCCTACTATGAACATTTAATTTAAAATGATTGAAACGTTATAGAGATATATAAAACGATTTTTGAAAATATACTGGAAGTTTAAAATGTAGTACATAAATTCTTCAATCAGTAATTCTCTGAGTTTGCAAAAAACTCTTCTCAAGTTGATGGATCTAATAAGTTATTAACTAATAAATTAAACTAATGAAACTTAATCTAAATTGTCGGTGACTCTTACCCAAACGCTTTTCTTTTCTTTTTTATGAAAGAAAAAAATGATAGCTATTTTTATCGTTTCTTTTCCTTTTCCTCCCATTTTAAAACAATCATAAAAAATTAAAGTGTCTTTGACAGTAAAGTTTTCGAATATTAAGAAAATTTATGGCTACCCTTAATTACATTGGAATCTTCTTATAATGTATTTCTAAATTAATAATTCCTTTTAATGATGAGTTTTTGGGAAGTAAAGGGACTTGCGATGCTGTAAGAGTCTCATCACATTACTTTCTCAAATACACTTTATGATTGCATCTAGTTTTGTCTTATATATCTAATTTGATTTAGTTGCAGAAATTGTTTTGAGTTATTGAAGTAGGAAAATATTCCGCCAAAGAGCTCGTTTGCATATTTTAAAACTTTATTCATTCGGAAATTCATTTTTGATTTGAAACTACTGCGACTCTTTTTGTTTGTGTTTTAGGTTTCTCAGATAATTCCTTGTTTGCTAAGTTTAAGAAAACTTTTGACTACTGTCTGCATTTCGATGAGTCATTCCTTTTTCAAATTTTTTGTGCAAAACTGTCATATTTTAAATTTATCATACTTATTTCATAGAATTTGTTTAATTTCAAGTAAATGCCATAGACCTCTCTGTCTCTACTTCATTCTGTTAAAAGAAAAATTTGACAATCTATGGTAGTGCATGAAAAACTTTCAAGATTACAGATCATTCTTTTAGAAACTTTTATACCAAGCAGTACTTGAACGTAATCGAAAGAAAAAATCTTACATGTCAATTACATTCTACAAAGACTGCAAGTGAGACAGCAAGACGATATATGCAAGGAAACTAATCGTAATATTAATTAAATTCTACAAAACTTACACGTTAAATAGCTAGACAATATATGCTAGGAAAATTATCGTAATTACGTTTCACAAAACCTGTAAATGAAATTGAAAGACAGTGTATCCGATAGAAACTTTAGAAATATGAATTACAAATAGAAGTCAACAATTACGTAAGAGTCATTAAATAAATAAAAAAGTGGCACATGATCAGGATGTAAGAGACCATTTTAGAATGAATTTAACAAGCGCTAAATTAAGGTAATAATAAGGAAATTAAGATAAAAATAAGAAAATTAATTATAATTTAGATTAAGAGATATCATTTCTTATATATACACATTTTTGCATATTAAGGAAGAGGCTTTGTTCTGATGAAATTTTAATTACTAATTTCGTAAAAATGAAATAAAAGTAGAAGTGAATTTCCTTGCAACATTCTAAATAATTATTTCCATCTTCACAGGAAGCTGTCTTTTTCTCGAAGAGCATAATCATCCAATAACATAACATTATATCATTTGCCGAATGCACAAAGGTCAGCTAGCGGCAGTTCAGGTGTGATATAGTTGTAATGAAAGCACTCAAGAGCTATTCTAAGTAAGATTAAATGCTTCTTACGATCGTACAGTAATGTTGCTACCTTGCACGGTCAAGTAGAATTCCCGTTTTCAACCGATCAGTGAACCTATATGCCACTAGATAACTGAAATTAACCAGAATTTCAGTATATATACCATATATTAATTAAATAATTTAAATAGTGGCAAAATCTTAACTAATTTCTTTAAAATTGTTGTATATGATTTATAGATTGATTCCTGGCTGAGAAGTTGTGATGTAGATTCAGAAATCGAGTTTTTTTCCTAAGCATGTTTGAGCATATTTCGAAGGAAATATAAACAATCCAGGTTCAATTACGCATTGTTCTGTTTGGCTGTAATAAAATTAACTTATTTCATAATAAATAGCTTGATAGTATCTCCTTCATGCAGATTACTTATCGAATTACTTGATGCACAATATATGTCTCTTTATTGAGCATTATTTACACATTTTACCTTTCCTTCTATTTTTTTAAACAACATTATCACTTTTTAAATTTAGGTGATATATATAAATCGAAGTCGTATTTCTTAAACAGTAGAGTTTGCCACCTTCACCTTAACATCAGAGTGTTAAAGTTGTTTTTTCTGATTAGATGTCGCTAGTCATTTTTAAACCTTATTAATTATGCATTATAATATGAAGGTATTAAATACATTTGCGCTTTAACGTTCTAATCAAATAGTAAGATAAAGAACATTTTCTCCTATAAAATCGGAACACTTATCTTAATACATGTTAAATAAAAGCATACGGTTTTCATCAAAATAATTGAAATCAATATATGTAAGAAATAGCACAGAATGTCGATTTTGTGTTGTGTTTCTACATCGAAGATTTTAATATATATGACGAGTTAAATATAATTCATGGCTGACAGGTAAGGAGAAATAGGAAATGTGTCCTTTAAATTGTCCAAGGCTGTTTAAAATCCAAAAATATAGTAATTTAATTTTTTTATCATTTTCTAGTATATTTATAACTGAAAAACATCTTAAAATGCATGACCAAATTAAATAAAACTTCTATTAAGCTTTGTTCTAAAAAATATTAATATTTCTCTTACAAATGGAAAATAACTCTATATATTCCAAACATTTTCATAAATTTTTTTCTTTACATTTTTATACAAAATCTACTATCGTACAGCTTGAGACAAATAATTTTTGAAGATATGCCAACGACCTCTAAAATTAATAAAAGCGTAATGTGTGCGTGCGTGCTCGTGTGTGTGTGTGTGTGTGTTAACGCTCGACAGGCAAAATGGTGAAAATACGTAAATTAATTTGCGCTGTACAAGCACGACTGTTTGGCCCAGGACTACGAAATTTGGCTCAGGCATACCTTGGAAGTCGAAAATGTTCACTTCGAAGCGATTTGGGGGGGGGGTTAATTAATTAAAAATTAATCTGAATGCTGCCATTTTTCCGAGATAACTTCCGAAAATATTATCTTACAGAAAGGAATTTTGCACTGTTTCAAAATTTAAAAAGATTTTTTTTAATAATATTACATAAATGATCGTGAGAAATTTTTCTACATGTTGGCAATTTTTTTAAACATTTTCTCCAATTTTCAGTAATAGATAACATTGTTACCCCGATGTCCAGACCGCTTTTATTATTTCATCAGCTATCTGGTCGTGTGATTTTTTCCCCACTGTTGAAAATTAAAGAAAAATTTTGTTTAATATCTCTGTAGTTTATGAGACGGATAAAAAAATGAAGTTTATATTACACCGCGGAATTTATAGGAAAGATGAAACACACATTTATGTTGTTAATGGCGTTTTGATATCATGGAACTGTCCTCTATCAGAAAAGTTCATGTACACAATAAGCATAACTTAAGTAAGACAATTAAAATAAAACAGTGTTGTTACCAGATAATTTGAAAGAATTGTAGACATTCAGGTATATCGGAAATCAAATATAACCAGTATAACCAACTGGTCACCTATTACTATTAATCTCTATTATTACTAAATGTGAAAGAATTCTGTGATAGTTTTCCATATGCCAGACCTTTGACCTACAGCGACCCAACTTTTTATATATACTTTGGAGGATCCAAATTTCCACTTGGGAGATATTTTAATCAATTAATGAATGTTAGTTCATGCCTATTCAAACTCTACTACCCTTTCCTCTCATATAAATATAAATATAACCAAGAAATGGCACTCAAAACCACCCAAAGGCATTTGGATAAATAAAATATTAATAAAATAAATATTCTTTGTGAGAGTTGAGCATAATTTACTGTAAATTAAAGGGCAACTAGTGGAAGGAGTCTCCAAAAATTTTTCTCACTTACTCTTGCATTGAATTTGGTTACAGTAGTTATGAAATATTAACCTTCCGTGTGAATGTAGCCTTTTTTACCCAATCCATCGTGTCATCCGTGGTAAGTGTTTTGGCGATTAATCCCTCGAATGTGGCATCCGAAAATCCATTTTGAGTTTTAGACATATATTTTCCTTAATCGATTGAAACAAAAGTGTGACACAAAACTACATTTATAGTCAGAAAATCCCATATCAAATTTAATGTATTTGAGTCACTGCGTTTTTGATTTATTGCTTTTACATGTTTTTAAAAGATCAGAACAACAGCCGCTCAACACTTCATTGGATTAAATTCGCAACTTAGCATGTCTGTTTGTCTACTCTATAGATGATAAGTATGTGTAGCAAATTTTATTTATTTTGCTTTCTTCGTTCTGTTACGTTGCTAATGGATTTAATGTGCACCATTTCCTTTTACATGACGATTCTGTCGGTGGAATCGGGTCTTGAAACTGGATAGTTAGATATGAACCCTGGATAATTTGAAGACCGGAAGACCTTACCACCAAGTTACCACGGCGCTACATTGGCTGTTAAAATCTTAGAGTCAAAAGAATTATTGAAAGAAAGAATGAAAAATCATATATTTGAATGCAGATTAAAATGTTTATCAACACCATGCAAGCAAGTCGTAATTCATTTTTAATTCAATGCAAAGTATTTTTCCTACAAACAATTCATAATCTCAATTATGTGTTAATATTTAAATAAACTCAATACAGACAGCAACACTTCAAAAATAAATATCTTACTCGAAAAGTTCTTATTATAATGATTTTTTGGAATGCATTTCTTATATCATCAAAGTTCAAACGTACAATGCAAAAATTTCTTAATCTTATTACTTTTAAGTGTTACTGAGTTGTCTTTTATTATCATCCAGTGTAGTTAGTAAAATCAGTTTTAATCCTCTTATTTATTTTTAACCACAATAGGAAATTACTCTAATCTAAAAGCGATTCCTTTTATTTTCTTAGCCCTTTAGTCCGAGTTACTTAGTATAATATTAAACGTTCTTTTTCCGCATACTTACGATAGCAGATCTGGCAGAATTTCAATATGATCACACTTAGTGATGAATCAAAATAGTAGAATGCAGAGAATTTTTGAAAGGCTACTTAAAAGCATTTACTTAGTTCTTAAAAGTAATTACTGGTAAAATTCACTTTAAAAAATAGCATATTTTTTTCACACAAACTTGTTTAGTGCATTTTAGAGGGGATAGCAGTTATTGGAGGCATATTAGGTCCCAATTTATGAATCGACCTTATTGATAGTTTGATTCTAAAAATCATTAATCATTTCATTAGAAATCAACTTTGGAGATAAAACAATTTGAAACGCTTATTTAAAAAAAAAACTAATAGAAGATAAAATATTCGAAAATAGATTTTTGCTGATATCTTCTGGTTTCTTAATAGATATTTTGTTTGGAGCAGAGATACATTCAAATTTTTAATTTTTTTTTAATTTCGTGCTCTTGAAAAATACGTTTACTGCTGAAATCTCATAAAGAATACTATTTAAGAGTTTCTTTGCAGTAAAACTTCAAAGTACCAGTATTTATCAAATATAAAAATTTTATATAGTAATATGTTTTTGATTATTCCACATTTTTAAAGATTGTTTTAAAAGGATTCTAATCATTTCATTCAGATTACTATTTTCAAACTTATGAAAATGGTTATGTCTATTAAAGCCAATCAGACGTAGAAATATATTCAACTTACCGGGAAAGAAGATTTATGTTCCTTCGCCATTCCTGAAGGACAAACAGAGGACAATTATCTAACTTAAGCATTTCAAATCAATAATAAAAAAATGATGAGCTTTGGTTGTTTTTTTTTTTTTTTTGTTTCACGCAATTGTATAGATTTATTCTACAAAAATACAACATTTGAGAATCCATTGCCATAAAAGTCAAGATAAATTTCTGAAAGCAAAATGAAACAGAAATTGTTAAAAGCTCCAGTATGACCGCTATTGTCCTTATCACCTTAATACAATTTGGTTTAACGAACACTTCCACCTTCCATCATACACAACAATAAAACAATATTTAAAGTAAACATCGATGTAAAAAACAGTTTAATTTGAAGTGCATTTGAGATTTCTAACAATTTGCAGAAACAGGAAAAAACAGTTCCATGTATTGAAGTATCCATAAATCTCACAGGTGCTTTAACAGTTCTACCACTCCTTGTAGTCAATATTCAATTGCTTTGACGAATGAATAGAGCATTTGAATGGTTTGACGTAACTACAGTTTGAAATTTTCTGTATTTGAATAACTTACGATCTTGCATTGTAAATGAAAACTTATGTAATATATGTAACCCTAAAATTACTTGTACAATGTTATGTAAAAAATAACCATTTATGTTTAATTTGGTGCTATCCAATTGTGTAGTAAATGGATGTAAAATTCAAAATATTATCTGCTAAATGATGCAAGTCAAAAACTTTATGCTATTAATAATTTTTAGAAAAACTTATGCCCATTTATCCACGTTATTTTTTTCTAAAACTCTGATACAATTCACAACTGGCAATTCTTTCATATAGTCTATTGTTGCAATGGTTGCTTTTCGTAGAAACACAGATGCAGACAATCGTATATCAGATGATCATATTTAGAATAAATTTTTTGGTGAAATAATGTTTTGACTTCTGGAGAACTATCAGAAAATTATGTTCGAAATTTGAAATAAAATCGGACAAAGCAGGTTTTACAGACAGAAACGTGTTAAATAAATTATAATATTTTGAAGTAAGGCAAACACGTTACATTGAAATCTTTTTTTTTCAATTAGATACAAAGCAATTTTAGTTAAATCACTAATCAGCAATATTAATTTTATTTGCGATTTCTAATAACTTTTACAAAAGGGATTTTTTCTTAATATCAAATACCATCTAACAACTATTAAATTTAAAGATTAAACATATTTTTATAAGGCTGAAAAAGATAATTTTAAATTTTAGGGAATTAACTATCTGAAACGTTTATTTTATAAAAAGGAATTTTATTATAAAAACGAAAACATTCGAGGGTATCAGCGCGGTGGAGCCGCGACTATCCTCAATATTTTAAATTAAAATCATTATTAAAATTCTGGTTTACTAATTTATACCACAACTGTTTCCAATTTGTAAAAATAAATACATGAAAATGTATTGTGTATTAAACATAAATCATAAAAATTGCAAAATCATTGCAAAATTTCTTGTTGGATAAAGTTCAAATCAAGACTCCTGTGGAGATTCTCAGTATTAACAATGTTTAAACCATTGTTACTATACATGACTTTGGACGATGAATTTCCGCACATTTCTTTGGATGAAAGATTTTTTGTTCTATACAGTTCCAATCAGGATTCCTGAGGATATTTTCATCATCAAGAATATTTTAACCATTGTTGCTATACATAATTTTGCATCTATCTTTTCTGGTTATGAATCATCTTAGGCAAAGGAAGAAGGCTCTTGTAGATACAAACTTCAAAATGTTTTGCACGATACAGTGTATAAATGAAATGAATCATCAAACATTTCTCATCTTATTTTAGTTAAGAAGCCCAGCAAGGTTCAAAGCTCCCTAAAAGGGATCAGAATCCCGTTTAAAGGAACCTAGTATAAACACTAGTTTATCTGGAAATGTGGCGTCCAAATCGATCATTAATCACATCATTACACTGACATTTTCGAGGGGAAAGATCAATAACCCTCCTGAACTGCTAATTATAAGAGCCTGTCTTCCTGATTAAAAAGAAAGAAAAAAATGTTGTATTGCATAATTTCTTTAAATACATCTCAATCCATAGTGAATTCTTATTTTCGGTTTTTAATTGATCGGCATCTGGACTTTTGAAAAGCTTTCTGACAATATAGAATGGATAAGAAAGGATTTTTTATTATTTTCGTCAACTTCAGATATTTCGTAAACTTATATAAATATACAAAGATGCATGTAAAAAAAATTTATATCATTTATGTTAAAAAAATTAGAGTAAAATCATGACTTTTGCTGATCCTTTGGAAAAATTATTATGATTTTGTTAATTACTTATAATTTTAAAGGTATTTCTTTTGTAAATCTCAATTTGATAATAATTGACAACATGTTATGATAAAAATAAAGTCTGACATTTACAAATATATATACAGGTGGTTATCGAAATAATGGAAACAACTTAAGATTTATAATGAATCCTTTATAAGTATGGTGCAGGACCGCCTTTGGCATGTAATACAGCTTGGATTCGCCTAGGAATCGATTCATATAAGTTTTGAATAGTGTTTAGAGGAATATTTTACCATTCTTCCTGAAAATATTGTGAACATTCTGGGAGAGATGCTGGTGGAGGATATCGATTCCGTATTGAACGCTCTAAAATATATCATAACAGTTCAATTATATTGATGTCGGGTGACTGTGCGAGCCAAGGCAGATGATTGGATAAGTCTCGCTGCATGGATAGGTCCATCATCATACTGAAAAATTCTGTCTCTTGCAGGCAACAAAGTTTACATCATAGAATGGATCTGGTCAGCTAAAATTTCTCTATATTTCTCCCCAATGATCCTTCCTTTCAGGGTTACTATTGGTCCAGCAGAAAACCATGACATGGCTGCCCAGATCATGAGAGACCCATAGCCATGCTTAACAATTGGAAGGAGACAATCATCATCATATGCTTGTGCAGGTGACCTCCAAACGTGCACTCGTCTGTTGTATGGAAAAGTGTGAAACACAATGCTTCAAACCATGTTACTTTCTTCCACTTATAAATCGACCAGGTTTTGTGCCTGTAACACCACTGTACCATTTACATGTTTACCATTAACATGTGTGACAAGTGACTTGGGAATTACTACTCTACAATAAATGTTCTATTTATGAAGGTGCCTTCTAACTGTAATCGTTAAGACTGGAGAATCCAGATGGATACTGACCTCTGCGGTCACTTTTGCTGTAGTTCGATTTTTTGGCACTATAATCCTCTTCAATACCTTTCGGTCTCTTTCACCGAGCTTCTCTTTCAGCCCACTATTTTGCTTTGCCGAGATTGTCTTGCCGCGCTATGTGTACGCTGTTATGACTTTAGGCACCGTACTTTTAGAAACACCTAAGTGTGTTTCGGTCACACTTGCTCCAGCCAAACGGGCTCCCACAATTTGGCCTCATTAAAAACCTCACAGGTCCACCATTTTATGCTTTCGAAAATGTCCAGGAATTACAGAATTTCAAATACGTTTTACCCGAATATATAAATTGCTATTTATAAAAAAAACTAGTTATTATTATCATATTTTAATGCTTACGAAGTGCATTCAAAAATGTCATTTTTATTCACAGGCTTTTCCATTATTTTGACAACTACCTGTATATCGTTCGAAATATTTTAAATACCTAGCCCTATAACTAACAAATACCAGTCTTAAAATATTGAACCACAAAAAATTTTAAGGAGTAATAAATTCGTAAGCAATATTTTTATGATCTGATAATTAAAAAAATATTTACGTTATAATTTTGACACACATAAAATGAAAGGTTTATTGTTCCGTTTATAAAATGAATATATCTTCATTCAGTTGAATCATATTTGATTAAGACTTTGAAATATATTAAACCTATCTATTTATTTCTATGTGTCGCGAATACCTCATAATTATTGCGAAACATAGACCTTTTTTCCTATACTTTAACACTTACTACCATCACAAATTCATGCAAAGCAAATATATGCAGGGATAAAAATTAGTTTTCTCTGTTCTATCACTTATTGCATGTTGTACATTTCAGCTTTCGATGGGAAATATCAGAGAATAATTCCTTTGGCTAACGAAGAGAGCAATGTAGATGTTTATAAAATGTGAAATGCAGGATTGACTTATGATTATATAATAACGATCATGAGACGTTTAATCTCAATTGCTCTCTTAATCTATAACTCAAAAATTATTTGCATATAATAAAGTGGTACTTCAAACAAGCTAACCATTTATACTTAATTCGAGGTTATCCAACTGTGTAATAAATGGATGCAAAATTAAAAATATGAACTGTTAAAAACACTTTTCTATTAAGAATTTTTAAAGAAAGTCGTGCTTATTTCTCTAAATTATTTTTTAAACCTCTGATACATCCTACCACTGGCAATTCGTTCACATTGAATATTGTTTCAGTACAAACATATATGCAAAGAATCATACCAGATGAAATATAGGCTCAAATCTTCTGCGAAATAAAGTTTTGACATCTAGAGGATTGTCAAAAAGTGATGTTCGGAATTTTAAAATAAATCGAACTTAAAATGTGTAACAAATAGAAATGTATTAAATTGCACATGTGTTAATAGACATTATGTGAGTGACATCTGTTTAAGGCGGCTTTGTTGTTCTAATTAAGAGAAATAAAGAGCTTTAGATCCTATTGACGGTAATATGGCTGGCTGTAACCACTACACGCATTATCTAATTAGGTGGTTTTCTGATGTAAATAAAAACCACTTGCATAGGCATTTCAAATGAAACCTGTATAAATCAAAATATTTAGAAAATTAGACATTTGTAAAAACTGCATGCATAAATTAACACCTTGACTGCTTTGAAGGACACCGGTGACCGGCGGGCCAATATAAATTACATTGTAAGAAATTAGCGCAGAAGTCAATGTGAAAAGGAACGTGCGAGCAAAACGTCAGAAAATGATGTCTTTTAATGTCGCGGTAACTGAAACAGATCTGAATTATACATTAGGCTCTATACTGCTAAGAAAAGAAGCTATTTAAGGCCCATAGTTTTGTTTACAGTAACTAATTAAAAAGTGGCAAATCGTAATAGATTTAGGTAGATTAGGTAGATAGATCGTAATAGATTAACCAATGCTAAATTAAAACAAATTTCAAGGTTAATATTTCCTTTTGGGGGTCTATTGATGCATTAATGATATACTAAAGAATAGTAGTATATTTATTATGTATCACTATCTTGAAGTGAAGCAAAAGCATTTTAATGAATTCTATTTGTTTCAGTGTAATAGAAAATATTTTTAATCGAATCAATAATTAGTAATAACAATTTTTATTGCAAATTCTAATACCTTTTTACGAAATGGGTCTTCTTTCAACATAAAAACATAAAAAACCATCTGACAACCATTAAATTTTAAGATTAAATAAATTTTTATGAAGCAGAGAACAATAATTAGGATTATAGATAATAGTGAGTTAAGATATCTAGAATGTTTATCCTATTAATAGATTTTTTTTTCATTTAAATACAATATATAATATTAAGGTATCCGACTGGGTACGGATCCTTTTTTTCTAAATATGCTTGTTTTTATTCTATGTTTAGTTTGAATATGTAACAAAATAATAAAAAATATTTTTTAAAAAAATATTTTCATAACATTTTGAAAAAAGGGACATTTGTAGAGAAAAAACAAAAAAATTAACTGTTACGCCAACAGTTATATAGAGAAAAATTACAAGCAGATATTAAAAATATTTTAGGAGAACAATGTAATGACCAATATGCATGCTTTGAACTAAAATGTTTTGAATATATTCAATGTATGCTGAGATATGGCTAAAACAATTATATAAACAAGGATTTTTTGAAAAAAAATGTGCTCAATTTGTCTATGAATAACGGTAAAATGTTTAAAACTGCATTTATATCTTAGTTTTTAGTTCAGAGCATTGAAAATAATGTATAAAACAATTCTACAAAATTTCATAAGAATATATTCAGCACATATTGAGATACTGTGTTTCCAAAAAGTGCAAAAATTGAATTCTTCAGAAAATGCGTTTAAAGTTTTTATTTTGAAAAAAAAGCAAAATTATTATTTTTTAATATGTCTAAAACTCTCCTGATTTATAAGTTGGACCTTCCTTATATCATCCTTTACAGATTTACTCTTTCTAGTTGATCTTTTTTTTTCTGGACAGTTTTACTAATGCAGAAGAATGTCGTATTGAATCAGCTATTCCGTTATCATCAATGTTGATGAAGCCTTTCACTTGTTCTGGTTCAACAGGTACACCTAATTTTTCAAAAACTGGTGATAGACCAGTGTATCCAGAATTGTAAATCCAGACAGCAATATAAGTGTCTAAACGAAGAGTTTGCAATTCAACAAATGTTTCTTTAGGCACAACATTCCACAATACACCGTTAAAACTTTCATTGCAGTTCTGTGTTTTTCCATGCAGGCATTTCTGCAATAATTTTTGGTCACACAGTTCCATATATGCTCCTTTTATTTTATTTATAATGGTAGATGATATGCCTGGTTTCTTTTCTTGGAGTTCTACCCCTGAAAATTTGGCTCTCTGAAATTTACACCAACTATCTGGTCCTTCAGGGCACTGGCGATGCATTGGATTATTGGGGCCGGCACAACAGTGAAAAAATGAGGCAATGACGGCACTTTGCATTTTTTACAGATTTCCCACATTACTGCAAATGTCGATTCCATAATAGTTTTGTAGTCTATCAGTAAATTTGTCGGTTAACTTTCCTTTACCACTAAGCCCTTTTGTGTTCTTTTTTAGTTTACGAAGATGCCCACCAACCCATTTTTGGACATGACCAATGCACTCTTTAACAGAATTCCCACCATATACATCTTTTACAGAGTCAAAACTTTTGGAATCACCATCACCGTAATATTCACTGTATTGCAATTGTCGTAAACTTTGTGACCGTTCAAATATCCAATAGGCTCCTAATACTTCCATATTGCCAGCAGACCCTTTGTGATTAGAACATATGTGGTTGTTATGACTGTTAGTGCACCTGGAGTGTTTTGTTCGACACACTCGGCAGTACTGAGATAAGATTTCAATATCCAAACTCTTCCCAGTATCAATAGAAATTGTACTGACACAGCCATTCAATGAACTATAACCTCGACGTTGCCAAGTGCCATCAACTGAAACACTGCAGCTGATTATTTCTTGATTACTTCCCTTTTTCATGTTTCTAACTTCTTTTGCAGCTGAATTTAAATTTAGTTGAGTACATGATTTAACAGTGTCTAGAAGTATTTTTTTTTGGTGACGAAATGAACACTTTGATAAAAAAGGTAAACTGATAGTTGAACTTAGTTTCTTTCCTGCAGTATAGCCACATCCTATCAACCGTAATCCAAACACAATAAATGTGTTTATATTGTTATTTTTGTTGGTTTTGGGAGTAGATGAAAATCCTTTCATGAAAGGGCAATTTCTGCATTTCAAAAGAAAATTTGAACATAGTCCAAACTTTGAATCTTCACTGAGATGCAAACCAGTGGAGAAGCAATCAGGACATCAAAGTAGAGAAAATATATTAAATAAAATAGATAAATCAATTATGTGATTTCCTGTCAGGTCATTGGTGATATCCGCATTATGAACATCAACATAAGAAGAACAGTCAAGTTTCAATTTCGATGTACTAGCAGTAGTAACATTTGAAGTTGATGTACTCGCCTCATCACTTTGAGTAAATCTATTTCCATGGAAATTACGTTTCTTAGAACGTTTTGATCTCGTTTTCGGCATACTAAAACCAGAAACAGATTTAGATTACAGCAAAAAAGTGGTTTGAATTTAAAAAGAGCTCGTAAATAATGCATGTGAGAAGTCTGCAATAATATGGAGAAAATAAATAAACAGAACTTCAGTACAATACATTCGTTGCCAATTTTGATGAAATAAATTTTAAAATAATACCTACATATATGTATTATCAGCTATAAAAGTCCTATATTAATTATTTTAGTCATTTTTAATAACTTTTAACTCCAAAATTCTTTGACAGATCGCGATATTTATATCAACTTCCGGTTTCGAAATGCCATTTCCGGTTTCACTTTCGTCTCACTATATTAACTTAAAACGGCCGTAACTTTATTTCTAAAGAAGGTAGAATAAAAAATAAGACAGATTTAGAAAGCTAAAAGAACAGTCTTAAATATTACGCATTAAGAAGAATTTCGTTAGTTTTGTCAAATTTGATGATTTTTACCCAGTCGGATACCTTAAAATCAGGACTTAAATTATTGTAAATTATTCAAGTTCTGATTCATTGAATTAGATCTGAACTGCTTTCAATTCTATAAAAATAAATACTTAAAAATGTATTGTTTTTATTCATTAATATATGTAGGTTTGGTGAGTTTTATTCATCAGTCCACTCAGACCATCTTAATCTTTTTATTTTCTGATTAACATAGATGAATACGATGATTTTTACAAGTGGGAATTCAATGATGAAGAAGGAAATATGATGTAGTCCAAATGATCATTTCCACCTAGCGTGGTACATTGGACTTTCGTAAATGAATTCTACTACGTTAGAATTCCAGCTCCGGTCTAAAGCTTCTCGGTTGGCGAATGTCTCTTCCTCTCTCTAACTGGCTGCTATCATCAGAAGAATGCAGCGCCCTCTTGTGGAATTAATTTACCCCATATGTTAATGTTCGTTTACTTCTCAGTTGGCTTAAAAAGAAAATTCTTTCTTGTATATACTCTTTGCCATTTTTTCTTATAATAAAATCTTTTCATAAAATCTGTAAATGAGAAGCGGTTATCATAAATAATTCTGCCTAATGACTTTCGAATGATATGCAAGCTCCAGTGTTCTTATGTGTTTCAACAGCCATTATATTTAAAGAACCTGCATTTTGGAATTATATTTCGGATTTTACGTAATTATTGCATGCGTCATTAAATAAAAGAGTAGTATAATGTATCAAAAGCAGGATACTCTTTAATATAAATTATCGGTTAATATTGACTCATTTTAGAATTTTAACTAGGACAACCACATATACTCACACTCATAAACAAAGAGAAAGACAAAAAAAGGTAACTGATATCAGCTGTGTCACATTTCAGGTCATTTTTTTTTTTTAATTTTGAGAGGACATATTGGTTTATTTTATTTGTGTAGAATGTGCACGTTTGGAATGTGAAATGTACAGTGAAACAGTGACAAAACAAAATGTCGAAAATGAAATTGTTTGAAATTTTAAAATTCTTAAGAATACCTTATTTATTATTAAAGTTGTAGCACCTCTTTTTCCCCTTGAGCAGAGAGCGCCCCCTTGTGGCGTTTTACAGAAGACAAGCAGTTGAACGGTTGACCTGCATCCTCAGGACGACATTTTCCCTATGCGCTAATTTTATGTTTAGAAACTATTTTATTCTTCAAATTAGAAAAGAGGTTATCGTCAGTCTTGTTGTTTCTTTCCTTCCTGCTTTTTTTTTTAATAAATCTTGTGTTAATCGATCCACAAAAACATAGTTAGAATTAAAAATAGATTGAATTATGATATTTTTTCGGAATTAGGTGGAAAATTAGTTAAAGTTTTAATGGCTTATTTATTGCTTTGCCATGGTAACCATGTAATTGTTTTTCCTATTTATTTTCTTTCACTTTGTACATTCATTACTGATTTTCGGTGTATTTCTCAATTCTATCTAAAAGACTTTCTTAAATTATGGGAAAAAATCCCACGAATTTCCTTCAAAACTTGTACATGATTGAAAACAAACTTTTGCTTTTAATTTAAATATTTTTTTTAGTTAAAAATGTTTATTTATCTAACAGCCTTATATTTAAACGCATATATTCAATCGATTTAAAATCAATTTTCTGTGGAACATAAAAATCATCGAATCTTCAATACTTTTCGATCAAAACTTATGCAGCTTAATTTACTGTCCAATATCTGCCTTCAAAACGCTTGTCCGATTTCTAGCGGATCAATATGGTCTATCTGCATTATAGCTTTATCCAACAACCAACAGTTATTGATACTCAAAAAGTACAAACATAACCGCTTCCAAAGAAGTGATTCTTATTCAATGCAACATTGCCATCCTATAGGATGGAATTTCCTGTCGTTGACAGGTTACCAATAAGTGATGGCATCTGTTACGTCCACTTAAGTTTTTTTTTTTCTTTCTTTCTTTCTTTCTTCTTATGTACAACTTGTGGCGTATGAATAAAGTGTAAAGGAAGGAATGAGATATTTGGTTTCAAGGAAGAAAAAAAAAAGGATAATAGGCTTATCGATCGACAAGTGGTACCTGGTCATAGTATTGGAACGGTAGACACTAGAATGAAATTAGATCAGTTACCTACTAAAGAAATACTTTGATGGCAATATTGATGCGTTATTATATTTAAAAAGTACCAGGAAGATCGAGATTCGCTTTTTATTTTTTTAAATCATGTTTATTCGGAGAAAATATTAAGATACAAATCAAATTCCGAGTACCTATGAATATTTCTCAATCTTACCCTTATATGAAAGGGCCATTTAAATAAAATAAATCATAAATATACTGAGTTTAACATGTTGTTCGAATTGGTAAACAAAATAATTGCATTGTAGCTACTGAATACGCCCGAACGTATCCGTAGTCGGAAAATGTCAAACAGCGCCATCTCTCAAAGTTTTGAGATACCATTAGATTATCATCTAACTGCAAGAATGCAAATAAAGCAAAAATTTACGAGATGTCGCTATATAACATTGTCAGCATGAGAGCAGATAGAAAAAGAACTTCTAATAGTAAGTTATAAAATATACGTTTGTTGTGTTTAAAATAGCATTTTTGCACGGCATACATCTATAAATATAAACTTAAAAAGCAAAACCCTATTTAAATATAAAACTTGATCCAAATCATTTGACCCGTCACCGTGATATACGAAATGAATTTATATACATACAAGTATTGCTTATTTAAATTTGCATGACACAGGAATTCAGCTAAGAGAAATCAAACGTCCATTTAAATATATGCAAATATTTGTTAAAATGAAATAAAATATTTTAAAAAAATGATACATATTAAAAATGATGATAATATCCAGTTTGCTAATAGCATAATTTATAATTGCAGTAATTATAAATAATACCAGTAATTTATCATTCCAGTAATTATAAATAATACCAGCAATTATAAATAATACCAGCAATTTATCATTCTATAGTACTATATGACACTAATATCCTATAGTGACATTTATTACTATATGGCATTGTTCTTATCTAAAACCTTATCTAAATATAAAATTTGATCCAAATTTTTTACCTTTTCCCGAGATATACGAAATAAATGTATATGTTAGAGTGGAAACCCGAAATCAGTCAAAACGCGAATTAACTAGGGTAAACGCGTTTTAACTGACAGCGCTAGGAATCGTTTTAACAAATAAATCTAACTAAGGAAATTAATCTAAATTGTCGATGGCACTTACTCAATGGCTTTTCTTACTTTTATTTATTTGTTTAATTATTTTTGTGAAGAGAAAATCGATAAAAATGATACTTGAATTGTCTGCTTTTCTTTTCCTTCCATCTTCAAGTAATCATAACATATTAAAGTGTCTTGGCAGTAATGTTTTTCAAGTATTCAAGAACTTCACGGCTACCCTCAAGTGCATCGGAGTCTTCTTCTAGTTTAAACATATTTCTTCATTAACAATTACTTTTAATGATGAGTTTGTGGAAAAACAGGGATTTGAGATGCTGTGAGAGTCTTGTCACTTTATATTCTCAATTACGTTCCGTGATGACATCTTCCTTCGTCTTTTACATCGCCTGATTATAGTTTCAGAAAATTCTTTATTGCTATTGTAGTAGGAAAATTTACAATCAGATATTTCGTTTGCATATTTCAAAAACGTATTCGTTCAGAAAAGACTTTTCTGATTTAAAACTACTGAGACATTTTTTTTATCAAATAATTAATTGTTTGCTAAGTTTAATAAAATTTCTGACTACTGCCAGCATTTCAATGACAAATCCCTTTTAAAAACTCTTTGGTTTTCAAATTTTAATCTTATCATACATTATATATGAAAAAATTAAACTTCCATCTTTTAATCTTATCATATATATTTTATAGAAATTATTTAATTTCAATTAAATTATACTCTCAGATTGCGCTCTCATCTTTATCCTGTTGAAAGAAATATTCTACAAACTAAGATGGTATATGAAAATCTTTCGATTTTAGATATTCTTATAAAATATCTTATACGAAACTTCAGTACATTAAAGTAATCATAAGAAAAATAATCGCACATATTAATTACATTCCACGAAACCTGAAAATGAAAATGTAAGACAATGTATCTCAGATTATTTATTTATTTGGAGGAACATGAAAGCAAAACAGGATCAGTCAATTTTTAAGTATTTTCTAATGATACACAACGCTTTATTGGAATTACATTTATTCAGAATTGCAAACTTTGTTGTAAGAATCTCGCTGCTAAAATAGTATTACCGAGAAAGTAATAGGGGGCATTATCATATGTCCTTTACAGTAACCATGGATTTCACTGAACTAATTTGGAATAGCGATACTTGCAAATAATTTATTCACAAAATAAAATAAAAGCTACTCAAGAGGACGGAATATCAATGTCATTTGAACTTCGATTTATTTCATCCCGGGAGGCATAATTTTTTCAAGAAACCAACGATGATAAAACATTTGTCAGTCTACATCGAAAGACAAAAGAAAAAAGAGACCGCCTATTTTCCCTTCAGTGATTTTACTATGAGATTTTGATAAGGATTTATTTGACACATGTCACCTGATTAAAGAGATTAAGTATCTTTAAAAGAATGTTTTGTGCATTAGTCATTTTCATCCCTAGGAGTGTGAGAGAATATTGAAGTCAACAATTATATAGAGTGCCTGTAGAAGTAATCAAATAAAAAAGGTGGAATTGGATCAGGAAATAAGAGACCATTTTAGAATGAAGATAACATTGGCTAAATTAAGGAAATTAATTAGGATTTAAAATATATTAAGAGATATCATTTACTTCATTTTATTCCAGGGAACCGTAAAGGATTCCGATACTGACAACCTATATATTTTGTTTGTATTTTATTCTTTTTGAAATTAAATAATTTTTTGTTCAAAATTTAATTACATCTTGCCTTTAGACTAAATTAACATATTGACATAAGAAAATGCCACTTTAAATGAAAAAATATTACTTTTGAGGGACTTAATCCTGAAAAATCGTGAGATTTCACAAACTTGCAATACTTTTGACCAGAAGTGTAAATTTATTTAACATTTTTGCCTATTAAGTAAAATGCATAACGAATATTATGTACGAATGAAATGTTAATTACTAATTCTGTAAAAAAGGAGCAAAAGTAGAAATGAATTTACTTGCAACTCCTAAATGATTATTCCCATTTTTACAGATAACTATCTTTCTTCAGAAAAGCACCATCATACAAATGCATATCATTAAATCGTTTGTCGATAGCAAAAGGTCAGCTAGCAGTAAATGAGGTTTGTTATAGATATCAGGAATACACTTAATAACTACGATTAATTCTGGCTCGTAATCGTACAGTAACGTTGCCGTAGAAAGCTGTCATGAAGAATTGCCGTTTTGAAGCGGTCAGTGAACCTGTATGCCACTAGATAACCAAAAGTTTATTCAAATTCAGTATTTTACATTAATTTAGTATTTAAATAATTTAAATAGTGGTAAAAAATTATTTATTCCTTTTGAATTTGATGTGAGTAAACTATTGATTCACTGCTAGCTGAAAAGTTGAGATACAGAATCTCGAATCTAGATTTTTTTTTTCTAAGCGTGTTTGAGTATGTTTAGAAGGAAATATATACATTAGAGAGTGTTTCCCCTTATTCTGTTTGTCAATATTAACAAAATAAACTTTTTCGTAATTTGTAGCTTGATAGTACCATATTAATAGACACTTTAATTGGAGCAGAGATACATACAACTTAAGAATTCTGTGCCCTTCAAAACTTCTTTTATTGCAAGAATCTCTCAAGCATCACCAATTAAAATATTCCTGCTGTACAAATAAAAATAGCAGGATTTATCAGATATAAAAATGTTATACAATACATTTTTCATTATTCAGCATTTCCATAGATTGTTTTGAGGTGTGACTACGTTCCGATTACTGTTTTCCAACTTATTCAAATAGTTATGTCTATTAAATCTCAATCAGACATAGAAATATGTTCAACTTAACGGGAAGGCTGGAAAATTTATGTTCATGAAGTATAAACAGACATTTCAAGTTTTAAGCACTAATGCCTATGCTGGAACAAAAAAATCATCAACTTTCAAGAAACGTCAAACTTGTGAGAAAAATGACTTGCAATCTAGAAATTTACCGAATTCGTTAAGCTTCAAAAATATCCAAAATAAGAATGGCAAAGTTTCCAATCCATAGTAAAAAAGACAAGTCGTTTTTTTTTTTCAGGCAACCATATAAATTTATTTTGCCAAAATACAATAATGCAGAAATCACTGCCATAATCATCAATATAAGTTTGTGAAAGCTAAATAAAAAGGAAATTGTTAAAAGCTCCAGTGTGACCGCTAAAAGTTGGGACTTTCGATCCCACTTGCTCCAGCTAGACGGGCTTCTACAATTTGGAAAGTTCCGGCATTTTATGGATTTTGAAAAAAATCCAAGAATTACAGAGCTTCAATAAAATGACATAGTTCATGGAGCTCCTAGCCCCAATCGGGGGTTGAATCTCCGGTAGATGAAAAATTTGCAAGAGGCGTAGATTTCAATAATTGGCACGATCTTCTTCGAAAGTCCATAAATTTTCTTATATAGTACTAGCAGGAAAGGTGGTGGGAAGAGCATATTGAAAGAACTTCAATAAAGCTAACACACACTACCAGAATATATGCATTGCACTTTATGAAAAGTAACTCGAGGCTATTATTATATTTTAAAGCTTACGAAGCGCATTCAAAAAAGTCACTTTTATACACAGGCTTTTCCATTATTTTGATAATCACCTGTATCTCACGATTGTTAATAGACATTAAATGGGTTTTTGAGGCTTTATTGTTTTAAGTGAGAGAAATCAAGAATTTTAGATTCTATAGATGCTAATATGACCGACTAAAAAGAGACGAGTGGCTATAAGAATCTTCGCACATTACTTTCTCAATTACACTTTATGATTGCATATTCTTTCTTCTTATATATCTCATTAGATTTCAGATGATTCTTTGAAGTTATTGAAGTAAGAAAATATACCATCAGATAGTTTATTTGCATATTTCAAAAACTTATTCATTCAGAAAAGATATTTTCAATAAGAACTATTGACACAATGTTTATATCACATCAGATAATTAATTGTTTTCTAAGTTTTAGAAAAAATTTTGACTACTGCCTGCATTTCAATGACTAATTTCTCTTTCAAACTTTTTTGTGTTCAAACTTTCATCTTATCCCACTTCATATATGATAAGATTAAACTGTCATGTTTTAATCTTATCATATATATTTTATAGAAATTAATTAAATTTCAATTTCAGATTCAATTCAATGTTTCAGATTTCGTCCTTTTCTTTATCCTGTTGAAAGAAATATTTGACAATCTAAGACGATATATGAAAATCTTTCGAATTTAGATATTATAAAATATCTTAAACCAAGTAGTACATGAAAGTAATCATAAGAAAAAAAATCGTATATATTATATTTCACGAACACTGCTAGTGAAATAGCAAGTCAAAATATTCCAGATTATTTATTTCGAGGAACAAGAACGCAAAGCAGGTTTAATAAGTTTCTAATGATTTTATTGAAATTATATTTAAGCAACGTTTTATTGAAATTATATTTATTCAGAATTGCAAACTTTGTTGTCAAAATCTCATTGCTTAGATAATATTACCGGGAAAGTAATAGGAGGCATTAGCATGCGTGCTTTACAGTACCCATGGATTTCCCTGGACTAATTTGGAATAGCGATACTTGCGAATAATTTATTCACAAAATAAAATAAAAGCTACTCAAGAGGACGGAATATCAATGTCATTTGAACTTCAATTTATTTCATCTCGGGAGGCATAATTTTTTCAAGAAACCAACGATGATAAAACATGTGGCAGTCTACATCGAAAGACAAAAGAAAAAGAGACCGCCTATTTTCCCTTCAGTGATTTTACTATGAGATTTTGATAAGGATTTATTTGACACATGTCACCTGATTAAAGAGATTAAATATCTTTAAAAGAATGTTTTGTGCATTAGTCATTTTCATCCCTTGGAGTGTGAGAAAATATTGAAGTCAACAATTATATAAAATGCTTGTAGAAGTAATCATAAAAAAGTGGAACATTATCAGAATGTAAGAGATTATTTTAGAATGAAGTTAACATGGTGAAAATTAAGATAAAAAAAAGGAAATTAATTAGGATTTAATTTAGATTAAGAGATATCATTACATACAATCATAACATTTTTGCATATTAAGAAAAAGGCATAACGAACGCTGTGTTGGAAGGAAATTTTAACTACTAATTTTTTAAAAATGCAACACAATCTGGTGTGAATTTCCTTGCAACACCCAAATAATTATTTCCATCATCACTCGAAACTACCCTTTTTCGAAGAGCATCATCATCCAACTGCATAACATTAAATCATTTGTAGGAAGCAAAAGGTCAACTAGCGTCAGTTGAGTTTTGATATAGGTACCATAAAACCATCGAGGGCTACGTTTAATTCTATCTCGAGATCGTACAGTAACATTGCCGCAGTGCACCGTCAAGAAGAATTGCCATTTTGAAGCTGTCAATGAACTTGTATGCCACCAACTATCCCATAGGGTTAGTAGATATTCAATCTATATATCTTACAGTAATTAAATAATTGATATAGTGGTAAAAAGGTAATAATTACGTTAGAATTGATTATAAATAATCTATAGAATGTTAGCCGAGAAATTGTGATATATAACGTTGAATTTAGGTTTTTTTTTCCCTGTTCATGTTTGAATATATTTGGATGGAAATATAGACATGTCAGTTTTAGTTTCTCCTTATTCCGTTTATTTATATTGACAAAATCAATTTATCTGACAAGTAATTGCTGAATAGTAAATCTTCCATGTACAGTGTTAGTAGGAAATGTGTTACCCCCTTCAGAGGGCTCTAAAATGCCTTTTATTGGTCAATATAAGATAAAATTTGAACTACAGATTATTCAAAAGATGCGCTTTAAATAAATTAATTACTAAAATGCAGTATAAAAATTCACCAATAGATGGCACTGCAAAACAAATGGCATTTATTTGCAGATATTGAAAATTTGAAACATAATTGACGTTTCAGCGCATATCTGTTACCATTTTTCTTTGAATAAAAAGGCGAATTCTGCACAAACAGATTTTTCTATGTTCATCATGCCTACATTGCAAGAAAAAGCACTATTGGTAAAATTGTTCTACCAGAACCAATAAAACTCCGTTGCAGGTCTAAAGGAATTTCGTCGTACAGAAATTTGAAAAAACTGGGCAGCTTGGCATTCTTCCAGGTAGAGGACGAAAAAAAATCCCGTCTTCCAGCGTCGAAAATGTTGCGACCGCGCTCGTTGAAGGCAGCAGTCAGTCGCCGCACAGTAGTATAAGTTTTCGAAGAGAATGACAGTTTGACAAACCGGTCAATGCAAGGATGGACAATGCTAAAGATAGCAGTCGGCCACTACAAATCCTGTCGATACTGCTACGTTCAGTGGTGGCGGAGTGGTCGGCTGTACGCAAGAAGAAGCAAGTAGGATAAGTTTGCCAGTTATTTCCATTGTTCTGGATATGTTGTTTTCAACTGTATGAAAAATCGTACGAAAGATTTTGAATTTTTATCCATACAAAATCAGGTCTGTGCCCCTGTTGCAGGACGGGGACTTAGAGCTCCGTAAATGTTTTGCACTTCAGTTCCTTGCTCGAATGGTGGTTGACACAACTTGGACATGGAACATTCTCTGGAATAATGAGGCCAACTTTTGCCTCAATGGGAAGTAAACATCCATAACTGTCGATTCCGAGTAGACGAAAACCCTCACGATATCGAAGAACAACCCTTTCATCATGAAAAAGTGACAGTATAATGTGGTTTTACAGCTACCTTTATGATTGGACCGTATTTCTTTAAAGATATAACTTCAAATGGAATCGAAATCTGTTCCGTCACAGGACAACTGTACCATGATATGCTGAGGGATATTCTAATCCGAGCTCTTCTACAGAGTGGATGTCTTCAAGACATTTTCTTGCAGGATGGTGCCCCATATCATGTTGATCGTCGTGTAAAGCGATTGTTAATACAGCAGAATTAAGAGTTATCAGCCATCACTTCCCAATAGCATGGCCTCCTCGCTTACCAGACATCACTCCTTGTGACTTTGGGTTGTGGGGGAAGGAAAATATCTACCGTCAGAGCCCATCATCTCTACCAGATCTGAAGGAAAACATTCGGTGCCATATTCTTAAGATTACGGCAGACTCACTCCGGTCATCTATAGAAAATATGGCTCTCCGATTCGATTATATTGTTGAAAATAAAGGAGGACATAGTGAGCAATTTTAATTTTGCTTTATTTAACAATTATAAACCATATTTAAACGTTTTATGTGTATTACACTGCCACCTAGCGGTAAAGTTTTGTGCTATTTTTTTTTCATTTAATAAATGTAATGCGCGCCAACTCAATAATCTGTAGTTCAATTTGTATCAATAGAACGCATTTTAGAACTCTCTAAAGTGGGTAACTTATTTCTTGCTAACCCTGTATTTAAGCATATATCTTCAATCGATTTAAAATCAATTTTCTGTGAAGCATGAGACTAGATCCTTTGAAATCTTCAATATTTTTCAACCGAAACTTTTGAAGCTTAATTTATTGTCCAATATCTACATTCAAAAAGCTTCCCCGCATTCCAGTAGATCAATAAAGTCAATCTGCATTATAGTTTTATCCAACAACCAACGGTTATTGATACTCAAAACCCTTATTAAGTACAACCATCACCGTTTACAAAGAAGTGATTCTTATCCAATGCAACATTGCCATTCAATCTGATGGAATTTCCTGGCGCTGACAGGTTGCCGATAAGTGATGGCATTTGTTACAACTACTTGCTTCCTTTTTCTCTATGAAGAACTTCTGACGCATGAATGCAGTGTACGGAAGGAAGGGGATATTTGGTTTCAAGGAAGAAAAGAAGGAACATAGATGCATCGATCGACAAGTGGTACTTGATTACAATATCGGAATGGAGGAAAAGGAAAAAAATTAGACCATTTATCCATTAGGAAAATAAGTTGCCAGATTTAGAAAATTTGATAGAATAATAATGACACACGTCATATTAAAAATGTGCAAGGAAGAACGAGTTTCCTTTTTTTATTATTTATTTTTTGTAAATTTATGTTTTTTTCGGAGAAAATATTTAGGTGCAAATCACATAATGAGTGCATGCGTATATTTTTCAATCTTACCTACATATGAACAAATCATTTCAATAAAGAAAATCAATATTGCACTTAATTTGACATGTTATTCCAATTGTTAATATAATAATCGCATTGTTGCTATCCGATGTGAGCCAAACGTATTCGTTTCATTTTCGGAAAACATCATAGAGCACCATCACAAAATTTTGAGGTGCCAGCAGGTTATCATCCTATTGCAAGCATGCAAGTACCAAAAAAATTTACGAGATGGTACTATATGACATTGTCAGAATAAGAGCAGGTAAAAAATAAAAAAGGCTCTAACATTCAGTTATTTAAAAAAATTCTGTGAAAAATCGCATTTTTTTAAAAAAAATGTTCAAGATTTTTTTATTTATATAGGAAACCTATATAGATAAACTTAAAAAGTAAAACCTTATCTAAATATAAAATTTGATCCAAATCGTTGAAGTCGTTTTCCGAGATACAAGAAATAAATTTTTATATATACAAAAATTGATCGTTGAATGTTATATCATACAGAAATTCAGCTAAGAGAAATCAAACTTCCATTTATATACAGAGTGGTTATAAGTAAAGTTACCCTGTTTATACCTACGTAGTGGAAGAATGTCAAAGAAACTTGATACTTCGGTTGTATAGATCATGGGGGAAAAAAATCTGCAATAAAAAAATTTAGTTCAAATTTCAACCGCCAGATGAGAATGCGGCGCATGAAAAACTAAAAACACAATTTGGAACTTAAAAACTTTATTTAATTACAATATATGTTCAATGTGCATTCCATTTTCATCAAGCATGTTTAAAGCGTGTTATGGCGTGTTCAACAATTGGCACGAAGGGTTTCTCGATCAATTTCAGCAACATGATGTGTTATATTTTCTTCCAGTCCATGCAGATTCCGAATGCTTCCTCCATAGGCATGATCTTTCAGGAATCCCCACAACCAGAAATCACAGGGATTCAAGTCCAGTAAAAGCTGAGGTCAGGCAGTTGGAAAACTTCTTAAAATTACCCATTGATCTTCAAAGTGGACACGAAGCAATGCCGTCACTGGTCGAGCAATGTGAGGTGGTGCACTATTTTGCATAAAGACAGTAGTCACTAAACATTCTCGTTCTTGTAACGCGGGAATGACTTGCTGCTGAAGAAGGTCGGGGTAACGGGCACCCGTAACGGAACACCTTTGAGGGCCATGAGGAGTGTTATCCTAAAAAAATGGAACCAAGAATGAAATCAGCAGTAAAACCACACCATACAGTAATGTAATCAGGATATAGAGACTGTTCATGCACATCATTAAGACTTGCAGTTCCCCATATGGGACAGTTCTGAGTATTAACTGCTACGCCTAGGGTAAAATGAGATTCGTCCGACGATAAAATATTCAAGGGCCATGAATTGACAAAGGCTATTCTGGCTAAAAAAATTATAGCAAATTGATTTCGTTTCTCCGGCTCTGCAGGGTTCAGCGCTTGCACATGATGGATCTTGTATACCACTTTACAATGGGTCGAACAACCTTTTGTACTGTAGACCAAGGGAGGGACAAATCCCATGCCACCACTTGAGCACTTGATGAAGAAAAGTGTGAATCAGACACTCTTTCGACCACGGTCAGAGCGACTTCTTCAGCAGTTTCATTTGAAATACGTTTCCTTTCTCTTCCTTGTACCACACCCAACTCTCCAGTCTCATTTAATAATAATATTTTTCAAAGCCTGCCTGCACATAGGCCCTTTCCGTAAGTCTTTCAAGCGCCGATATTCTCGCAGTGCAGCTGAAAAATTACTGCTGTTCTGATAAAACAATTTTATCAGTAAAGCTCTTCCTTTCTTCTCTAATGTCATGGCGAAGAATGATTTTGCGACACTTTTTAAACTACTCTAAATTTGCATAACGGCCTTTGTCGTACATGAAAACTGCCATCTATCGGCCAAAATTTAAACTATTTTTATTGCAGATTTCTTTTCCCCATGATCCATACAACCTAAATATCAAGTTTCTTCGACATCCATCCACTAGAGCGGACAAGATGTAGGTCAAAACATGGTATCTTTAATTATAACCACCCTGTATATATACAAATATATGTTAAAATGGAATAAAATATTTCTTTAAAAATGACCGACTGTAAAAATAATGATAATATCCCATTTCCTTATTCAATAGGGGGGGAATTGGAAATAGACCTGCTAATAGTAATATTTTCTAATGTCAAAATCGTTTCTTTCCCTGAACCAACGATTTTCGTAGTGTTCTCATATTACTACTCCCGCAGATATTTTAACAAGAAAAGACAAAGGTCATACAGGTTTTTTTTCTTTTTTTTTTATGATTTCACCACTGATGACTTGTTTCCCAAATCTAACAACTCATCAATTTTTCTATATATCTATTCATATCAACAGTTAATGAAAAAGAAAAACGACTTTTGGGAAATATTCTGAAAGATCACCAAAATATAGTTAGTAGATTCTTCAATCAATGACTCTCAACTTAATTTGCAAAACTATCGTCTTAAGTTGATTATTCTAATAAGTTATTAACTAATAAAAATACTAATTAAACTTAATCTGATGTTTCGATGACTTTCACTCATAAACGCCTTGCTGCAGGCATCCTACCAAAATTTTCAGTTTGCTTATTTATTATAGACCTAATTTTAAGAATTTAAAAAAAGTGGTGCTTTTGAATTCTTTTTTTTCCTTGAGTAGAGTGAATTTGTATTAAACTGATTACTGGGATGAGAGATTGTAATATAGTATTTTAAACCAAGATTTTCTCCCAATCCTGCCTGAGTATATTTGGAAGGAAATATAGCCATTCCAGATATAGTTTCTTATTTTATTAGTCTACATTACAATAACAGCTTATATCACAAGCAATTACTCTATAATAACTCTTCCATATAGATCAATTAATGAAAAATTAATGAATTCACAGGTTCGGCAACTTTTAAATCTATTTAAAATGATTTAAACCTATTACCATTTCTTTTATTTTAAATCATCACAGTGTACTTGGTTCCCAGATTCATTTTAACATTCGAGTATGTTAATGTTATCCAATCTCACTAGATGTCGCTCACTGTCACTTAAGGATAACAATTACAGTACATTATTAGAGAAAAAATTTATGTATGAAATAGACATGTGCTTTAACTTTCGTTCCTAAAAATGCAGAAAAATTGTTTTCACCTTCAATAAATTTAATGTCCCAACATATATTTCAATAATCGATGTATCGAAACGGAAGGTTTTCATGAAAATAACTAAAATCAATCTAATGTAAGAAGTAGCAAAAATGTCGAATTAATTTTGTGTTTCGATCATCAAAAGCACTAATGATTTTAAAGAATTGTTTACGATTCATAGCTGATAGGCTAGGAAAATCATGGACTGCATCATTTAAAAAAATCCAGGCTTGAATTAATACAATGCGTATAGAAAAAAATCTGTAGATATTAGGATAGATGCTGTATTTAGAAAACCTATTTACAAAAGTTATCTTTAAGAAAAAAGGCAGCAGTTTTTAAAAAATAAAAAAATCCCTGGATTTAAATTAACACGTTGAGGACCATAATCACGTATATGTAATCACTCGAGTCTCTCTTCAACGGCCTGCGGTTCTAATAAGCGATGAATCTTTCCGTCTCTATGGGCCCACGATCAGGCCGTCGCGATTTCTATTTGGAAAGTTTTATTTAAATTTTAAAAAAACACTAGATGGTGGTTCTGACTGAAATTAGATGCTTTACTGAGTGCCAGTGAAAACACTTTTACTCAGTATGACTGTGACTGTGGAACCTGATGAGGAACCCTGAGAAATTTTGCGAAAAAGCGTATTATGTGTGGTCATGAGACCGGATGACAAATGGGAGGTGTGGAGGTGACAACTAGTGGACGGTAATAAAATGAGTGATGGGGTGCAAGTTGCATGGCGGACAGAGGCAAAAGAGTTACGGAGGTTTAAGTGGAAGGGACCATTTGGTGGTGGCATATTGGTAGTAATACTTGCTGCTGCAGTGGGCAAATTCTGTTTGTTGAGCAATGTTGGGATTGGGGTGATCCTTAATACTTTGGAAGAAGCTCCTGGAAAGTTTGGTGACGTAGTTTTCTATTGATTCAATTTTGAGGTTATTGTGGATTACATCATTGCGAACAAACCAAGGTGCATTAGTGATAATTCGTAGTAGCTTCTGTAGAATTTGAATTTTGTTGCGATGCGTTTTCGCTGCGAGCCCCCAGATCGGGGCTGAATACGTGAGGATGGGCCTGAGAACAGTCTTGAAAAGACGAACTTTGTTGTTGAGGGAAAGTGGGGAGTGGCTACCAATAAGAGGGATGATGTTGTGGACCTTTGCCCAGAATTTGTCGGCGTTGTATGTAACGTGATTTTTAAAAGTGAGTTTGGAGTCGAGGAATTTAACTTTCGTGTCACAAGAAAGATTATCATCGAAGAAGGTAAGCTGTTGGTAAGATTTTTTGGTATGACCTTTGCGGAATAAGATGGCGTGAGTTTTATCTGCATTAATGGAAACACGCCAGCGTGTGCACCACTCTTCAATTTTGATTAATGCACCTTTATAGTTGCTTGATGACAAATTTTGGTGTGGCACCTTGAATAAGAATTGCGGTGTCATCTGCGAAAAGGCAATTCATGACTGGATCAGATTTGGGAAAATGAGCATCGAAGATGCAGTAAAGCAGAGGGCTAAGGGCGTTGCCTTGAGGAGTACCGGCTTGGATGAACCCAGTCTCAGAGAGGTAATGTTGATTTTTGACTTGGAAGGTACGATTGGAGAGGAATTTAGAAATTATTGCCGTGAGATAATAAGGAAATTTTAGTTTAATAAGCTTGTAGATGAGACCATCGTGCCACATTCTATCGAAAGCCCTTCCTCACATCCAGAAGAACACCTCCAGTAATGAGTTATGCATTGAATCCTTCACAAATGGTGTTGGTCACCCTAAGGAGTTGGTGAACACAGTTGTGGTTTTTTCTGAACCCGAACTGATCATCAGGGATTATGCTATTATTATTGCGGAACTCTGAGTCTGGCGAGGAGAATTTTTTCAAAAATTTTGCCAATGTTGCTGAGTAGGCTGATTGGAGGATATGAGCCTGGGAGCTTTGGATTCTGGTTGGGTTTCGGGAACATTAGAACATGTGCAATTTTCCAGACAGTTGCGAAATAGTTGAGTTGCAAACATCTATTGAAAATTTTTGTAAGGTGGGTGACTGCATTTAAGGTGAGCATCTTAATGGCTTTGTTGGGAATTCCGTCGGGGCTGGTAGCTTTTTTAACATTCAGTTTCTTGATAAGATCAAAGACTTCCTTAGGAGAGGTGAGTTTTGCATTTGAGGGCGGTGGTGGAATATTAAAATAGTCGTTAACTGAAATTTTGACACGTCGGATTTGTTGATTGCAGTAGGGTTCAGGATTAACCTGGAAGGAGTTTTCAAGTGAATGGAGAAAGGCATTGGCCTTGCCCAGCGGGGTGTACTTAAGCCCATCAGAGTCAAGAATCGGTGGCAGAGCGAAGAACTTTGTGAGTTTCCGGTTGAACTCGAACAGAGAGTTGTCTTCCGGATTGAGGCTTTCCAGGAGTTCTTTCCAAGAGTTGTTGTCATATTCATTAATATCTTCCCTGATTTCATTTTGTAGTTTGGTGTACAGAAGTTTGTATGGCGGATAGAAGGTGAGCTGCCAGAATTTGCGCCATCTATTTTTAAGTTTGATTTTGTCCACAATGTCAGGAGGGAGTTTTCTAGGACCTTTAATAATTTTTGCTTTGGAAGCTTGGTTTACCGCAGTGACTATTGAGGCCTTGATTTTGTTAATTGCAACATCTATATCTTGAGTTGTTTCGAGGAGGGAGTTGCCTGGGATGGAATTGTGAATAATGGTTGAAAAAACCGACCAGTTTGTTGTTTTGATAGTTTTAGGAACTGCAGAGAGGTTTATGTTGATGTCAATTTCGAAGAGAACAGGGTTATGATAGAGGTCATTAAGAGAGGTACCGGTGCCGGAAGCAATATTGTATATTATCCCAAAGTCCCAAGTGCTCGAGGACGGGGCATTTATTGGAAAGGGGGTGGGTTCCAGAGGAGCTATAAGGATAAGATTGTTTGAAGCAATGAAGTTGTGGATGATGACACCGTTGCTGTTTGAGCGACCAGAGATGGTGGTGACTGACTGACATTAGATTCTTTGTTGAGTGCCAGTGAAAAACACTTCTACTCAGTATGATTATGACTGTGGAACCTGACGGGGAACCCTGAGAATTTTTAGCGAGAAGGCAAATTAGGTGAGGTCATGAGACCGGATGAAATATGGTAAGTGTGAGGGTGAAAACTTGTGATTGGTAATAAAAGAGTGAGGGCTTGCAAGCATAAAGTAGAAGAGAGACAAATGAATTACGGTGGTTTGAGCGGAAGAGACCATTTGGTGGTGGCATATGGATAATTGTACTTGCTGTTGCAGTTGGTGAAAATTGTTTGTTGAGCGATGTTAGGATTGGGATGATCTTGAATGCTTTGGACGAAGCTCCTGGAAAGTTTCGTGACGAAGTTTTCAATTGGTTCTATTTTGAGGTCATTGTGAATGACATCATTGCGGACATACCAAGGTGCATTAATGATTATTCGTAAAAGCTTATTCTGTAGAATTTGAATTTTCTTGCGGTGAGTTTTTGCTGCGAGCCCCCAAATCGGGGCTGCATACGTGAGGATGGGCCTGAGAACAGTCTTGAAAAGACGTACTTTGTTGTTGAGGGAAAGTGGTGAGTGGCGACCAATAAGATTGATGATGTTATGAACCTTTGCCCAGAATTTGTCGGCGTTGTATGTTACATGTTTTTAAAAGTGAGTTTCGAGTCGAGGAAAAGGCCGAGGTATTTCACTTCCTTATTCCAAGAAAGGTTGTCATCAAAGAAGGTTAGTTGCTGGTAAGATTTCTTTGTATGACCTTTGCGAAACAAGATGGCGTGAGTTTTATCTGTATTGATTGAAACTCGCCAGCGTGTGCACCACTCTTCAATTTTGATTAATGCACCTTGGAATTGCTTAATGACAAATTCTGGTGTGGCACCTTGTATGAGAATTGCGGTGTCATCAGCGAAAAGGCAATTCATGATTGGATCAGATTTGGGGAAGTCAGCATTAAAGATACAGTAGAGCAGAGGGCTGAGGGCGCTGCCTTGAGGAGTGCTGGCTTGGATAGAACCAGTTTCGGAGAGATAATGAAGATTCTTGACTTGGAAGGAGCGATTGGAAAGAAATATCATGTTATGTAGGATTGTGGAACTGTAAGGACGGGCGAATCAGGAGTCTTGTTCTCTGCTGTGGGCGTGGTCAGTTTGATGTTGAGTTTTCAGGCAGGAGTGCGTCTAGGATTATGAGGAGTTTTTCTTGCTTGTTTTTTGCTTTCTTACTTAGTTTGATGGCCTGAAGGATGTCGGGAAATTCAATGAGAAGTTCTGTGATTTCTCGGAGGTCACTTAGGTGGTTTTTCATTTCTTTTATATCTTCAAGATCGCATGCTGATGTAGTTTGGGGAGGCTGTGAGCTTCTGTGTTTTTGACTTTGGGAGATGGTTTCCGGGATTCTTGAGTAGAATTATTTATAGTCGGTATATTATGGACAATTTGAATACTAAGATAAGTGGAGTGTTAAATAAAAAAAATCTTCCGAGAAAAGCAATTCCGAGATACAAACTCTACATTGTGGATCAATTATTGAGCCATTTAATACTCAGTGTCCTTCTCCTTTTATTCCGTTAGATATCTTCACACATTTTACACATTTCTTTCATATTACACAACACTGCCATCTTTAAATTTTGTTGGTACATATATAGAGTTGACAAATCTTCGCAAACTATCGATTAATGCATATTGTTGTGTTCATGGAGGCCTGAAAGTGTTAAATTCAATTTTCATCACTAAATGTCACTGAGCTCTATTGATGAACGTACAACTTTAATAAGCTTACTATCGCAGCATTGGTTTTTCTATATGGAAGTGTGAAATTTTGAGTTATCATTAAAATATTTGAAATCAATCTCTATTAGAATATATATTGCATTTACTGAAATTAGATATTAAAGAGCTTTAGAGCTTATACCCTTCTGTTGATTTTGCGGGATCTAGTAGAGGCGTACCCGCTTAAAATGATGCCAAAGACTAATATCGAAGCAGCGCTTCATTCCAATTTTTCTTACACTACAATCCTTATATTACATTCTTTCCTTATTTCGAGTGGAAGTTGAAGTGAAGTCTAAACAATTACATATAAAACATTTTTAAAAAAATATCACTGAGCAGTTTTTCAATAAATATTTAAATAAATCAAGTAAACTATTTAGAAAAACCCTGTAATATAACAATTATAATGAGAATTATAAACAAAATTATATTAAATCCTATAAAAGTATTTGGAACTATATATTAAAATTAATGGCTAACAAATCGAAATAACATTATATGTGATTAATTCAGAGGAGACAACAAAAATACATCAGTGCCTGAAGTTTCACATAAAGTTTTTTTCTATCCTTGAACAACAAACTGCTTTCTGATTTTACATATTTCTAATATATATGCTATTTTACAGAATTATCCGTTCAAATTTCTGATTTAAATCATTTTTTGTATAAATTGTGAACATAATTATTTCCTGAATCATTAAAGCTTCATTAAAATGTTTTATTTTAAAAAATGTAATAATTTTTATGATACATTATTATTATGTTTTTAATGAAAGAGACGTTTGTATTTAGAGTTCATTATGGAGTTTATCTTTTAATGCTAAAACCTGAAATATATCTCTTGTCAGTTTCCTCATTACAGACCAAAATGCTAGAATTAAAGATTCGAAACAAATATGCTTAGGAAGATAGGTTCATACAGCTAAAACCATTTTTCGATACTTGAATTAGTTTTAAATATTCATTGGTGAAGCCAAATCTCAATGGTTAGTGATTAATAAGCCCTCCTGGTAGATTTTTCCCATGTTTCTTAAAAGACTAATTTTTCTAATTTCCAAGAATTTTTGGATTTTGCCTTGGTTTTCTATACATTATCACATTTCCGATCTTCCATGTTGGAAGCAAAACTGACATTGCTGGTGTGTTTAATTAATTCGGCAGCAAGACTGATTATGCTGAGTAGAAATGTTTTCAAAAGTTTGTTTGAAATGTCGCCCTGAACTTCTGCTTTTTGGGGATTAATTTTCTTAATAATCACAATTTCTTCGAGGTGCACTTCTCGATTCCAAAGTTTCCTGATTAATATAGGTTTTTCCCCCATTTTTCAACAAAAGTATTGGCTCATTATCATAAAATTCCGGATTGGTTTGAAAGAAATTATTTAAAGAGTATTTGTAGGGGCTGGTTTCATCAGAGAATAAAGATTTAAAACTTATATGGAGATTTATAGATGTTGAAATATAATTAGAGAGTTTTGCAACATTTTCATCGATTATTGAAGTAGATTGGATTATTGGACTTCCTGGAAGCAAGTGTTTGATGTTTTGATTAAATTTAATTCAATTGGTATCTCTCATAATTTTGATTATTGCAATTACATTAATATTAACTTCCAAGGGAACTGGTTTATATTCGCTGTTGAGAACGCTAATATATTCGGCATTCACAGAAGAGAATTATTTGAAGATTCTATAGTTAAGTATAAAAGGCTATGGACATTATTTGAAAATAACATTGGTTCATGTGGGGGCTATAAATTTAGTCCAATATCGCAGATGAAATTGTAGATGATAGCTCTCTTTCTATTCTGACTATTAGAATTTCAAACACTATATTTTTTTTTCAGTAAAATCACAAATTGTGACGCATTTAATATTTTAAATACAAATTTTTCTTAATTCTTTGATATAAATATTTCATGCAGATTTCTGCATATATTTGAAATGGTGATTGGCTGGCTTTTAAGAAAATGGATAAAGAAGCGTCAATTTTCGAAAGTAAAGGAACTGAAAGGAATAAGCTGAGGATATGCAGAATTGTGAATGAAAATTGTGGAATCACCACTTTGAAAGTCCTTGGCAGTTTTGAGTGTTGATCAGTGCTATAGTAAGTGCAGAGTAATCAGTGCAGAGTATCAGTGCTATATCAATGCAGAGTAATTTAGAAAGATCGTGGCAATGGTTTAAGTGAATTTCTTGGAGGGCAAACTGAAGAGATTAAGACAATTATTACATTGGCTGTTAAAATGTTGCGATTATTTCTCATTTTATAAAAGTTCGTCATATGGCTGAAGAAAGTTATTGATTTGTTGTGGGGTATATTGGCGTATAAACCATTACTGATTATACGGAGCCAAACATAAAATATATGCAAATATAAGGTACATAAAAAGAAGAGTATGCTAGTTTAAGGTTCGAATTCGCAACTTTAGGGTTTATAGCCGAGTAACATAACCAGTAGACAAAAGTGATCACTCCTTTCCGGAGGTTCTTATCTGGCTTATGAAGTTAATCCCACAAAACTCCCCACCACCACCACCATGAGTCGGTGGAGACGAACGCGTTCATCGCGCCAAGCGTTACGGCGATCGAAGAACGTATTTATCGCTCCAAGCGTTATGGCGAGCTTATATGAGTGGTTGCTGTAGCGTCAAGTGAGTCTGACGACTTTTGCTGCTTAGATGGCACCACGACAGCAGAACGAAGTTTGCGTTTGTTATTTCAGAACCATGATTACCAATGTTCTAGTTTGAAGTTCGAACTCGCAACGTTAGGGTTCATAGCCGAGTGACATAACCACTAGATAAAAGTGATAACACCTTTCCGGAGGTTTTTATCTTTCTTTTGAAGTTACCACCACAAGAGCAATTGCATTTTAAAAGATCAATTCAGAATCCTGTTCAGCACAAATGGTCAATTTGTTAATCTTCTATTATCTCTTTTATTCTTAAGCCTATAAAACAATTGTTGTATAGGCTTTAAAACATTTGAAAAAAGAAGAATATTCAGATAGAATTTATTTTTTTTATAATGTTGAACAACCGAAACGCGGGATATTTTGTTTTTAGCAAAGTGCAATATTTAGTCTTGTTGGCTTTTCTATCGGATCATTCTATGAGCATTTATTAAATTCTGGAAAGCTATCATTTAATTAAAAAAATCATGAAAAATAGACTACTCTTATCTGCGTAATTTTTTTTTCTTAAAATCAAACAAATACACATAAGTGTTCATTTCTCATGTAAAACTTGTAATTTTCATTCAGAATAATTGCATTAATCCTTTGAAATATAAAGACAACTTACAACATATAGCTGCATTCATATGACTTAAATTTATATGACAAAAATATGATTTTTTAATAAAAATAATTTTGAAATAATTTAATAATTTTAAAAAGGATTTTAAGATGAAAAATTTAAAATCTTAATGAATTTTTATAGGCATTACTTTCCAATAACGTCTAACACCTTTTATTATTATCAACTGAGCCAAAATTTCTTATTACAGACACATCTTATTATCGCAGTTTCTTATGACAGCAGCTTCAAGAAAGAAAAATTGTTTATAATACACAGAGTCACATTTATTAGTAAAATAAAATAGATGAATATAAAAAGTTTAAACTACAGCAGTACTAAGAACAAAGGAAATTACAAAATTTGATAACTATCAATAATCTGTACTTATAATAAAGCTGTGTGTGTGTGTGTGTGTGTGTGTGTGTGTGTGTGTGTGTGTGTGT
>JAPMOR010044759.1:277470-307147 GCA_026543865.1 Argiope aurantia
GTGTGTGTGTGTGTGTGTGTGTGTGTGTGTGTGTGTGTGTGTGTGTGCGTGTGCGTGTGCGTGTGCGTGCACTCTACAGGGCAGACCGTTGAACCTACCGATACCAAATTTGGCACATGCGTACTTTGGAGTCCGGAAATGTGCACCTCGGAGCGATTTTTTTAAATTTTTAATTAACATTTAAATTATTTAAAAATTAAGCGAAATTTTAGCATTTTTCCCACTATAATTTCCAAAAAATATTACAACAGAAAATTGATTTTTAAATCATATTGAAGCTCAAAAAATTATCTTTTCAATAATACCAATGTTTTAAAATATAAATTAAACTTCTAACGAATTTTTAAAAAAGGTTTTAACCATATTTTTTCAGCAATTTATTTCGCCCAAAATAAAATTTAACCTGCACGTGCAAGTTACGAGTCAATGGGAAAAAATTAGCTTTTATCAAGGTGTTGCCATCATATTTTGTCAGAAACTCAATATAAAAAAAATCAAATAAAACATTAAAGTTACATAAAGCAAATGCATTTCAATTTAATCGTGAAAATTTATGATTATTTAAGAAAATATAAAAGAAATAAAATGGATATCATTGAATATCTATTTTTTTTTAAATTTGTATAATAGAATTTAAAATGTTTTCTGTAATAATACGCTCCGACGTTATTGTACAAAAATTTTAATATTACATCAATTTTAAATTAATAAAAAGAAATCTCCGATTGCAAATTCCGTGTTATCATGTGAGAACGCTATTATTTTTTAAATCATTGTTTGTCTTAATTAATATAAGTCATTAACCAATTTAAACCGGTTTAAAAAAATCACTTGACTATCAGAGTACGCATGTGTCGATATTTAGAAAACGATGTTTTTTTCCCCCACCTCAAAATCGTTCTGGTTCCAAATCTTTATCTCGAGGCCAGATTTGTTTTAAATTGGTTTGGAATGATTACTTGACTATTGTATTGCGCAATCGTCAACTTTTAGAAGAGCTATGTTTTTTGTTTTCTTCCCCCGCCCCTTTCAAAATCCTTCGAACTCCAAAACTTTTTTTTTGCCAGCTAGAAAAATTCAGAATTGTATCTATCACATTAACAGAAGTTCAAATTTAAAAAATAATAAACTATTATTGCAAATTAAATATATAAAAGTATAATTTACAGCACGTATCTGTATGAAGTGAAAAATATTTCAAATATGGTATTTTCTAAAAAGTAAATGGAGGAACAATTTTCTATGGTCTTTTGCAATATCTGTATTATTAATTCAATAAAACAATTTTATTTAAGGCAAACATGGCTTAATATACATAGGATAATCACTCACATCAGCGCCCACTAGCTACTTTGGGTTATACATCTGCTAACAAAATGGTCTAAATGAACTAAATAATTATATTTTATGTAACTTGAGTCATTAAAGGCTCCGCTGAATTACGAATTTTATGTCCTTCGATACCTTCTCAAGATTAATCATTATTTTATGCATATTAGATTTCAAATTAGAAAGGTAACGTTACTGCATATCTGCCATTTCGAAGTATTTTCGAATCCTTCTGAAATATTGTTATGTCCGAATGTCTTAACTGATTTTTTTTAACATTTTCTAATAGATATTTGATGACTTATTTCTCCCAGAGTCATTTTATTTTCAACATCTTTACATTTCAGAACCCTTTTAGATATTTTCCTTTCCGGAATAGCAGATATGGAAATTGCAATACTATTCGCAATTTATTCATTTGCTTTGCCTGTTAAAATAAAATCTAGAGTAGTTTCGACAGCAACCAAGCCCGAAATTAATTTCATAATATTTACATCATTACAATTACGATAGCACCTAAAAGAGATCAATTCCTTTGCATACTTATGTAAATCGCGTAATGTTCTTTTATCTTTAATAAAACTAGTAAATTATTAACTTTAGGCAAGTACCCACGCATTATATTTTCATTGAGGTCCTTAATTTTATATGAAAAAATGTCATTTATACTTCTAGTCATGCTATCGTATAGGAAGTACTTCCTTGTATTCGTCTTTTTCCTTCTAAAACAACCATCGACAAAGGCTTGTTTTGCTACTGATTTTAATTGCACACTGTGAATTGTCCGTTGAGTTTTGAAAGAATTTGAAGAAGAATTATCTAGAAAACAATGCATACCCACCCACCTCTGCATCATTATTACACTGTTTTAAAATCAACATTTCCAACTGTGCATTAGTAATTAAAAATTCATTAGCAATTATATTATTAAAGCTGGTTTTAGCTGCCTTTATCATTTTAAATTTAAGCGCTTTACCTCTACTACATAAAATATGGTGTATTTTTGTCACAATTCCTTAATTTTAAATTTTTTAACCAACAAATTTAAACATTTGAATCATCCATTTAAAAATTTGAAGCAAACACGATTCCAAATTAAAATACTTCTTTTAGCGTTCAATGACATGAGTTTAGAAATGAGATATATCGGCAATTAGAATAAAATACACATAATTATTTTACTTACATGATCCTTCCCTCACATACATGAAAGCAGAACTTCTAGCCAAAGATGGCTCTTTCCTCATGGATTTGATTTTTGGAGCTGTGGACAATCCGATCCACTACAGGGTAGTTGTATCGATTCCTTCACTTTGACCTCTTTCCTGAAGAATCATTCATGATCGTCAAAGCCCAAGAGAATAACGCTCTCAATTTCTCAAGAGAACGTGGCGGTTTTGATACGTTCTTGGAAGACCGATGCCATGTTATCGCTCCTAAACGTGTAGGATGAATTCCTGGCTAGCACGATTCCTCAGGGGTTTTCAATAAATAGCAAATTTCTCGTGTAATCTGCCTAGGAATTCATGAACTAACAGTTTGCACTTTTATATATCATAGAATTCAACAAAATCAAATGTAACTTTACCACATGCATTTCGTATGACCAATGGGGAAATCAACAAAATGTTTCCTTCATTTGTTGTATAGCTTCAGGATAGTTGTTTTTTACTAGCGGAAAAACAAATAATCAATTTAGCCAATTGTTTTTATCCAGGAGCATCAGGAATGTCAGGATCAGAATTGATTTTTTTTTAATTTTGTCCAATTATTAAGAAATTCCATCAACTTACTATTGAATCTTATCATTTCCAATTTTGGTAGTTAAAGTTTTCATATCACAATTTGAGGAATCACAATTTCATTCGGCTCTGTAATATTGTCATATTCTTTATTCAGCCTTTTATAACTCAAGAAAAGTGCCGAAATTTCCTCTTGGATGATATCCAGTCTGATGAATTTGTTCATTAACTGTATTTGAAGGGAATATAAATCCGGTAATGAACTGTTTTCATCCATTAACGCCTCTTTATTAGTAGTATAATTCATGAACAAACTTTTTCGCAACGGCTTTAACTCAAATTTCAAATCGTCAATTGTAATTTTTTTTTAAATAGTGGACATTAGGAAATATATGTTGAAAATTGGTTTCAGATGTAAATATGCTTGCTGAACTATTCTATAGGACAGAAAAGTCACTAAATGTCCAAACGAAGCAACAAGTTTAACGGAAATGGAATTTTAATGCAAGCAATTCATGGGTATGCAAACATAAAAACAGAAACTGATAATTACAACAGAAATTTTTTTAAAGTTAAAACCCAGAGGTTACAGTTCAAAGCTCCAGTTAGAAACTCAACAATTTTTTTTCTAAGCTTTTGCAAGAGAGCCATACTGGCATGGTGGATGATGAAAGATTTACTAAATTGCATCGTATTTACTTTTGAAACTAAAGATCAAATGTCTTTACTGCGAGAGAATGAACGAATATTTTCCGGTTGAAGTCTGTTTTGTAATTAGTAAGATGCAGTCTTTGAATATAACAGATTTGTTTTAGCTCGATAGTAGCCGCCTTTGGCAACCAACTGATTTCTCTGGAATAAATACTCGCTAAAATTTTCAATATTTTATATAATTGGTCTCTTAACTAATTCGGAAAAATATTTTAAACAAGAGAACCGCACTGGCGTGGTGGATGATGAATGCACCGAAGGCTAAAATGCAGCGAATGCTCTTGAAATGGAAGACTAATTGCCTCCACTGTGAGAGTGGGAGTAAAAATTTCCCAGCAAAAGTCTGTTTTTAATCATTGAGATGATGTCATTGTACGTAGAAGAGATTTATTTTTATTATACACTAGCCGAATTTGGCAACCAACTAGTTTCCTCAAGTTTAAAATTCGTTAAAATATTCATTTTTTTATATTTAACTTGGTTTCTTAACACCTCCTTCAGGAAAATAATTTAAGCAGAAAATTTTGATAATCTTATAAGTCGTACTATTATAGAATCCTTGCGCCACTCAATTCATTATCTTCTCTCAAAAATCAAATGGTCTGTCTAGGCAATTGAGCTTTAACGCAAACACACAAGCACACAAAAGAACAGAAAAGACACACACATACATTCATCTATATTAGTAGTAAAGTTTAATCGCCTTAGACAACAGGTTGGTTCGCAGAGAATATTGATTACATTTAATTTCATTTAAGTCATTAATCTATAATTTTATATCCTTGATTCTCTCAAATTATTAGACATTAAAATCATGCTATTATAATTTTCTGAGATAATTTCTCTTTATTGAGTTTTAACTAGAAAACAAAAGGGCGTTCAATTGAATCTTGTTCAATTGAATTGTTCAAACTTGTACGAAAAATCAATTATTTCAAATTTACTGGCACGAATGGCTCGAAGTAATTTATTTAAAAGAAAAATCCTTGAATTTCAAGTTTCAAATGAGCAAAAAGGAATAACTTCTTAATTTACATTTTTATTTTCCACAGTATGAATTTAAAAGTGTATTTAATATCATTGTTCGATTATAATTCTTTACTGATATAATTGCAATATAAATTCTATAAAAAAAATTTATATTCAAATTCTTGAAGTTCAAGTCTTGATACTAAATGAAAATGAATATTTCTGAATGTGTAAGAACTGAAACCTATAGGAAGAAAGGCATCAAAAGAAGAGTTCGCGTTTAAAAAGCAAAAGACAAACTGTAAATGAAAAGAGGAATTAAGGAAAGCAGCATACAATTTTATCTTTTATTTGATTCCCCTCAACAAATCTTTCTTTTTTTCCGCCGTTGCTATTTCTTTATTTTACTCTCTCTAAAGTAAAGATTTCATTCATTTAGACTCAGCGATCATTGCCATGTTTTTGTGCAAGAATTGGATGCGCGTCTCTATTAAAAAGTTGTATTTATCTCCTTAGCCCATTATGTTTCTGTTCGCAGGCGCAAACAAGTAAAAGTATCTCATTACTAAATTTCACTCGTGTTATCATGAAGAAAGAGACCAATCTGATTCTGATATTCAACATTTGCTTTAAACAAAGACAAAAGTAGTTAATAATGTTCAACAGTCAATAGTTTCAACATGTTCATTTAAATGCCCTTATCATGGAAATCAATTATTCATTTTGAAAAAAAAAACAACTTTAGTTTTGCATAACTTTACAATATTTAGAGCAAAGTATATAAATATCTGCATGTTTATATACTTTATAAATCAAAATAAGAAACATACTCATTTTATTCTACAAAAAAATAGCAATTTTACAATGTCCTTTAACATGCAGCTTGAAAAGATTAAAATATGAGAAGAAATCTTCTAGAGCACTTCAAAATTGATTGCGTGCGAGCAAGATGACATTCCTTAATTTTAGTATTTTACATTTGAAAGAACCACGCTTAAAATGCATTTTCCTATACGTTTAAATATTATATACTCCTATACATTGTAGAGTCATGCATTACAATGCGACATGGCTATGAAGATAAAAATGCCCGTTTCACTCATGTGTGTGAAGCGGCTTTCTGTGGAATTTTATCCCCATACATGAGCGAGCCGTGGAGAGCACTGTGTTTAAGGTCATTAGACGAATTAGTATCAAACAGCTGAAGTTGAAAAACTACTAAACAACATTAGCTGAAGTGGTTTTCCCAAAACATTCTCGAATACTCGCCTTACATGGTATTGGCTTATAATAATAACTAAATATTAATATTTGATGTGAATTTAGCATTTTTACTTTGGCGTGTTATGTGGCGATTAGTCAAGGGCATTCGTTAATAGTTCCCAAAAACCGAATTTGTGTTTTAGACACGTTTTTCTCAACCGACTGAAACAAACATTTAACAAAAAAACTGCTCTTGCAGTTACAAAATCCCATACCAAATTTGAGATCATTATAATCATTGCGTTTTTTAATTATAGCGTTTATTTATTTCTGAAAGTACAGACCGACAGAAAGTCACTCTGGGTACGGATTTAGCTCAAATTTTGACAGATGTCTACACCGAATTTTATTCATCTAGCTCTTTTCGTTTGTAATTATAGTATTAGCTTATATTCGAGCAGCCAGACAGATTTATTTCCTCTGCACAGATTTTACTGAAAATTTGACAGAAATCTGCGAATTTGGTGTATAGATCGAGTAACAAATTTCAAAAACCTCTAGTTCTCTTTTGAAATAAATCCCAAAACATATTTCATTTGAAATTTCTTCTCTGATATACGTTCTATATCATCCTTTTGATCCAATTTTAATGTCTTTCGTTAGCTTGACAGCTAAAATGCAAACTATTTTGAAGAGCCTCAGAAATGCTTGCATAGTTTTAATTTAATTTTCTTTCCTATCATTTACAATGAATTTACTTTATTAAATGCAGACGATATTTAGAACATACAGTTTTGTAATAATATTTAAAGGTAAATGAAAACTTTAATGATAGAAGAAAAATATTTCAAACAATGAATAATTATCTGAACTGCATCCAAGTTTCTGCATTTACTTTCACAAATTTTGCATTTAAAGAAGCTAACTTTGAGTCATTTGCCAATAAAAATAATGGTGAATAATTTTTGCTTCGGATGAGGAAGCACGTTTGAAAGAGTCAAGGCTCACTTAAATGTACCTGGATCTCCAATTAACTATTGTGAAACTGCAAAGACGATCGCCATATTTCCTCCTAGACAATTCGTGTTCCACTTAAAGATTCTCTCTCCTCTGCTCGAATAAAGTTTTAATTGCTGTGTTCCTTCCTTTCGGAGGATTGGACACTTGTCCTGAATACAAGAAGTTACAAGACTACTCAACGCTAATGAACCTCTTGGCAATTTATAAGGTGAAGTAATTCTAAAAGCCTTTAAATTTCAATAAAACAAGCATAATCTTTTTTCTTCTTTGCCCGTACGAGGAAAGAAAGAAATGCGTATCAGTAAGAATGGTTTAGTATTTAAAAGGTTAGTATATAAACTTAATAATTTAGTATTTAAAAGGGAAAGTTGACAATTTATCGGTATCAAACTATTTTGCATATCTTTACAAATTTCATACCTTTTTCATGGTGTAATGATGGAATTTTTCTGTCAATTTTTCATTCACTACTTCTTATCCTAGAGTTCTAATATTCACATAAGTAAGGAAGATGAATTCTCTCATGGACTTTCTATTTCTGTCTTTCTTTCTTCACAGAATACCCCCGAATTTGGAATTCTGAAATTCTCGGAATAGAGTAGGCAATTTCTTCACTTTACTAGAATTCTGAAATTCATATCAATAAGCAGACACACATCCTATGAGGGAGGATTATGAAATCTGTACAAATTGAAGAGAGTTATTTACGGAAAGTCTAGGTGTAACCGGACAACTTTTCCAGCTTGCTACCTAGTGGTCTCTCGATGAAACTTCAGTCTGTGCTCTGGAGGCATAGACGGGCGCATGATGAATTGTATCCCCGAGAATTGTACTTTTCCTTAAATGTTTGTGTTAATTGTTTGTCCTATTATTGTTTTTCGTCTGTTATGTCCTTTAATGTTTCATTAAAAAGATTTAAATCATTTAAACTTCTTTCCTTAAGAATTTTGATTTTCCCTAGCAAGAATAGTTTTTGGCGCCCAACGGTAACTAGTTTTAGTGTTTACGGTTACACAGACAATATATTCGGACGGCGACAACGTGATGAGTTTTCGGCACCTGGACTCAATGGTCCTTAATCTCCGCAACCTTGTAACTTTGTGAATTTAACCAGAGATTTATGATCTGAGCCTAAATATTTAACTGCCGGGATAACTATTGATCTGTAAGGAGATTTGTTATATATATAAAAAAATAGATGGATAATAGACATAATAATATTAAGTACAATAGCAAAATAAATAATTAATGATTAAGCAATGGCATAATTTGATTAGTTTAACTTGTTTTGGGTGTGTGGGTGATATCTTTTACTTGCTGTTGGCACGCCTTCGTCGTATCTGTCCAGTCCAGTAAAGTCGCTATAGGGTTAATGATAAAGGCTTTCCTTGTTAGCCCTGATAAGGGCATGTACGGTCATTGATCATTAATTGCTACTCATCAAGGAGGAGTGTTCGTGGTCTTCTCTTCTTCCTAGGGTTTCTTGGGTCGTATGTAGGAATACTTACTATTGCTGGGTTGTTATGATTGTATATTGTATGAAAAAAAGTTTGATGCTAGTTTTTTAAAGTTCTCTGTTATTGTTTGCATTTAGAGTTCTTTGAGGATTTGTTTGTTTCTAATAAACCATGGTTCTTGGGCTATTTCTCTGGCTATTCTGTTTTGAGTTGCTTCTAGTTTATTTATATGCGAGTTTGCTGCCGCCCCCCCCCCCAAACTGGTGAGGCGTAGCTCATTAGTGGCCTGATGATGATTTTGTATAGTAGTAACTTATTTTTCAGAGAGAGTCCGGACCCTTTATCCATCATAGGGTATAGTTTTGACCTGCAAGCTTTAACTTTATTTCTGATGCTGTCGACGTGTTCTTAGTAGGTGAGTCTTTTGTCTAATATTATTCCTAGGTATTTTGTTTGGTCGCTCCATTTTATTTGCCTTCTGAAAAGTTTTGGAGGGTCGGGAGTATTCCTCTTTCTCGTAAAGTAGATAGCCTGGCACTTGTCCATGTTCACCTTAACCTCGGCAAATGGGATAATCATTAAGTTGTTTCATGATGTTGATGGATTCACCGGTGCTCATGATGGCAGTGTCATCGGCGAATGGACATAATTGGGTCTGGCAATTCTTGACGCTGGGAATATCATTGATGTAGACATTGAACAATATTGGTCTAATCTTGGATTCCTGCACTACTCCGGCCTCAATTACTCGCTCTGAGGAGAGATTACTCCTACTCGAAAGGCAAAGTGCCTTCCTCGTAGGTATGTAGCCATGAGCCTGATAATGCTACCAGGGATCCGCATTTTTATCAGTTTGTATAACAGGCCGTCTGTCCAGACCCTGTCAAACGCCTTTGCGATGCCCAGAAACACTGCCCCGGTGTCCCAGCCTTCATCCATCCCTTCTCTGATGATTTCAGTGATTCTCAGCAGTTGCTGTACTGTGGATAGGCTTTTCCTGAATCCAAATTGGTAAGGAGTGAGGTGGGGTTCCGTGGTTAAGGTGATTCTTTTAAGTATCACAGCTTCTGCTAATTTACTGAGAGAGGATATTAGGCTTATTGGTCTATAACTGTTCGGGTCTTGTGGGGTTTTTCCTGGTTTGAGTATGGGAAATATTGTTGCTGTTTTCTATGCATATGGGAAATACTGTAACTTTAACATTGCATTAATCATTTCCGTTAATCTAATTATTGATTTTATGGGTAGCCTTTTTATCATTTTATTGGAGATATTATCAAGTCCGAGGCTTTTTCCTTCTTTGAGTTTATTTATTATTTCTACTATTTCAGATGGTTTGCATTCTTCTGCTGCCTCTATGTGCTTTTTATTGAAGAATTTGTCCTATCTTTTTTGGACAATATAATCAGTGGGGGGAGGTCATTTTCTTTAAATTGCTTTTTATAAATATCTGCGATCGCACCCGCCTTCTGTATATATTGGTCTGTATATATTATGGTATTATTTGGTCGTGGGGGGGGGCATTCTATTATGATTTTTAGTGTAGGCCTTAACTTGCCACCAAATGGACTTATCTGCTTGGTTTAAATTTTCTATTTTGCTTTGTTCTCTTAATTGATATGCTTTTTCGTGTGTGTACATACACCTTAAAGTGTTTTTTGTCATTCAGTCAAAAGGCAATAATTAATAAATACTATAATTGGTTAATAATCAATTAAAATTTATTTCAATCTCTTAGTTAAGCATATGCTTTTTTTTATTTTAACAGGTAAATCTTGATAAAATCTTTGGATAAACGTACAAGCAATATACTATTGCCAAAAATTAGCTGAAACGTTATTTAACAATCAATCATTTTTCAAACGCTTAATAGATAAAGATAGGTTTCCGTACCGATTAGTTTTTTAACGTGGGACCATCCGATTTCAATGGGAGACTTTACCATTCGGAAATGGTCCCTCTAGCAAGTGAAGAACAGTAAATCAAGTAACAAATCTATGTGTCCTATCTTGAGAGTAGGATAGTTCTGAGAAACCTATAAATAAATCAGCTATTCATCTTACTACAACCACTTATTAAGTTATCTCATTGCCATTCCAGTACTCAATTCAACTGTTATATTCGGCGAGTAAGAGTAAGAACCTTCAGTTCAAGAAGTCCATGACACTCCCCAAAAATCAGCAGATGTTCTAAGTAAATATAGGTCGTGAGAGTTATTTTAGATACAAAAATTAAAAAAGGTAAACAAACTTAATGTATAATTTAAGATGAATCTTTTAATAAAAGGTAGCTATTTCAAATTTAATTTTAATTATATATACAATCAGAATTTAAATTCAAGATTAAACATTTTTGGTAAGACATAAAAAAAGAATTAACATATATATATTATTCAGTGTGATAAAGTTGTTAATCAATTATTCTTAACAATACTAATTGCTTCATTCTATATATTCTTAAACAGTAGCAAGAATCTCAAATTAAATAAAAAAAATTTTATCCATTAATGCCTTGTCAGTTTATTCTCCGTTGCTGAAATTGGATTTTCCAACCACCTATGAGATTGTGTCTTGGATTTGTGTTTCCAACTTCTCTTTACAATTTGAAGAGTTTTGAATCTTTCCCCATGTTAAGTATATAAATCAAAATCGAGTTTGTGTTGCAATTGAATAAGAATAATTTCGAAAAAAAAATCCAACAAAATCTAAAGCATATTGAAAGTGCAATAAAAAATTTCGAAATGGCAATTACAAACTAAGATTTTCATTTAAATGATGAAACTGAAAATTTGCTTCCCTCAGAAAATAAGTCCATCAGCAAAGAAAATATGTCATCTGAAGTTAGAGATTCGTTCAACGAAGAAGGAAACAATGTTATCCCAAGACTGATAATGAAATCGACTTCCTCAATCAAATAGGTGGCGTTGCTACTTTATTAATTACATATAACAGCAGCAATTAAAATACCATACCAACGAGAATTAATTTTTGTTCGGAAGTGTTAAAACAGAAGCAGCTACTTTCAGAGGAACATAGCCCTTGCTAATGAATCAGGAAAAGGAACTGACCTCTACTCACGGTGCAAAACACTTATTGTTCGACATCCAGAGTTCTAAAAAAGATGGAAAGCGCCTATTATAGGAAAGCAATGCTTCAAATTATCGTGCAACGAAATGAAATTGTGATATGTATATATAGGCAGTTTGAAAATAAAAACTGTGATGTTTTATCCTATTCAATTCTTATCATTTCATGCTATTTTTTCTCAAAGCAAAATTACTCTAAAATTATGAAATAGGGCTACTAATTATTGATAAATTATTTCTTCCCCTTTCCTTGAAGGTTTTTTTTTTTTCATTTTAACAATAAAATGTTCATATTCTTTTTCGATTATTTCTGCTCTCAAATAAGCTAATTTACTGGAAGTTTACAACTAGTTTTTCTTCAATTTAAACCCTTGAATGATGAATTTAGGTTTGTTGAGATAAATACTATCCAGTTCTTGAATTGATACTCGTCCAATCTTTAATCTGGATTTGTAGAGTTTTTTTCTTCGACTGAAAATGTTTTTGTCACTTCTAATGTTCTGAAATGATTTACACATTTTAATACAAAACTTATTTATCACACTGTTATTAGTACTTAAACTACTAATATGGAAAATATTTTTATCTTTAATACTCAAGCGGTTATTGGGAAATTAAAAAAATCGAACTTACATGAAGCATTATTATTTTCATTTCATGTATTGGCTTATCATTTCTGCATGGTCGTTCGTCCTCCAGTTGATTAGGTTCGAAGACATAATGAAATTTGATTCTGTTTATATATATATATATATATATAGAGAGAGAGAGAGAGAGATTCTCGACCTCCCTTAAAGTTTCTTGTTAAATTTTGATTTTTTTTCTATAAATTGATTAAATGACTCCAAGTTTGAACCGAAATCGCTCATCTTCGTCGGATATTCCACAGAATCTACAATATATCAGTTACACCTTAAACGATCCAAAATAGCAGTGACAGACTGAATTTATCATTTTATGGACAATTAAGAAAACACGTATTAAGCACTTGATGCTGGACTTTTGAATACCATTCGGAAACAGGATGTTCCTCCGTCAGCAGCCGAAATCAAAGAATAAATGACAGATAACCATAAAAATTCAACTAGGAAAAAGGAAGTAAGGTTTTCGCAAGATTCTGAAAATAAAATTAAGACCCTTTAAATGAAATTATCGAAAAAAAACGGCGCATTTCGTCGTGTTTCAGGATGGTCAAGAATTTTACATATTAGCAAAAATGAATACCCGGAAAATATATTACAATTGAAAGAAAAATAGAACGAATTTTAATAATCACGAATAATTTTGAAACAGGCCAGAGCATTAAAGATGTTCTCTCCGACCATGTTTAATTGAGTTCAAATGAAAAAAAGGGAAGAAAGATTATGACATGTTAATTAAATATATGAATATTGATGCCATGAGTGTATAACTAAAAAATATCATAATATAATTAGGAGAAAACTTTCAAAATGAAAAACTTAGAATTGATTATTACCGCACAGATACTGAATTTAAATAAGGCGAATAGTCAACAACGTCGCACTAAAAGTATATTCATAACATATTGATCAAAGGTATAGTGTTGTAGTAAATTTAATGTATGAAAATTCTTCTATAGATTTAATTTTAACCGAGTTTCAAAATTAAAATCGGAGATATTTGATACCGGAATTTTTTTTACTTATATGCTTTTGAATTTGTTTTAAATTAATTATTATTTTTTGATGATTAGAGTCGCTAATTACTTTTTTTCTTTTTAAAAATTCCTTTAAACTTGCAGTATCTAATAAAATATTCTTAGATTGTGTAGAGTTTGGGGTGTGAGGTGAAGAATTTTTATTTGAAGATATATGACTTTAGTGATTGTAGCATGTTTGCATTTTTCTTTTAAGCGAAACCGCATAAATTGTACTTGATGTTTACATTTGTGAACTGAAAAACTTTTCGGAACGGCAACGTAAATTATTTGTTTAATACTGATAATTTCCTTTGCATATCTTCACTTAGAGAAATTACGAATGAAGTGCGTTCCAATTAACTATTCATATACATTATTACTGCAGTATTTTTGGATTGTTATAATTAATATCTGCATAACACCTGAAAGGCAATATTTGGGGCAAGTTGTCTTTGTATGTCTAAAAAACCAAAATTTACAGCATTTTAAAAGATAGGATGTAAATGTATTGAGAAAAATGCTTGTCTTTCTTCACTTAAAGTAATCTTTAAAATTGCCTTATTATCACAGATATCACAGAAACTAATTGTAGGATGGCTTCTGAAAAAATGTGCCATTATCTCCAAATAGTAATTTCTATAAATGATTCTTTCCTTTAAGCTAAAAAATTTATAGACTTCTGATGTTTGAATTCCACAACCGAGTATCCCATTACATGAATTTAATTATCGTGAAAACTAATAAAAATGTAATGCTGTCGGTTATTTTTAGTACATTAAATGTTGTTGTTACTTATGGCACTTGCCACGGACAAGCCCGCTGTTCCAAATCAGTCAGCCGATTTAAGCCTAAGGGGGAGTTCCTCTTGTTTTTATCGTAGAACCAACTAGGGCCAAGAGTACGACTTGACTACTCACGCATCACTCATTCACTAGCACAGCCCCTTTTTATAGGAGGGCACATTCACACATCTCACAGATATAACAGGAAGAACAACCATGCCCAAACCGGGACTTGAACCCGGGACGCCCAGATTACGGGGAAGACGCGCTTCCCCTATGCCAGGACGTCAACACTACATTAAATGGATGTACTTAATGCTCTTATTGCACACACAAATTACTAGACCTCGATTTTTAGGGAATTAACTTTCCATAGCAAACAATTAATGTAGGCAAAGTGTTGAAATCATATCGTAAATTTTGTCATTCCTAAATATTCTATTAATGACATGAATTATTAGATCATTTTTACCATTATTTCGTGTATAATTCGGTATCATTTAAATAAAAAATAAATTGAAAGCACAAATAATATTCTGATACCTAATTCGCATTAAAAGGAATGACTGGTTTAGATGTAGATGAAAGATATGTAAAAAAGAAATTTAATGCATAAAAAGTCTTTTTAAGGATTAGAATAAAGCATTTCTATATGAAACTTCTAAACTAGGATAAAGAACGAATCATTATCTAATTTACGTTTTTACTACACAAAGCGATTATAAATAAAACTGCACTTTCAAAAGGCTGTAACAAAAGAATCACTGATCAGAATGATCTGCTTTATCTGAGTATGCATGAAGCATTCTCTTTGACAAAAGAAAAAAATAGTTCAAAATTGCACCGATAGATGGCAACGCAATCATTACAAAATACTAAAAAAGTATTTCTTTAAAATATATGTTACATGTTGTTCGGTAAATATCATAATCTAAATCTGTTAATAGACATTTAGCAGACGATTCCTTTTCAGACATTTTATAACTGCTACTATTTTTATTTAATTGAAATATTATTAAAAAGTAAAAGCAAACGATTTTTTCTTTGATAAACATATTTTATTAATATTGAGGCGGTAAGCGATGCGCGTAAGATAGAACCTGGGACCTATTGGTTAGCAGTCCAGTAACTTAACAATTTTACTAAAACGATCGTTCGGGTAAAAGAGTTGTTAACTGACTTATATGCTATTCACCACAGTACTCTCACTCCAGTGAGTCGGAGATGAGACGAACGATATGGCTGTTGAGTCGTGATGTATTTAGTATTTAGTAGCTGTTGTCTTAATGAACCTGTACCCAATTGAATAGCGCCAAGCGTTATGGCGAGCGTGTGTGGGTGCTGATGCGCCAAGTGTGTCTAGCGACTTCGGGTTGCTACGTCAAGTGAGTCTGACGACTTTGGTTGCGGGTAGATGGCGCCACAACAGCAGTGCGAAGGTTGAAGGTTCATTGTCCGAGGTCACCAATGAGGCTGTATGGCATGTGCTATTCACCACAATATTATTTCGTTTATTTTTTGTATAATAGCTGATGATCGATTGCAAACATTTCAGAATCTGGCAATGTTTATAATATATGCTGTTAAGTGAAAAAATAAACAGGCCGATGGAATTCTAAATTACTTGAAGTATTATTTTAGTTATAAGAATTTAAGATGCTCTGCAAGCTATAGTTTGAAGCTTAAGAAAACGGGTAGTTTTCTAGAAAGCAAGCAAAACCTGTATTTACTAAAACAACTGACAAGCGTGCCATATTGAACACTTATGAGTAAAAAGAAAAATAGGGTCGGGAACACTATATGCTTAATATTCTGCATCTCTGAAAGTTCTGAGAACTCTATTAAATGATAAAGCTCTGGAAGTGAAGCTGTTTAAGAAAGATGCTTTTACTGTAACTGCATTGAATAAATTTCGGACAATAATGGGTTTAAGAAGCGGCTTTGGTCCGATGGCTGGTTCCGATCTGAAGACGACTGGTGAATAGTAAGAGACGCGCGAAATGTGACAGAATGAAGAAAGCAATGGCATGAGTTATTGTATTATATTGACCTATAAATAAAAAAAGTGATAAAATAAAAATAAAAGAAAAACGAGTAAGTGTTGTTCATTAAAAAAGGCCTTCTGGCAACAAAATTCTGAATTTTCTGCTAAAATAGTCATCCCTTTATAAGGTTAAAAGACAATACAGCCGTATGCAAAATTCCAGAAAGTTATAAACAATTATTTCGCTTGTAGAAAACATTAAAAAAATGTCACTAGAACAAGCACACGAAGACCGGTAGTGTAGTGGTAGCGCTCAACCTTTCATCCTTTCAGTGGGTCGATAAACTGAGTTTAGTTTTAGAACAAAAACACATGCAAATAAAAATATTTTTTTAAAAAAATGAAATCTACGATCATAAATTTCAAGTTATCATGCGAGAACATTTAAATTTTTTTTTAATTAATTAAAGTCATTAACCAGTTTAAACTGTTTGAAACAAGAAATGTGACTATCAGATTACGCATGTATTGATATTTAGATGGGGTTTTTTCATCTCAAAATCGGTCGAACTCCAAAACAGGAGAATCTGGTACATGGCAAACATTCACGCCAAGTTGTAACTTTAGTTGGCGATAAATCGCTAAAGGTGACAACCTTCTGTATTACTTTCTAATAAACCATAAAAGGAAAAAATCTGGCTTAAAAAGCGATAAATCGCCAATTTGTTGCCTACACATTCTGAGACTTCAGAGCATAGAGCTGAGATACTGGTAGAGGGAGTGCAACCCTACTTTGGTGTAGGACAAAATAAAATCACATGACCAGGGGACAGAATTTGTGTTCACTGTAACCGCATTCTCACTTCCCCATTATATTTCAATGGCAGATTTTTTCTCACTTTTAACTGTTGGATTTTAAAACTTATTTAAGCCATGGTTAACTATTGCTGTGCAATTGGATGCAAAGTAAAACCTTCTAAGGATAGTCCTGTATCATTTCAAAGGTATGTAGAATAAAAATATTCTGTTTATATCCCTTTTAAGTCAATTTAAAATTTCGTAACCTCCATCACTCAGTGATTTTGGTGTTAAAACTGAATAAAATTTCATAGTTTGGTTTAGTTATTGTATTAAATTTATTTAATTTGTTATTAAATTTCATTTAAACTGATGTAACTGCATTACTTGCTTTATTTTAATCTTGAATGTGTTGCAAGTGCGTGGCTGCAAGCTTGGCGAGATTTTTTTCTCGCCAATATAAGTGTTTACATAAACATTATTGACCGATTAATAATTGCGTATTTATTTTAGTGCAAATAAAGTTCCTTATTATTTCCAATTTGTTGTTTATTTTTTTACCATAAATATTCAAATCGTATTGTACCGTGAAAGATATTAAATCATCATTGTAAATGAAATAGTGAAACTAAAACGTATGTTTTATTGAAAATGTTATATAGTAAAATTTCATAAATGTGTTAGCAGTAATTACATGTTTTTATAAATTTTAATTAAGATCTAAAAAAGAAACCAGTGGATATTCTAAAGATAAACTATTAAAGAAAGAAATGCTATCTTCACAGATAAAAATTTTGTCTGAATGTTAACATTTTAATAACTTGCGATATGCATATACCCTAAAATCGCCGTCTTCGTAAAAATTTCGAATTTCCTTATTATTTTGTATTAAATCAACACATTTAAGATTCCAAAAATGATTTAATTTTGTTTCTGCGGTAGTTAGAAGCAAAGTTACAGCCAGCACTATAAACCAGAAGCGAAATATTTGAAACTGATATTAACAAGGAGAAGGCACGAGGTTTAAAACTGAGTTCGGAATGAGATTTTGTATAATGAGAGTATACATTTAGAATGTTTATTAATGAAAATGTTAAGACTGAATAGTCAACCTCAAAACTTTCAAATTAGCTTATATACTAATAATGTGTTACCCGAACAAGCGCTCGAGTAGTGTGGTGATTAGGGCACTGGCGTAGCATTCACTATACCTAGATTCGATTCTGGGCTAGTGTTTTTTTTTCTTTCTAAATTATTTCAAAATAATTTAACAGTTTTAATTAATATCTTTTTTTTTATTTTTCATGCAAAAATAAATATTTTATAGAATATTCAAGGGGAAAAAAAGCTTCACTTTTATAATCTGCTTTTATTATAAAAAGTTTTTTTTTTATCTGTATGAGATAATGATAAAAGTATTTGAACATGTAATGTAAAATATTTTTAGGTAAAGAAAAGAAATAAAACGTTTACTTAAAGAAGAAAAATACTCACTTTTAACTAATGCACAAAAACAAAGTAAACATAATTTAAATCAACAAACTCGGCTACTGATGAAAAAAAAGAAAACATTATTTTCGAAACCAGTTTGCTTAGTTTTCAAAGAATAAATACGTATATTATATATATATATATATTATTTAGGAAATGTTAACCGGTAATGAAAACCGACCGGACCCAATACAGGGAAGCAAAATGTTGCGCGGCAGTTTTTGAGCATGCCAAGATTTGCGATATGGCGCCAAAAAAGGCCATATTTTTCCCAAGTCACATGGCTCATGTTGCGTACACTTGTTTAGACTAGAAACAAGCCACTAGCTTCCTCCATTTATATATCAGCTCTATGCTTCAGAAACCTCAAACCAAAACAACATGACATGCTTATTATTATGTTCTCATATGATGCTAAAATTCCGTGCAAATTGCATGGCGCCACCTAGAATGATAATAATTTGAATTGTAGAAAAATAACAAAACTATGTCTTAACATGAAAAGAAAATGTTCTGAATCTTTCAAGCAGCTTACTGTTTTGCACAACAGATGCTGCTTTTCGAAATATTTAGAGGAACCAACATTGCAAATTTCACCAGGTCAAAGAAAATTATATAGTAATTTATAACTTAAAAATAGTGGTACTTAGTTTGTGCATATATATTCGTATGGTCGTTTGATCAAAAAGCAATTATTATTACATTACATAATTCTTTACAAATCAATCATAATTTATTTCACTCTCTTCATTAAGCATATTTATGTATATATATTTTATTTTAACAGATGAATTTTAATAAAATCTTTGAATAAACGTATTTGCAATATACTATTGTAAAAAGTAGCTGTTGCCATTTATTTAACAGTCACTCATTTTTTAATTAATGTCCTTCGTCGACCAAGATAGGATTCCGCGCAAATGAGTTTTCGAACCTATGTCTCATTAGATCTCAATATGAGACTCTACCATAAAGAAATGGTGCCTCCAACAAGTGAAAAACAACAAATCAAGGTCTTCTTTCTTGACAGTAGGATTGTGTTGAGTAACTTCCTATAAGTAAATGCTCAATTTACCTTATCATAACCAATTACTAAGTAATCTCATTAAGAGATGACATAATGACAAAGTAATGATATTGCTTTATTCTCTTCATCTGGTATGCCCGGAGCAGGCTAAGAACCTTTAGTCCAAGTATTTAGTGACACTCCTTTCAAATCGGCAAATGTTCTGCGTAATTGTAAGTCATGGCAGTTATTTTAGATACAACTTCCATGTCTAAAAACATTTAAACTTGCGATATAAGGGTAAGATTAAACTTTTAACTCTATGTATAAATATTAAAAGCATAATTTTTAAAAATATATAATAAAGATTTAAACTTCAGATTAAACTTGTTTAATAATATATACATTAAACATTTTAACATATATATATTATTCATTGCGATTAATCTGCTTTTTTTAACAATACTCCTTGCTCAATTGGATAGACTTACACAGTAGCAAGAATCCCAAATTTATTAAAATGGTTTTTCATCTATTAAATTACTTGTTATTTCAGCATCTTTGTTTATTCTCCACTTGCTCTAGTTGGATATTCTTATCACCTATGAGATTCCGTCTTGTATTTCAGTTTCTAATTTCCCAAAACAATTTGAAGGTATTAGAATCTTCCTGCATGCTAAATAAATCAAAATCGAGTTTGTTCTGCAATCGAAAGGGAATATTTTGGGAAGAAACTCAAACAAAATCTAAAGCATATTGTTATGCAGTAAAAAATCTAGAAATAGCAATTACAGACTAAGATTTTTATTTAATTGATGAATTTGAAAATTTTCTGCTCTTGATTATTGATTAATTTTCGATCTTTGATCAAAAATAGAAAGATTCTGTTTGAAAATAAGTCCACGAGCAAAGAAAATCCTAGGAGATTCGTTTAGCGAAGAAGGAAACGCCATTATCGCATATGTCTGAAAATGAAATAATCTTCAATCAAATAGGTAGCGTTGCTCCTTTATTAATTATATATAACAACTAAGATTCCATATCCTTGATCAATAAGGCGTTATTTTTGTTTGAAAGTGTTGAAATAGAAGCAACTACTTTCAGAGGTGCATATGAATCAAGAGAAAGAATTCACTATTCCCTGCATTACCAAACAACTATCGTACCACGCTTGGAGCCTTCTACTTCAAAAAGAAGTACGAAAGCCCCTCAAAATGATATTCAATTACCAGATGGATTGCCGATTGACGACAAATGCGATTCTAATATTTCTATATAAAATTTTGCGAAATAAAAATAGTGGTATTTTATATTGTTCATTCCTTATCGTTTCTTGATATTTGATTAAAGAATAATTACTGTAAAATTACGAAATTGGTTTATTCATTCTTTATCTGTTTGTTTTTTTTTCATCTTGCTTTGATGTGTATGTGTTTTCTTTTCAACTTAACAGCTGAATTGTTAATAGTATTTTTTGACTAATTTTACTCACGAGTAAGATACTTTTCAGATATTTACTTATATTCTTTTTATTCAATTGCTTACATGAAAACTATAGATTTCCGCACATGAATACTCATAAGTTCTCGAATCCCTGATCCTGTGATTTCACACCAAGTCTTGTAACACTATTCTTGGTCACGACTATAATTATTTTCATCACTTATAATTTGTTGCATATGCCTAAAAATATTTTAGAACGAAACTAATTACTTATGATATTATTAGTAACTAAACGAATAATATGAATGACATTTCTATCCTCAATGTTCATGGGTTATTATGAAATAAAACAATCCAACTTCAATAAAGCCTTTTTATTTCGATTATTGGCTTATTATTTCTGCATCGTTTATTCTTAAATGATCAAGTTAGGGTTTCCAAAAAATAAACTGCAATGTGATGTTTATATATTTATTTTTTGTATTTCCCATAAAAGTTTGTGCGGGAAATTTTGAATTATTTCTGTAAGTTGAATGAATGATTTCAAGTTTGAACCAATATATCACATGGGTATATTTTCTTTGGTTATTCCACAGATCCAGAATAAAGAGATACAATAAGAAACCCAGAATAGCAGTAAGAAACTGAGTTTATCATTTTATTGACAATTTAGAAAATATGCATCCCATGCTTGATATTAGACTTTTGGAAACAGAATGGTCCTCTAGCCGAATGTAAAGAAGATACGTCAGCTGACCTTAGAGATTCATCTAGGGAAAAGGAAGCGAAGTTATTGCAGGATTCTGAAAATGAAATCAAAACACTTTAAATCAAATTATTTTATACCCGTGCGTTTCATCGTATTAAAAGAAGGCAGGGATTTTTACATGTTAGAAAAAAAAATGCCTGAAGTAGGAGTATAGAATTCATCCAAAAAAATAAACAAGAGTTAAATATCACGGTTTTTACATAGGCCAGATCATTAAAGAGATTTTCGCTGAAGCTGCTTTTTGTACATTCTAGCTACTTTTTGTAGAGAAGTCTAAGTTTCCGGGTATTAAGGAATGTGTGTACGAAATTTTGCTTAATTCTCTCTAGGTGTGTGGAATTAGTTCAGGTTCAGACAAATGCGCATGCACATATAATGATCCAGATATAGCCAGGAAATCACAGCATTTAAAATAAACAAGTTTGCAAACAAAAACTAAAAAGTTCTCAAGATAATTAAATATTTATTTTTCAGAAATTTATTTTAGCAAAAAGATTCTGAATTTCCAAATGGTATCTAAAACCGATAATGAAACATAATCAGTGGCCATGGAAAAACATATTACAATCATTTGCATTTTAATGAAAAATCTGCAGTTAAACGGTGTGCTCTAATGAAGTTTTTATTACTATTTTTGTTAAAATAAAATAAGAAAATCTGCGAATTAACCAATCTCAAAATAATTGTATGTAATCAGGAGACTAATTTAAGAAGTTAAAAGGCCAACCAGCGGCAGTTAATGGTTTACAATCACATGGTTTCAGAACGCTACCGACATTTGCGGATTAGGAGAATTGCCGTTGTGAAACGGACAAGGAGGTAAATACGCTCACGCTCAGCAACATTTTGTGGATTCCCTCTTTAATGGCGTCGTATATTACCTCCGTTTACGGATTAGGAAAATTGCCGTTGTAAAGTGGACAAAGAACCGAATCACCACTGGTAAATCCATTTCGCAATGTCGCAGGCATGTTTATAAATCTGATGTTACCTATTAAATTTTCATAGTGGTAATAACATTAGTTATATTGAATTTATTGTTTGCAAATTGAACATGGAGATAGGTTTAAATACATGAACTCTAGGTTTTCACCATATACACCTGAATACTGATAGGATGAAATAAAGGAAATGCAAAATTTATCTTCTCAAGATTGTTTGTATTAGCCATATCAGTTTATTCCAGGAGCAATTTCAAGATTGAAACTCTTCAGTCTGGGTCAATGATTCCAATCATTTGATGCATAATCCTCATTTATGTATTCTTAGTTTAATTTTATTTTTACTTTCATATTATGAAACATTAATAGTTTTAAAGTTTGGTGGTTCATCTCTGGAAAAGGGAGATTATCACACAATCATCTTACGGCCGAATTTGCTTTGATCTCCTGATTGTTAACTCCAACTTCTATCACGAGAAGCATCCGAGTACAAATATTGAATTTATCTAATTGAATGAAATGCGTGCAAACTTTAATAAATTGACTTTACGAATGATAACATTTCCACTTCAATAAGCTTACAGTCACAATATCGACTTTGTAAATTCTGTTAATCTTCTACTAATCATCTAATTCGAAATTAATATTATCATAAAAATGTTTGTAATCAATCTCTCTTTGAAGTAACTACTATGCATTGAAGAAACTATTATGCTACTATGCATTGAAGTAACTACTATACTTTTACTATGCATTGCTTGACTTAGATGCCAGTATATTTAGTTTTAGGGTGGTAGTTGTAGAGGCGAAAATAGTTAGAGACTAATGTACAGTCAATGACAGAAAAAAAAGGGGGGGAAGGAAGGAACACCTCTGTGATCTTGTGACTTATAATGGCACCTTCACAAAATTGTTGTCGATGGTGGAGGGTAAATTTATTATGATTGACAAATTGATGAACTGGGTTAATTACACGTGCAATTAATTAACATGGCTCATTAACTATCAAAATTTTAATTACTTAAACAGAGATTTTCAATGATTTGACACAGCGTTCAGTTTTATGTACTTTCAAATTTCTTTCCAAGATTCATAGAACTTGTTAAGATATAATTATTTTCACTTGACAAAATTTCGTCACCATAGGAGACCTGAATGAAATGAGTGCGAGCTTTAAGTTTACTGTCACAATACTGACTTTTATAAAAGGCAATTTGAAATGTAATGTTATTGCCAAAATGTTTGTAATCAATCCCTCTTAGATGTAATAGTATATCCAAATTTTATTATGGGTTGCTTAAATTTAACATGCATTGCTTGCAGTGTACTCAGATATACTCAGTTTGAGGCTGGTAGTTGAAGAGATTAATATAAAGTCATTAACAAAAAAAAATGGAACACCTCTGTGATTGTGATATCATGGCATCTTCACAAAATTGGTGTCGATGGTTGGCATAAATTTGTTATGATTGGAAAATTGATGAACTGGGTTAATTAAAGTGCAATTAACTCTCTCGAAATTTTAATTACTTAAACCGATATTTTCAATGATTAGATCCAGCGTTCAATTTTATGAATGTGTTTTAAATTCCTTTCCGAGATTCACAGCAGTTGTTAAGATATAATTATTTTTTCTTTACAAAATTTCCTTTCCAGGGGAAACAACTCATTGGAGACCATATATTAAGCAAGTCGTCAAGAATAGCCAAATATTTCTTGAAACAATATTTTTAGCCTTCATTTTTACACATCTTCTGATATCATTTCAAGACTAATCATTATTTTGTAATGTTAGCTTCCAATTTTGAAAGGTAACGATATTTCATATTTGCCATTACGTAGTCTTTTCGAATCCTTCTGAAAAAAATATTATATCTGAATGTTGCAATTGATTTTTTTAACATTTTCTAATAGATTATTGATAACTATTATTTCTCTTAGAGCCTTTTTATACTCTAAATTTTTACATTTCAAAATTCTTTTACATATTTGCCTTTCCGGACTATCAGATATGGAGTCGCAGTACTATTCGCAATTGATTCATTTGCTTCGCCAATTAAAATAAAACCTAGAGTAGTTTCGACAGTCACCAGGCCCGTAATTAATCTCATTATATTTACATCATTACAATTACGATTGTATCTAAAAGAGATTATTTCATTTTGCATACTCATGTAAGTCGGGTACAATTATGTTCTTTTATCTTTAATAAAACTGGTAAATCATTAACTCTAGGCAAGTACCCACACATTATACTTTTTCACCCCTTGATATCCTACGTTTTATTTGGAAAATTGTCATCTATGTTCCTATTTATAATATCGTACAGGAAATGTTTCCCTGGATTTGTCTTCTTCCTTCCAAAACAACCATGCATAATTTTTTGTTTTGCTACTGATTTTAATTGTAGAGTGGGAATTGACCGTTGAGTTCAGAAAGAATTTGAAGAAGTATTTATCTAGAAAACAATGCAAACCCACCCTCCTCTGCATCATCATTATACTGCTTTAAAATCAACATTTCCAAATATACATTAACAAATAAAATTCATTAGCAAGGACATTTATTATATTAGCGTTAGTTCCAGCTGGTTTTAACAATTCTAATATATCACCCCTATTCAATAATAAGATATAATTTTTTATCACAATTCACGAATTTTAATTATTTTAATCGAAAAGAGTGAATTTTATATTCATTTAAACATTTGAAGCATGCGTGATTCTTAGTTAAAATATTTCTTTTTCGTTCAATGACATCTGTATAGAAATGAGATAAATCTACATTTAGACTCAGAATAAGATATATTTATATTTTGCGTACCCTATCCTTCTTTTCTTATACACAGGAAAGCGACATTTCTAGCCAAAGATGATTCTTCCCTCATGGATTTGATTCTTTGGAGCTGGGGGCCATCCAGTCCAATACAGGATAACTGTATCAATTCTTCTACTTCGACCTCCTTCCTGATCATCAAATCCATCTCATTTCTCAAGAGAGAACACTCTCAACTTCTAAAGAGAGCTTTACTATTTTGATATGTTCACGAAGGCCCGATGCCATGATATCGCTCCTAAACACGTAGGATGAATTCCTGGCAAGCACGATTCGACAGGGTTTTCAATAAATAGTGAATTTCTAGTGTAATTTACGCAGGGGTTCCAAAGCTAACAGTTTGCTGTATATATCTTTGAGTTCATCAAAATCTAATTTAATTTTATCAAAAAGCATTTTTTATGACCAGTGTGGATAACTCTGATATAAATTTGCGCGAGAACATCAACAAATTTTCCCTTCATTTGATGTTTAGCTTCAAAATAGTTGTCTTTTATTAGCGGGAAAACTAATCAACAATTTCGCTATTTTTAATTCAGGAGCACAACTTTGAGTTGAATAATGTATATTATCTTCACTTGGTATGTCAGAAAAACTGAGGAGTTTTTGGAATTTTTTCCAAATATAAAAAACTTCCATCAACTCACCAGCAAATTTTGTCAGTTCCAATTTTAGAAGTTTAAGTTTCCGTATCGCATTTTGCGGAATCACAGTTTCAATGGTATCAATAATTTTATTTGATAATGTGTTTCAACCTGTCGTAAGTTCTTTCAATTTGCCTTCGTATTCTTCTGTTTTTGTAAAATCATTATCGTAGTCTTTACTTAGAATTTCACCGCTCAAGAGCAGTGCTAAAATTTCCTCGTGGATGATATTTTGCCTTAATTTATCCATTAACTACTTTTGAAGGAAATATAAATCCGGGAATGAAAGGTTTTTATTCAGTAACGCTTTTTCTGCCGCAGTGTAACTCTTGGTGAGACCCGTTCGCAATTACTTTCATTTTGATTTCAAATTGTCTATTGTCAATTTTTTTAAGTTGCTTACACCAGAAAATATATGTTGAAAATCCGGATTCAAATATAAATGTGTTTGCTGCACCATTTATCTAAGCAGGTTCTATAGGATAGAAAAGTCACTAAATGGTCAAATGAAGCAATAAGTTCAACGTAAACAGCATTTTAACGCAAGCACTTCATGGGAACACAAACATAAAAACTGAAATATCATGATAATCACCACAAAAATATCTTTTAAATGTTAAAACCCAAAGGTTACAGTTGATTCCTCCAGTTGAACTGAACAATTTTTTTCAAGCTATAGCAAGAGAACCACACTGGCATGGTGAATAATGAAAGCTTGGTTAAAATATAGCGTATTCCCTCGAAACGAAAGATCGAATGCCTCCATTGTAAGAAAACAAATAATAAATTTCCATCAAAAGTCTGAATATTTCTGAATGAGGCATATAGGAAGAAAGGCATCAAAAAGAGAGGTGGTGTTTGAAAAGCAAAAGACAAACATTAAGTAAAAAGAAAAATTGACAAGGTAAAGAAAACAACAAAATTTTATATTTGATTTGATTCGCCTCAACGTTTCTTTCTTTCTTTCTTTGTCCACCGTTGTCATTCATTTCTTTTACCCACTCTAGAATAAAGATGTATTTCACTCAGATTCAATGGTGATAGTCATGCCTTTGTGCAAGAATTTAATGTGCGTCTCAGTTGAAAACGTGTATTTATCCCTTAGCCCATTGTATTTCTGTAATAAGCGCAAACAAGAAAAAGTATCTCATTACTTAATATCACCTGAATTATCTTAAAGAAAGAGATTCTGATATTCAACACTCGCTTTAAACAAAGCCGATAAAAAAATAAATTCCTAATATCAATAATTTCCACATATTAATTTAAATACACTTATGGAAACCAATTATTTTTTGAAAAAAAAATAGTTTTAGTTTTGGGCAGCTTTTTAAAAATTTAGAGCACGCTTTGTGCGATCTGTTTGTTTATATACTTTAGGAACCATACCTTATTTTATGATACATGAAAATTCCCATTTTACGATATTCTTTTACGTGGAGCTCTAAAAGATTAAAATGAAAGAAAAATCATCTAACGTATTTTAAAATCATGCTTAATTGCTTTCGCGAGATGTGGCATTCCTTTGTTTTATTATTATACATTTGCGAGACCCACGTCTAAAATGCAGTTGTCTACAAGCTAAATTATCAAATACACATTGTAGTGTCTCTCATTATAATGCGGCATGCCAATTAAGATGAAAACGCCTTTTGCATATATATATGTATGTGTGTGTGGTGCGTGTATGATGGATATATATGCATATATATTCAGGAAAATGTTATCTTCCCACACAAGTGTGCAACGTGATAAGCAGTGTGTTAAAGGTCGTTAGATGAACCGTTTACAAAGAGTTGAAGTCGGGGAAGTAAAAATTGACCTATGAATTGCTGTTTCAAAGACACGGAAGAAAAGGGATTCTTTATTGCATCATATTAAGAGGGTGATTATGACCGTACCAGAATCCAAAGCGCCAAGGATAAATGCCAGATGCACCATTAACATTAATAGCAAACCCAAATATTGATGGGACTAATCTCATACTTTCTGCATGATGGTATATCATCTAAGTGTATAATATTATAAGCTACAAAGCAAGTGAACAATGGAGTGGAGTGTGGAGTATTATGAGCTACAAAACGAAACAAAAATGGCAATATAAGACGTAAAGATTCCACAAAATGATTGTGTAATACAACAGCAATCAGCTTCATGTTACGAAATCATGGAAGAAAACATTAGAAGCGCTTAATTGAATGCGTTATAAAATTGCCACACTCTTCAGATATTGCTCCGCCAGATCACAACGCAATTCGATAGATGACTCCTAACTTGACTAAGCAGTAGTAGTTTCATTTTTATTAGGATAATAACTTGTGGACTGATTCAAAGAGAGCCTCTAGAGACTGTTAATGAAGTTTGTTTTCGTTGATGCATAAATTCCAACGTCGGTTATCACTTTTCTTCCCTTTCTTATTATGAAATTTTTTTAAAAAATTTATTTCTCGATACGAGTTTATTGAATGAAGTAATTTTATTATGTGATAAGTTTTATACAGAAAAATATTTACTTGCAACCGCTGTAAATTGATACATTTTATAATAAGATGAAAAACTTTTTTTTTTTTTTTTGCTTTTTACACAGCTTACAAATTTTTGGTTCATCATAAATGCGAATTTTTATAATTTGTCTGTTTTACTTTTACAATAAGAAAAAAAAATGAAATCAAAATTTCACTTTTCGTCAAATTAATGTTTTGAAAATTCTGAAAGTTAGCTCTTTTTGAATGTTATTTGATAAGATTTAATATCTCTGTATGCCCAACAGTATGAATTTTTTTCAAGCAAAAAAATTTATGCTTTGTAACACGTTTCAAAAATGATTAAACACATTTTATACCGATGACTTTATCTTATTTTGTTTAACAATATTGAATATATCACTATTCCCCACTGGTGATGAGTTTTTGAAATATTTTTGTCGGAAAAAAAAATTCCCATGACCTCCTTTCAACTATTACCAACTTTGATAACATTTGGTCCAGTAGTTTCCGTTTTATGACCATTTCAAAGTGGAGCTAAAATTATAAACATCCTGTATATATAAACATCGATTTTTTTTAATGAAATAAAACGTGCTTAGTGTAGATTTTTAAACATTACTAATTTTGAAATATTTGAACTCTAAATTAATTTAAACATTAATCATTTTGAAATATTTTGAATGTCAGAATTTGGAACACATCCGTTTATGTTAGTCCTTTAAGAAATATGTCCACCTGCTGGTTCCTGTTAATAAACTGAGGTCAATAACTGCGCCATCTGGTGAAAACTAATTGACTATTGTAAGTGAATTCGAGCAGCATAACCAACAATGGATATCGCATATCAAATGTTTGAAGGCGCTAGTCATCAGGGTTTCCCAGAGTAAGTTTTGTTCGATTTATTTATCAATGCTTATTTTAGAGTTACTGTACGTGTCATTGTTTTATATCTGTCCCATCGCTGAAATAAAAAAAGAGATGTAACTCATGACAAGTCATTTTTATCTTTTTTTGTCCCAAAACACTGAGTATTATTAATCGGAAGCTAGTTTCTGCAATAACTTGTTGAGAATACGATGTATGATTTTAAAAAAATTATTTCTGATGGACTGACTGATTCTGAAGTATTTTTAGTCCTTACAGAAGTATTTATTCAATTGATTTAATATTCTTAAAAAATTTTGGTTATCCTTGTAATTCTCCAATTGATAACAAAATTCATATATTGCGTATTTGCAATATATTATTAAAAAAAGAGATTTAACTCATGGCGAGTCATTTTCATCTTTTCTTGTCCCAAACACTGAGTATTATTAATCGGA